>WTXJ01000073.1:0-173888 GCA_022376545.1 Russula dissimulans
ACAAGCTCCCCGACGATGTGCTTGTGGAAATATTCTTTTATGCGAATATTAAGGATTGGGATACTATACCCAATCCATGGCATACACTTGTCCATGTGTGTCGTAGATGGAGATACCTCGTGTTTGCATCACCTCGTCGCCTCAACCTACGACTCGAGTATGATGGACATCGACCTATGTCGGACGTGCTGGAGGCCTGGCCAATTCTGCCTATATCACTAATGCCACTCCTTGGTCCATCGAACAAGCAGTGGAATAACAAGTTTGCTGGACTGGAGTCGGAGCACTCCAATCGCATCTGTGAAATCGACATCAGGATGACCTATTCGCACTGGGAAAGGTTCACAGAAGCGATGCAGAAGCCGTTTCCGGAGCTGACAGATCTGCGATTTTGGACGGATGATGTGGTGCCAGTCCTTCCTGAATCGTTCTTGGGCGGATCTGCCCCACGTCTTCGATCACTCTTATTGGAAGTAATTCCATTTCCATCAATTCCGAAAATACTTTTATCTGCCAATGGACTCGTCAAACTCGACCTTTGGCACATTCCCGATTCTGGGTACTTTTCACCCGACGCGCTGGCCACTGCCCTCGCGGCCATGACCAGACTCGACATCCTTCGTCTTGGATTCCATTCCCCTAGATCTCGCCCCGACTCAGACAGCCGATCTCCGCCTCCGCCCATACGATTTGTCCTTCCCGCTCTCACCCAACTTATGTTCAAAGGTGTTTACGAGTATTTGGAGGACCTTCTGTCCCAAATTGATGCCCCTCTTCTCGACGACCTCTCCATCCAATTCTTCATGGACCTCGACTTTGACGTCCCACAACTTCACCGGTTCATCGATCATGCGGAGGAGTTCAAGACATTCGCCCGCGCAGACGTGTCGATTTCCAAGTACTCAATTCAACTGTACCTTTACCCCAATACTGGGTCAGTCGATGATGTCGATCGCGATCGCCGCAGGCGGCTCGAGTTACAAATCGAATGCCGAAAGTTAGACTATCAACTTTCGTCTCTCGCCCAGGTCTGTAGTTCATCCTTCCCGATCATCTCCGCTTTGGAGGATCTCCAGATTAGGGAAGATGATTCGCTTTCATCGTCACACTGGAAAGTCGACATGGAGAATGCTCAATGGCTGGAACTTCTGGATCCATTCACTGCTCTGAAGAATCTCCATCTTACCAACGGAATCGCACAACGTTTTTGTGATGCCCTTCGAGAGCTTTCTGGAGAAAGGGCAACTGAAGTGTTACCTGCGCTACGCAATCTTTTCGTACGGGGGTCCTCATTGGGACCTGTCCAGGAAGCCATGAAGCCATTTGTTGCTGCACGACAGTTCTCTGGCCATCCTGTGGTTGTTGACCATTGGAAGGACTGAAGCCGGTTAAATCATGGTTTGAGGGTCGATGAGCTCTCTCAAATTTTGTCCAAATTAGGGTCTAATCTATTCTCTTTCTGCTCGCAAATCTCGCTTCAGTGTTGTTTGACTCTCGTACTTTCGATACTGCCCTCAAAAAGGTTTCTTTGTATCTTTGTATGATATCTCTCAAACAGATACAATCCGTGGCACCAATGATATGGACTGCAGTGTAATGTCTGTAATGTCTGCTTCAGGGGTGACCCTTACCCCAACGTCTCCTATTCATTCAAAGCAAAGTCAAACGTCTTGAGGCACATGCATCGGGTATCAATATCTCTGATAAACTGCGACAATACATGGACACTGATATCTCGGTGCAACGCCAAGAACACGGTGGGACGGGAACGGGGGAATGGCAAGCAATGACAACGCCGATGGAAGGAAAGAGAAGAGAGGGTGGAGTGGTTATGATTTTTGCGCAGTAAATCGCTGTTTATACGCGAGGCCTTTTGGAGGGCTATTATATATACATTTTTCGAGCACCTAGACCAAAGTCTGAAAGCGATGGGGGCGAGAGCGTCGACCGACGTGGGCACGCTGCGAGGTTGCCGTTGGTGGGTGGCGGCGTCGAACGGGCAGCATATCGTACTGGAAGATTAATGGAATTAAACAAAGGAGAAAGATGGGAACACGAAAAGAGTGAAGCTTAAATCGAGCGGGACTAGCGAAAACTGAGGCACGGCGAGGTTGAGCAAGACAGCGATGTCGGAGTGGGGCGCGCTGACAAATCAAATCGTGTGCCACTTGTACGCGCCCTCCTATTTAACCTTTACTAACTCGCCGGGAAAGTTCAAGAATAATCCCCAGGCTCTTTGTATTAAGCCGACATCGTAAAAGTCATAATGAACCCTCCTGGCACGTCTCTCCCGAAGACCGACTCTCCTCAAGTACAACAGATGGAGAATCAGGACCCTAATTATCTCAGCGCCTACAGTGTTTGCCTCCGGTGCGAAGAGCAGTTCGCCGTCAATGAGAATAAGACGCGCTATATCAGGATTCTTGGATATTTGCTACTCAATGCACCTGACCAGGCTGTCCGTTATGCAATCACTAAGTGCATCCACTCATGTCAGGATGACAACGACCTCGCGGCTCTTGGCTCGTTCTTTGAACTCTACTTCATTTTACCCTGTGAGTTCTCGAGTTACCATTCTCGCCTCTGCATGCCAAACTACCCTTTGTCTTTTCCAGTCAGGAAGTTCAAAAGCCGAACGCCGGAACCGAGCCCTTACTCCTTCGAGGATGTGATGGATGAAACGAAAGTCGATGTTCGAGAGACCCCTAAGAATCATAGAGATGCCAAAATTCGCGTCAGTGGATGAGCATCACTTCTTTTCTCGTCTCTGTTTCTCATTGTCACACAGGCTCTCATGCGGGACAATTGGGGATGTGTCGTGACAGGCATCCTTGACTTGAACGCACCCGACGACTTCAAGGCTCAACTCGACCTCAAACAAGAAATTCGTTAATTCACAGAGTGCGGGCATATTATTCCAGAGTCCACTTTCTTTGGAGTGAATCCCAAGTCCAATAACAACTCGAAGGTACGTGGGTAGGTTCTCAGATGGTCGTACGCAATTCACGCACCGATGTCATGGTCAAGCTCGACTATCATTCTGCCTCCGTGTTGGCTGTCCTCCAACGGTTCAGCGTTGACTCGGACATCAACGGTTTCAAAGGGGAGAAGGTACATTCATTGGTCAATGTCATCACTCTGGATCACAGTATCCGCGACCCGTTTGACCGGTTGTGGGTATACTTTGAAGCCACGGTGAGTTTGAATCTCTATTCTCCGGACCATGACGCTTATTGAGTGCCGTGTCACTTGCCACTGTAGCCGCAGGAGAATCGTTATGAAGTTAAGACTATGGATGTTATCATGCTTCACCCTCACATGCGTCAATTCGTCACATTTTCGACAACGGACGCCGAAAACCTTCCTGTACCGTCACGTGAACTGCTTGCGTTGCACGCTACTTGCTGCAAGGTCGCTCACTTCTCTGGTGCGGCTGAGTACATCGAGAGGACTTATCTCGACGCAGAAGAGATGGATGTGTTGGCTAACGACGGGACTTCAGGCGACCTCATTAATTTTGCATTGTTGTCCCTCTCGGACGACGCTGTACCTGTTCAGAGATGAACAATGCGTCTCAAACGTCTCGGGCTCGACTCTTTGTGTTCATTTGTTCACAGTGCTACTTTACATGGCCAATAAAGCCGCAGAACAAAGCTAATATTATTCCTGGGTGCCATGCGAAGTACGATAAGAGCTGTATACATTATGATGAGGATTCGAGTTTTAACATCGAAGTGCTGCGTGGGGCTCTGTACCCCGATGCGCAAGAAATGGTTCAGATGGATGCAAAAACAAAGCAAACTAGCGCAGTGGGTTCCGGATGAATGAGCGGCTCGCGAATTGCATATAGAAGCCATATCCGGCTGGTATCTCTGACGTGTAGCAGACGAGTTTCTGGCCATACCTCGATGCAAGAGAAACCTGTCCTTCGCTGCACCTGACCAACATGTCCACCTCGACGCGCGCGTATTCCTTGAGGCCAGCCAGACCCCACACTTTTTCCTTCGGCGCAGCGTTCTCGGCACGCGGGACGTGATAATGCAGGTGCCCGCTTTAGGCGGGTACGAGTGGAGGGCAAGACATCGCCTTCAAAATAGAAATCCCTGAGTACCATTTCAGGTCATATCGTGAAAACCCCAGGGTGCGTG
The DNA here is from genome assembly GCA_022376545.1 of Russula dissimulans. Classification (NCBI taxonomy): domain Eukaryota; kingdom Fungi; phylum Basidiomycota; class Agaricomycetes; order Russulales; family Russulaceae; genus Russula; species Russula dissimulans. The sequence goes on from WTXJ01000073.1 coordinate 4,149, forward strand.
AGATTGAGAAAGGCGGGTACAAGACATACTATGTCCTGTGTTTATATGAAACAGGTAAGGGGGTGTATAGGCGGCGGGCATGCGAGTGGCCAAGCGAAGCGGACGTGCGGACGTGATGAGTGCATTACCTGATCCATCGTGTCATCCAGAAGGAGTTCTGAAGAGTAAAAATAACGTAAAAGCAATGTACCATTGGTTAAACTCACACCTGCCAAGAGGGCGGGCGTGCGCAGATGGGCAAAGGGGCGGGCGGTCAAGACAGCAAGGCAGCCAGGTCGAGTGATCGCGTTCTGTGTTTGTCAGCCACCTTGTATTTGCCGCCATAAGCGAGTTCCGGGGATGATCGCGAGGGTGGAGCCGACGTGGGCGCGCTGCCAGGTCACTGCTGGTTGCTGGAACGTCGAGCGGGTGGCGTACAGTACTGTATGCGGCCAGGGAGGAACACAGAGAAAGAAACACGTACGAAAGATGCACAACGAGGCTGAGCATGGAGACGACGTAACATCGGCCGAGCGAGGAGTCCGATGGGCTTCAGGCGGTGGATATGTCTTCGGCGTGCGGTCGGTTTTGAGGGTGCAGAAGAGGTCGAGGCGGGGAGAGGATAAGTGAGGGTGAGAGAGGTGAGAGCAAAAGGCAAAACGTCAGAAAAAAACAGTCGTGCAGGCAAATCACGGGGCGACCTTGCAGACTGAGGAATAAATTTTTAGTCTTGTGTACGAGACATCGGCTATCAGGTGAGTTATATGCCCAATATTATAAGCTAACAGTGAGGATGGTTGTAAGCGCAGGTGTTATGATGGACCCCAATAGCATCAGCGCTTACAATGGCAGTTCGCTGGAGAATAAGCTGCGCTATATCAGAACCCTTGGCTACCTGCTACTCCATGCGCCTAACCGTGTCCGTTTTGAAATCACGAGGTGTTGGAGGAGGAAAACTCTTAATTATCCGTAGCGTAGCAGCGTCGCTATTTATACAGCATCAGGAAAATAGACAAAATCTTTTTGACTGGTGAACTTTTGTTAAAAAAAGGTTTTATTGTACCTCTCTCCTCTTGAAAATTAGTTTGCCAATCAACTTATTTTTGCACTGCAGGTTCCTTTTCGCCTTTTCTACTTTCTTTACCTTTTTTCCTCGGTCGAACTCGACTGAGCTGGTATAAGTGAAAAAAAGTTTTATGCAGAAATGCTGATGAGCGCGTATGTATGAATGCCAGAGAGAAACCACAGGGAAAAGAAATCACGAGGGAAAAAGCCAGCGATGGATGGGGAATGAACTAACCTAGAAGAATCCAAATGCAGGTATGGTGCGATCGTCGAGCCACGTGGCGACTGAATCTAACACGAGGTGCATACACTCCGGCTTATTCTTTGACATTTACTTCAGTTTACCCTGTGAGTTCTCGCGTCACCATTGTCGCGTCTCCATGCCATGTCTATCTATCCTCAGTCAAGAAGTTCAAAGGTCGAACACCGAGACTGGGATCCCATCTACCAAGACTCGGACCCTCCTTCGGGGTTGTGAACTGTCGAGTATCGAAGCGCTTGCAGATCGCGAAGCCAGACTTTGCTGATCACACTGAGAACTCACATGGAGATCTGCGTGCTTGGAGCGTGCACATATGAATTTGGAGCTTTAGGCTCAAGATCGGACTGATATATATTTCTCGGACACTTTACGTCGCTCGCAGGTACCACTAACAGTTACTCACTTCCGTACCAAGCAGATACCCCACTTACTTCTCGCGTACTGTACGTCCCTACTACCCTACCATGTGTTTGCCGGTTTCAGTTAGAACTTGTAGCCCCGCATTCCTCTTTTGTCTCGTCGTAGCACCTCTCGTCTCGTAGTATAAAAAGGACAGTCTCATACGTAGAAACACCTCCGAGTCAGTAATCGTCTACCAAGCGATTGACTGAGAATCCCCTTCCTTAGTTTGACGTGGCTTCGGCGAATCAACCTCATGAACTTCACAACCCCGAAGGAGGGTCTTGGTAGATGAGATCCCGGCCTCGGCGTTCAACTGAAGCCGGGATGACCTCCCTTTTTCCCTCGTCCCTGTTTTTCACTGCTCACACAGGCTCTCATGCGAGACAATTGGAGATGTGTCGTGACAGGCAGCCTTGACATAATGAATGCCTCCGACGATTTCGTGGCCCAACACGACCTCACGCAAGAAGTCGGTGACTTCACAGAATGCGCGCATATTATTCCAGAGTTCACACCTTCTTTGGGGTGAATCGTGAGTCCGGTACGTGGGTAGGTCCTCACAAGGTCGTACGCAATTCACGCGCAGATGTCCAGCTCGACTACTATTCTGCTTCCATATTGGCTGTCCTCCAACCGTGACTTCAAAGTATAATCCACAACCGGTCAAACGGGTCATGGATATTGCGAGCCAGAGTGCCACCATGACGCTCATTAGGTACCGTGTCACTTTCCGCTATAGCCGCAGGAGAATCGCTATGAAGTTAAGTCTTTCTCCCATGTCAAGTCGAACCACCAAATGCGTCAATTCGTCACATTCTCGACAACGGACGCCGAACATCTTCCCGTACCGTCACGTGACTCGGAACTGCTTGCCTTGTGCAAGGTTGTTCACTTCTCTGATGCGGCTGCGTCGAGATAGGTTTTCTTGATGTACTCAGTGAGTACATCGAGAGGCCTTATCTCGACGGAGAGGAGACGGATGTGTTGGCTAGCGATGGCACTTCTGGCGACCATGCTTAACCATGCATCGTTGTCCCTCTCAGGCTCGAACGACGCCGTGAGTGTTCAGGGATGAAAAGTGCGTCTCTGCAAATGTCTCAAGCTCGACTCTTCTCCGTAACGGTGTTAGACATAACCAATAAAGCCTTAGAACAGGGTTAATATTCTTTCTGGGTCCCATGCGAAGTACGTGACGATAAAAGCTCCACGATGCGTCACAATGACGAGACGGGTTTTGACTTCAAAGTGCTGCCAGTGCATGGGGCTCTGTATCCCGATGTGCATGAAATGTATGCAAAAACAAACTGAACTAGTGTGGTGGGCAATATTCCGGGCAATGAATGAACAACTCGATGCATCGCACATGGAAGCCGTGTCCGGTCGAGGTATCTCTGATCTGCGGAAACGAGTTTCCGACCATGTCAAAGTGCGTACATCGAATCATCGTCACGAACATGAATATCTCACATGGCTCGTCCCAGTGGTTTCACTGACCCTCGAACATGCGCCCTCCGTTACTCCGTACCAGAACTGAAAGACCTGTCCTTCGCTGCACTTGACCAACATGTCCGCCTCGACGGACACGAATTCCTCAAGGCCAGACAGACCGCACACTCTTTCATTTGGCGCAGAGTCCTCGGTGCGCGTGACGTGATCGCGCAGCCGGCCGCTTTCCGCGCGCCCGTCCCCACTCGCATTACATCAAACCTACATCCTTCTGCATCATCTTTGAGACTTTGCCTTCTGCCGCACATCCGAGGCGTGTTCCGCACGCATGAACCGAGGCGGGACATCATCGCCTCGGATACTGCTGGACTCTGCCGCGTCGTGCATAAGGAAGGCTGGGGGGCTATGCTGCCGCTCCGACTCGGATCCCATCGGAGGTGCTTATGGGTGAGGTGCAGGTCGCGGCAAGACGGGCGAAGGATTTCGAGGCCTGGTAGGACGTACGCGTTTGCAAGGACTGGTTGCGGAAAAAGGTCGAGGTGAGGTGAAGGCCGCGCCCGGGGTGATGCGTGGAAGGAGCGTTGTCGTCGTTATCGAGCCTGAGTGGATGTGCAGTAGCGTTTACAACAGACTCCCGAGAGCGACAGCGAATAAAAAAGTACATCCAATGAACGTAAATTACAGTAACTGAAGGAGCCTTACAGAGTCCTCGCTATGTCTACTGTACGGTGAGGCCAGCCGTTGAGCTCGGAACGAGCGATTCGGAGCGCCCGCACACCAGTCTGTTCTCTCATCCTCCTCCTCTCTTCCAGTCGACCGCGCGCCCAAGTCCCATTCACCGCTTGAAGCACCGCCGGACCTCCTACTCGGCCGACGTCACTTGTCGCCTCGCCAAACCTCGCCGTGCCCCCAAATTCCGAATGCTGCCTTCGTTGGATTGTCCTGCTCGTACCCCCATTTCTGACATTTCGCTTTTTGTACGCCCACTTTCTCCTCTCTCTCCCGTTGGGTCTCTCTACCTTGCAGTACGATACGACGTCCATACGACGTCACAAGCAACCAACGGTGACCTCACAGCGCGCCCACGTCGGCCGACGCTCTCGCCGTGTCACCGTCTATACCCATACAGTTAGCACCGAGGATGCTTGCTACCCGCGTAGTATCACCAGGAACAGTACGGTATGTTTTTATATTGTCTTAGATCGTTTGTCTGGATTCAGCCTTCCAAAATGCTCGTAGAGAGCAAGCGACTCCAATACGCGATATACATACACCACACCTTTTCTCTCTTCTCTCTTCTTCCCGCGCGATCTCGTCAGCCCCTTTGCCCGCCTTTCCGCCTCTTTCACCCTCCGACTTTCGACTTTGAACGCTTTACCGCGCCGCCGTGCCGACTCCCGTTCACCTCGCCTCCCTTTCCTCCTCTTCTCTACTCCCCTCTTGCTCGTGTCTTGCTCTCGGCCTTGTTCGGACGACCCTCGCACCTTAGACAACAACACGGATCTTTTGTATCAGCCCATCTCACCTCGACTTTGACAACTTCTCTCTCGACCCCCTCGAAACTCAACTCTGCCGAACGAACTCACAGCGTGTCGACACGAAGCTTCGCGCTTAAACTACGTTTACAGTAACATTTGAGAAATGGTCGCCAAACATATAAACTACGGCGACCTACTCTATTACGGTCTGCACCATGACTGGTATGCCGCAGCCGCTACCCCAGCAGAGGGTGAAACGTTTCTGTTCGAGTCATGACGCCAACAAGGAGGGCCGTCCCCAATATTGCTCGGGAGCATCGATGAGAGGTTGGTCGCGGCAAAGGCGTACGTCACGCCGGTTCCGCCTGCAGGAACCTTCCGTCGACAACAATGAGAAGGTGAAGCCAGTAGCGAGACATCGGCAGACAGCATTCATGAATTGCCCCACCTGTGCCGCCAAAAGTTTCTGATACTCCGGCAAGAATACTATATTCCCATCCTCCGCCTATGCCTTCGTGCAAAAATGTGTGGTCTGCACGGCATTTGCCGCGGTGAGACCCAATTCGTGATGATCCTTTCCCTTTACCAGCACGCCCGGAAAGTACAACAACAATCCTCAGGGACGAGTACTGGCTCTGCCCATCCGAAGACCGGCTCTCTTCAAGTCTTCTGGATGGCGAATCAAGACCTCACTGAGGTCCTATTGTAGGCGCTAAGGTAATTGGCAATTGCCTTAGCGCCTACAATATCTGTCCTCCGGTGCGAAGAGCAGTTCTTTGCAAATGATCATTCAAAAACTGAGCCAAGATTGGTGAGGTCGCTGTCATCCTTGTGTGCATTTATGCACCTGGTTACTTCAGAACTCCAGGGTCCACTTCTTGCCAGTGGGGTAAACCCCAAGTCCGATGACAACTTGAAGGTGCATGGGTAAGTTCTTGTAGAGTTGTACGCAACTCACGCCCAGATGTTCAGCCCGACCATTCTGCTTCCGCATTGACCATCCTCCAGAGTCTCGATTGTGACATCCGCGGCTTCGATGGGGAGAAGGTTCACTCTGGATTACGGTTTCCACGACCTGCTTGACAGGTTGGGATTCTACTTTGAAGCCACGCTGAGTTTGGACTTTCTATTCTCTGAACCATGACGGGTTATCGGATACTGCGTCACTTGTGACTGTAGCCGCAGGAGAACTGTTATAAAGGTATGACGAAGTTACTGGCTCTCGGCATGGCTACTCCTACTCTTCCGCTTCGTTCTCCTCCTCATTCTCCTCCTGCTCGTCCTCCTGCTCTTCGTCCTCGTGCTCGTCATCCTCCCGCTCGTCGTCCTCTTTCTCTGACTCCTCCGGCTCGTCATCCTCCTGCTCAGAGTTCTCCCGTTCGTCATTCCCCTGCTCAGAGTTCTCCTGCTCAGAGTTCTCCTGCTCAGAGTTCTCCTGCTCAGAGTTCTCCTGCTCAGAGTTCTCCTGCTCAGAGTTCTCCTGCTCAGAGTTCTCCTGCTCAGAGTTCTCCTGCTCAGAGTTCTCCTGCTCAGAGTTCTCCTGCTCAGAGTTCTCCTGCTCAGAGTTCTCCTGCTCAGAGTTCTCCGGCTCAGAGTTCTCCGGCTCAGAGTTCTCCGGCTCGTTGTGCTCCTGCTCAGAGTCCTCCTTCCCAGAGTCTTCCTGCCCAGAGTCCTCCTTCCCAGAGTCTTCCTGCCCAGAGTCCTCCTTCCCAGAGTCTTCCTGCCCAGAGTCCTCCTGCCCAGAGTCCTCCTGTCCAGAGTTCTCCTGCCCAGAGTCCTCCTGCTCGTCGCTCTTCTGCTCGTCGTTGTCCTCCACCACCTCTCTCTCCCTCTCCACTTCCTCTCTCTCCCTCTCCACTTCCTCCCTCTCTCGTTCTACCTCATTCCTCTCCCTCTCCACCTCCTCCCTCTCCTCTGAGTCCTCCCCTACCTCGTCGTCGTCGCGTCGGCGCTTTGGGTATTCTGCCATGTTCAGCACCACCATGGTCTGTGACGAGCCACCACCGCCCCCGCCACCACCGCCCCCGCCGCCACCGCCGCCGCCGCCTCCACTAACCCGTGTTTCTGGACGCAATGTCATTTAATTAGAAAGCATTCGTGTCTATGTAAGAGATAATTACTTACCAGGAACTAGCGGGTTTGACATCTAGGCACCAAGGTGTATAATGAAGGGAAGAAATTGAGAAGGTTGTGTAACGAAGTGAAACGGCGCTGTTTATCGAGTAGTTGAGCGATATCCTGATTGCTTGAGTACCTGACCGCTTAAGTACGATGCGGTCAGAAATGGGCCTCAGTCATCCAAGGATTTCATTGGTTGCTCCTGGGTCATTGATGGAACGATCTGGTTGAAGTGGACTCGGAGTTCGGGACTTGAACGGAACGAGGCGCAAAGGCACATGGAGTTCCGAATCAGGTTCTCTCCGCCCGCCCGCACCTGGCATGACCATCCGACCTGTCGGTTGTAATGACCTACTCAGGCTGCGCCCATGTTGTAAGCGCCCATATTGTAGGACTGGTCGGACGCCAATTGCGAGAACCAGCCGTAATTACCATCCGCGGGTTTATGACCGGCGTTTTCGCGGTCATCTGCGAAGAAAACGACAGATCCGCGGCATCAACCGAATGATTGTATCAATCCCGCCCATCTCGATCTGCCCCGGAACTATGTGAGTGCACGTGCCAGTGGAATCGTCCTGGTGGTCAGTGCCCCAAACAGAATAGGATGAGAATGCCCTCAGGTCTGCCCTTTGGAACACCCTGCACACCCCATCGATCACCTCATGCTACAATTAGGTCTTGCTTACACTATGGAGATCCCAGAACTCGGAGGTGAGAACCACCCAGCGGGCGGAAAGTTGAACAGTCGAATAACTTGACGAGGGTGACGGTCACATTTGAATTACATCAGGGAAATTGGCAAAAACGTTTTGACTTTTTTTGGAATGTAGTTCCCTTTTCGCCTTTTCTTTCTTTCTTTCTTTTCCTCGGTCGAGCTCGACCGAGCTCAGGCTGGTATAAGTGAAAAAGTTTTATGCGGCAGAAATGCTGATGTACTGTAGTGCTGCTGTGTGAGAATGGTAAAATTGCTAGCACTGTATACATGGAACAGTGAACTGAGACAATGACAACACAAGTCGGTGGTTCCACTGTAAATGTACATAGTGTCGTCCACCACCCCCTCCGCCTATGCCTTTCTTTTGTGTTAATGTCTGTGTCTGCCAAAAGTGATCTAACCCAAATGGTACTTACTTTCGCAGAATGAATTTCAACAACCTCGAGTACTACTGTAGTACTTGAGCACGCCGCCCGGAAAGTCTAAAACCCCCTGTGCATGTTATTATTATGAAGTGTCCTGGCACTGCCCTCCCGAAGTCTGGCTTCAACAGATGGCAAATCGGGACCCCAACACCCTCAGCGCCTACAATATCAGAATGAATTTGAATAACTCGAGCACTTGAGCACACCGCCCGGAAAGTCCATAACCCCCGGGCCCCCTGTGCATGTTATTATTTTCTTTTTTTTGGAATCATTTTATTGTCCGCTTGCGGCCGCCTCTCATCAGGAAACCTGCCACAAACTTGTTTTGACTTGTACAAACTTGTACAAGCTTGTACAAGCCTGTACAAGTGGAAAAGCCAACAAGGTCAAAAGTGACCTAGAATTTACCACAAGTGCATTTACCATCTTACGGTCACAAGTTGACAAGTATGACAAGTAAGACAAAAAGCCGTACAAATAACTGAAATGTGCAGATTGGGTACTACAGCTTGTCCACTTGTACAAGTTGACAAGTAAACAAGCTAATGGATGTTTTGCTGATGCTACTCCCCTGTGCGTCGCCTATCTTGGGCCGGGCTTAAATGACATGTGTTATTATGAAGCGTGCTGGCACTGCTCCCGAAGACCGGCTCTCTTCAAGTTCAACAGATGGCAAATCGGGACCCCAACACCCTACAATATCAGAATGAATTTGAACAACTCGAGCACTTGAGCACGCCACCCGGAAAGTCCACAACCACCTGGCCCTGATTATGAAGCGTGCTGGCACTGCCCTCCCGAAGACCGGCTCTCTCCAAGTTCAACAGATGGCAAATCGGGACCCCAACACCCTCAGCGCCTACAATATCAGAATGGATTTGAACAACTCGAGCACTTGAGCACGCCACCCGGAAAGTCCACAACCCCGGGCCCCTGGCCGTGGACCGTCGACCGTAAACCGTTTACAGCTCACGTCTTTGCATCTAGCTCCTGTCACATGTCACAGGGGGTTATGGTGCCCGCTGGGCGCTGATCTAGGTGGGGGTGAAAGTGCATAAAAGGACATCGCTTCGGTAACAACTCCACTTCCAGTCACCTTCAGACTCTTTCCGACATGTCGTCTAATATCGAGCAAGCTCCTGTCACTACCCAGCCCAAGGTGCGTGTTCACCTAGAACTTCTTCGGTAAAAACACCACTTCCAGTCACCTTCAGACTCCTTCCGACAAGCCGTCTAAAGTCAAGAAAGCTCCTATCACTACCCAGCCCAAGGTGCGTGTTCACCTAGAACTTCTTTGAATTGGACGTTCATTGCACGTGTGTTTTGTTTGCTTCGCAGGGAACTGCCCCTATGGCTGTCGGTGGAAACAAGAACTCCCTAAACTGTCAGATTGGAGTAGATGGGAAGCGCAGCTGGAGTTATGGTCTACTTGACTGTTTCGCCACATGTGGCCTTTGTATGTGAAAACACTCGAGTTTCTTCCGTGTACTCACTATCTGTTCCCCCCTCCCCTTTCACTTCAGGCTGCTGGGCTGCCTGGTGCCCCTGCGTCGTATACAGCAAGAATAAACAGCGCCTGCGCCATTTGCGCTATCAAGGCACTTCGCTTCACGAGGGTGGCGACACTTGTGACGACCACTGCTTCATTCACGGCGGGCTGTCTGTCCTTGGTTGTAGTTGGGTCCTGCAGGTATGTTGGGATGTTGACAAGTACGCAGCACATCCGACTAAGCCAGTGCTCAGGTCCATGAACGCGCCGAAGCGCGTGACCGCTATGGGATTCGTGGCAACGCGGTTGGTGATTGCTTTACCTCATGGTGCTGCTGCCCGTGCGCGCTCACGCAGGAACGCCGGGAGATCGAGTTGGAGGAGCACAGTCTCAAGCTCTCCTGAGGATTATCAATTGACCACTACTGTGCGCTTGCCAGTGAAGGATATTCCTTACCTTTCAATGATTCAAGTTGTTCTGTCTTACGTTGTGATTGATATTTGAATCTACGTTGCTTTGTGTGTGTACTCTCATCACTTGAGTGGAATTGTGGATTCCGTAATCGTCGATGTCATCAACACCGTCCCCGGATTCGGAGAGGACGGCTCCAGTGGCACATGACTCGCTCTTATCTACGCTCCCCAGGCAGGCGTTCCTGGAGGGTGTTGGGGTTCCGATTTGCCATCTGTTGAACTTGAAGAGAGCCGGTCTTCGGGAGGGCAGTGCCAGCACGCTTCACAATCATAACATGCACAGGGGGCCAGGGGGTTGTGGACTTTCCGGTGGCGTGCTCAAGTGCTCGAGTGGTTGAAGTTCATTCTGATATTGTAGGCGCTGAGGGTGTTGGGGTCCCGATTTGCCTTTGCCATCTGTTGAACTTGAAGAGACCCGGTCTTCGGGAGCGAGTAATAAACCCGCCAGAGAGCCAGAGGCCACCCTTTTCACTTGGTCACGTTCACAGATACGAGTGGAGCAGTCGCAGCTTTACGGTCTACTATAAACACTACAGATGCCGTTGCGAACTTTAAATCCTGTACCTGACGGAAGGCGGGAACCAACTGCGGGCCTGCGATGTGGAAAAGATAAGTGTAGGAGGCGGCGATGTTTTGAGGACACAGCCTTACTGAATTTCCCCCCTGTTCCAAGCGTGATGTTGTCTGATTTTGCCGTGACAGGAGTGAGGTATAACAAGATGAAATAACCAGATTGCTAGACTCAACTGATGAGATTAAGAGCCCGAAGATGGCATGGGAGCGGACGCCCCGGCGGTGCTGGAAACGCTGACAGCGTGAGACGAAGGGGAAGATGAGGGGTTATCCGGTTATCAATCACTAGAGGACGGCCGTGCTGCGCACGGGCCGTCATCCAGGTTAGTAAGCGAGATTGTCGGAACACGGGCAGCGGAGAAAACAATGTCATATGACGAAGGACAATATCACATGTGGGAGAACAATACAAAGTCAGACGTGTGTATGATGCAATGAAGTGAGCCAGGGTTTGTGATTGCTTCTGCTGGGGCATTTGAAGGTGGTCGGAGGGGATGAAAGAATTCATTTTCACAAAGGGAGGAAAAATACAAAAGTAAAGTATGCGAATAGTTCAAGCTCCTCAAGCTCGTTTTGATTGCTGCCTGGATGAGTCGGTGTTGGAAGTAGGAGAGGATGAATCTGAGGGAGTGAGGGAGGGGGTGGGATTTGTGACGGACGGGAAGTTGTATCGGAACCGAGAGGATTGCAAAGTCGATGACTGGGACGACGCTGCGAAAATGTGAGCGGTTGCAAATTTGGTTGATGTGAGATAGATGCCGTGAGTGACAGCGGGTGCAAGGAAGGACGATTTTCGCAGAAAGCTAATGTTGTTGATGGTGACGTGGAAAAGCAATGGATGCTCTTTGTTTGGGTGAAACTTGACGTGGTGCAGAAAGCCTCCGACTGCAACGTTAGTGTTGTTTGACGGGACAGGTTTTTTGTTTTTGTATTTCGAGTCGGTGAAATGAGCACGGAAAGGCATGGTTGAAAGGTGGAGGCGGTCTTTGAAAAAGGACTGTTTTGTCACAATTAAACGCAGAGCCAGAGAAGGAGACAAAGGGAGGACGACACATGATGGTTTCGGAGCAGGGAATTAGCTGATGGAATTTAATGTAAGGCGGGAAAGTGGAGGAAAAGAGATTAAGGGATGAACATGAACAATATCACCGCAGATGTGAGTTTTGTTTTTTTGTGATTCGGAGTCGTTGCTTCGAATTGGGTCGTCGGTCGAATTGGAAGATAGGGTTGAGTCCTGCGAATTAACGGATGGTGTAGCTTGTGAGACCTACGAACGTTCGAAAGCACAAACTTTAAGATGTCATTGTTGATGAGAAACGACGATCATCGGTGTCGGTCGCGTTTGAGGACACGGAGGAGTGTTGGGAAGGCAGAGTGGGGACGATTCTTGCAACCTAAGAACGGATGAGGAAGTAGAATAGCAAGTTGATGAGGAAAGACAGGCATGGATCCATGCTACGATGTGGTCGATAGGCTCAAACGCGATGTTGTCGACGTTGAAGAAGCAAAATTGGCCTTTGAGTATTTCGTCGTTTGAAATCCATATCTGACCTCAGCGAATAAGTTTTTAAGGACAGCAGGTGGTTCGAGAAGAGGATCTAATCGTATTCGGCCGTGGTAACAACATTGTGCGAATCTATGCAGGGTGGGGTTCGCTTTTGTCTGTTCTGCTAGCCAATGCTGAGCATGACAATATGCACATAGAACGTTCATTTGACCAAACGATAACAATTCGACAGGATCCACGTATGCTGTGCGAGCAATAGGCACTGTTACAACTTCAAAAGTTAATTAGAGAGCTTGAGGATGGGAGAGGGACGAACCGTGTGTACGTGAAGGAAATGGAATCCAACTGTTCTGTTCTCTCTGGCGACGCTGTCGCCGCGCAATATGTCGCCTCGACAGAGAGGCAGAAGAGGGTTGTTGAGGTCGACGCGACATGCAGATCAATTGGATTAGATAGTCAAAAGATAGGGAGCGACGCCACACGGGCTGATAAAAAATGGGAAATAGCCACCACAGGAGCGAACAAAGTATCAATCGCGAACATCGTTGTTCTGCAGTCGACGAAGAAACGCAGAGTGCGGCAGAGTTGCATCACACCAGCAGAGTCTCAAAATGCAGGCAAGAAACATCTGTAAACACGCAGAGTATCATTGAGAGAGAGGGAGAGTTTACGAATGCGACGTCGCGATCGAAAAGCACGAACAGGGGCGCAACTGTGCCTCCGGACCTCCACTCCCGGCATCACACAGACAATCCGATAGTTCGAACTCCACACCCGCCTTCACTTAGAGACAATCCGAACGATCGATAAAGAACCAAATCAAAATCAGTCAGATCGTCCAATCGATTTTGCTCTCCAAATCAAAATCGGTAAGATCGTGCAATCACGTCTCCGATTTATGTACCTCATGCCATTTATATAGTAGTAGATGGCAATACTGTAGATGAGCGTTGCCACGGCCCAGCTCGGCTCAGCTCTGCTTTCCGTGGCTTTTCCATGTTCCGAGCCACATCAGCGACTCGGCTCAAGCCACGCCCCATCAGCGGCTCGGCTCATAAGTGGCTCAGCTCCTCGGTGTGTCCATATTTTAATTTGAAAAAAAAACTATAGGGGCATACTACTGTATGCACTAAAGGAAGAGGGAAAGTCACCCTCCAGACAGGCAGAGACCCAAAAAATGGGTGCACAGGTAGGCACGGGCAGGCATGTGCAAAGGTGTAGGTGCACCACTGTGGCACCAGTGCGCAGGCATGTGTGCAGGCATGCCATCACTATGAAGATCCCATGGGGCAAAAACCTCCTGGTGGCTGGGAAGGGCATCACCCGACAAAAGGGTGAATGCATACTGGCTGGTGGGCTTGTGACTACCCTCGACAGCCCTCCGTTGGGTATTTTTCGCCCGCTAACATTGAAGTGTCAACAGCTCAACATCAGCCGATAGTTTAAAAAAATGCCCTGCTTTTTTTTCATTGCGTGAGGCTGAAACCACCCAATGTGAGGGTGAATAATGCCCAGGAAGTGGCCGTGGCTCAATGGCCGAATTCCTCCCGTCATCTGGAAGGCTGATAACCACCCAATTAGATGTGGCCTTTCAATCTGTGGCAGTCAAGGGCTGATAATCAGCCCACTGCAAATGGCTGAATGTTGCACACATGAAACAATGGGCAACAAAGGTTGTTATAATTAAAAGCTAACTCTACGAAAGTAGTGGCATCTAACAACTGAACAAGCAAGATCACAGACAGGGATATTTTAATATCTTTGAGTCACTTGGCAAAGCCACCACGCTGCTGCTGCTGCTGCTGCTGCTGCCTGTTATCCCACCATGGTGCTGGTGCGCTGTTCCTGCTCCCACTGCTGCCCATTGTGCTGTCGCTACACCGCTGCTGCTGCTGCCTGTTGTGCCATCACCATGCTACCGCCGCGATGCTCCTGTCATCATGCTGCCGCCATGTTGCTGCCACTGGTACCTGTCGCCCCACTGCCGTGCTGCTCCTGCTGCTCCTGCTTGTTGTGGCACTGCACCACCGCACTGCTACTGCCTGTTGTGCTACCGCGGTGCTGATCCTGCTGCTGTGCTGCTCCTGCTCCTGCTGCCTGTCGTGCCGCCCACACTGCTACTGGTGCTGGTGCTGGTGCTGTCTGTTGTACCGCCACCACACTACTGCTGATGTCAATGCTGGTGTGGTGTGCCGTCATTGTCGCTGTCACATTTCTGCTGGCCCTGGTGTCACTATCATTTTGCTGCTGGTGCTACTGTCACTGTCATGTTGTTGCTGGTGCCACCGTCGAATCGGTGCTGCTGCTGCCCTCACCATCGCGTGGTCACTGCTGCAACCACTGTTGTGGGTGCCGCCACTACCGCCTTTGCGTGCTGCTGGTGCTGGTGCTTCTGTGGCTGTTTCTGTTGGGCTACCATCATCGTCACTATCGCTTATCATGAGGGCAGGGGGGGTTGGCATTGATGTATAGGGCCTGTGAAAACCATGAAGCAGGGAAAAAAAGGGAAGACATACCATATGAGTGAACCCAAGAGTGGTGCCAGCCCACAGCCTTTGCCATGCTGCTGCTGCTGTGCCGCTGCAACTGTTTGGTTGGGCTACCATTGTCCACTATCACAGATCCAACATTGATGGCAGGGGAGGGGGTCGGCATTGATGTATAGGCCCTGCACAGAACATGAAGCATGAAAAAATAAAAGGAGAACGTACCATATCCATATGACTAAACCTAAGAGTGGGGAGGAGTGGACAAAGCCAACCTGATTACATAATACAAGTGACATACGCAGCAATTTTTCGTCACATTCAAGGTGGCTCACCCAGTCCGGCAGTCACCAAGTATCCCAAGAGAGGCCCCTTTGGCTTTGGGGGTAAAAGATCCTTCTTGGGATGTGAGCAAGGCGATTTGATCAAAACACCAGAAAAAAACAGTCGTGCAGGCAAATCATGGGGGGGGGCGACATGTGTTATATGCCCAATATTGTAAGCTAATTACAATAATTGCCATGTGATTCAAATACCACTTTCCAACTTCGATCAGCCCTCAATGATTCCATTCCACATAAGCATGCCTGGAAAGTCCAACAAGGGGCCAGAGGTAGTGTCAAGGTTGGCGTACCCCTGATATAAACTTTGTTGCACAAGTCCGACTTGCCGTTGCAATGCCTTCAAGCACGTGAGTGTTGCTTGTTATAGCACAAGCACTAAGCTTCGGTTCTGCTCAGATGTTAACCTGAACGCAACGTGAGAGGGTAGAGACGAGAAGGTCCACTCTCTTGAGGTGCTTGCTAGACAGGAATATGCGAGTAGAAGTTGATTAAGTCGAGCTTAGAGCTCGTCCTACTCTGCCTACTAGGCTTATATACAGGTTCGGTTTGTAATCACCTTACAAACCGGTACAGTCGTCGTACTTGTACAGTAATCCAACTAGTAAGCGACCAGCCAGTAATAGTACAGTAGCTAGTTGGATTCATAACCGAATTCGTAAGCAATCAGTCAGAACTAACGGTTGGTTTACTTGGTTTTATGGACAATCAGTCAGCAATCTCAGTCATCACTCAGTCAGCCTTAGTAATCGTACACTGTGGGATACTGATACCATATTGAGACTTCGAGACACAGAGTCGCGGCCGCGCCGCTCATAGACGTTGCGAAACCAGAGGCAGTTGAATGCCTCGTACGTAGTCAGTCCGTAAAAACATCAGTAAGTGAAAACGCCATAAGTCCCCAGTCCTTAACACCACCTCCCCCTTAAGGTCGGTGGTTCCACCCACCGTTTTCACCTACGCCTCCCAGTTGTAATCCTCGTACGCGTCGTAGTAGTCGTCCTCCTCCGGATCGAAGTCCGCAACAGTGAGGGAGGAGCGAGGGACGAGTCGGGGCGAGGCAATGGGACGCCTTGGGGTAGGCATGGGTATAGACGCACCCATGGTTGAGATGGACGAGCCCGCAGTTGACGTGGACGCCGCTGGTGGGCGGCGCGGAGTGGAAGTCGCCACTAGGCGACGGATGGTCGGGGGTTGACGCGGTTGACTGCGGTCTTCTCGGGGGTCCGGCATTCGCGGCGCGGGTGGAATGGGCGTCCTCCACGACTCGTAGAGGGGCGCTACGTCGTACTCCGCAAATTGTTCCCGCGCTCGGTAAATGGGGATGCTGTTCTCCCTCGCGATGAAATTGATGTGGGGCCACGTGCGCGGATATCCATCGCGCGACTGGACCCCCGGTGTGAGTGCCCGCTGCAAGTTAGCGTTTAGCGGCGGGTCTTGTTGCGCGCCTTGCGCGCCTCTCCCTCGCCCTCTCCTTCTCGCTCTCCGATTACCTCACCGAGCCTCTTCAGGACTAGACGCCCCTCGTGGAGGTCGGGCATAAGGGGGTGGCGCGGACTCCCGACGGGGCGCTACTTCTTCGCGCTCCTGTTGTACCAAAGTCGGGGGCCGGGCCGGCGGTTCTTCGGATCGGGAGAGCAGCGCTCGCAGCAGTTCATCGTTGAACTGCGCGCAGCGACTTCGGTGGGCGAGGTAGTTTTGGTGGTGCTGGTTGACGATGCACCCGGTCGTGACGCATGACGTGTGTGGGGCAGGGCAATCCTCGTCAAGATGGCCCTCCCAGCGGCAGTAAGTGCACCGCCGGGCGATCCTCCCGCCTGGGAGGACGACGCGCCCCCAATTCGACCTAGTCGAGGGCTCTTCTTCTTCGGGAGGCGCGGGTTGTTCAGGAGGCGGGACGACGCGGAGTGGGTTGGCCTCAGCCAAGACCGGCGTGGACGGCGACGGTTCTTCGGACATGATGGTCGTCCGAAAGGCTCGGATCCACGATGGACCCTCAGCGGCAGATAATTGAGGCTCTTCTCGAGCCGAGTGAGTGAGCCGCTCGTAGATTCGGGCACGTACTCTTGCCCTAGCCAGTCGCTCGCCTGCTAATTTCTTCTCTCGCTCCGCCCTGTCCTCCTTTTCCCGGATTAACCGGTACTTCTCTGTGAGCTCCCGCTCGAGCCTCTCCCAGGCTCGCTTCTCCTCCCGGATCTCCTTCTTCTGCCTGTCGTATTTGTTATAGCAGTAGACTTCCGCGTGTACGCCCATGTCCCCTAGGAGTTCCACGCCGCGCAGACTAGCGCGCTGGAAATAGCTCCCGTCTAGGAGCTCATCAAGTTGAGTCTCGTCGGGGTTGTGGGCGTAGAGGTTGTGGTCAGCCGACGCGTACAACTTCTGCTTGTATTCGGCCGTCCCGACACCATCGCATCCGTAGATGTACGGTTCTTGGTTTTCTATAGCGAAACGGACGTACTTGGCGTCCGCGAACGTACCGTCCCGCTGCCGAACGCTGATGTTGGAGTACCCTGTGTTCGGCGTCCACGGGTATCCGGGGAAATCGTCCCCATACGCTCTCCTAATCGCCTCTACCGTGGAGTCAGAGGAGTCAGCGTCGATAACGATTACTTCGGAGGCGACAACTTCAGACGTAGCGATGTCCTCCACCCTCGTCTCCATGATTAACACCTCCGGCGTTTCTCCCTCCACCCTGCTCGAGGTCGCGCGGACCTCCTCTGAGCCGACTTCGCTGGGGTAGCGGAGCTCCGATACCTCCGGGATGCTACCCGGGGACGTTACTCGGCGTTGTTCGAATTCTTCGGCTTCTTCTTCCGTCCCGACGGCGGTGTCTTCTTCGGAAATGTTCGGTAGTCTTTCACTACCAGAACCCTCCCCGACTCCTTCTTCGCTTTGACTTGGACTTCCGTGGCGCGGCGGGATTCTAAGAGGCGGTGGAGACGCCTGTGGTACCTGCAGAAGAGAGTTGTCTTGCAGGACTGGCGACGTTGTTCCCGACATTGTTGGCACTCGGAAGACTTGAAAGGCGGGGGTGGAAAAATCGAGGGAAGCGAGGACACTTGCGATGGAGGGATGCGAGGAAGAGAGCCCGGAGGTGTCAGAGCTGGCATTATCCGTCATGTCGCCCTCTCCTCTTATACGTATGACTTTTATCGCTTTGGGGTTCTCTTTATGGAATCGGCTGATTAAGTCCTTTGCAAATACTTGGTCAGCGTCCTCCCACGTATTGTCAGCATCCGAGTATCCCTTCCACTTGAGCAGGTACTGGAGTTTCTTGCGCCGTCCTTTGCGCCTTGCGTCCAGAACCTTCTCCACTTCCCATTCCTCTTCCCCGCCTACTAAATCTGGAGCGGGCTGTGGGAAGTTGGCCCCATGAGCGTCTGTTTCTTTGTAAGGCATCAGTAAGCTAGCGTGAAACACGTCGTGGATCTTCCACTGTAAGGGTAATTTCAAACGGTAAGTGATAGGGCTGAGAACTTCAATAATCGTAAAAGGACCGTATCGTAGTGGGCGTAGTTTTGTAGTTGGATGCGTGGTTTTCAAATTCTTGGCTTCCAGCCACACCTTGTCATTCTTTTGGTAAGGGCTAAATGCCCTGAACCTTTCCTTCGCCCATAGTTCTTGTGCCCTCTTTATCGATTCTTGGGCCTGGCGTCGCACTTCTTGTACCTTCTCTTTGTGCCATTCAACGCGTGGAATGTGACTGAGTCTGTCCGGTTGGTGGGCTCTAGGAATATATCCCATCCATAGTTCGAAGGGTGACTTCTTCGTAGTAGCCGAGACTCTTGCGTTAAGAATATACTGCACAATTGGGAGGTGGCCGGCCCAATCGTTCTGTTGGAAATTACAAAAGATCCTTAGTAATGTTTCGACATGCTGATTTGTCTTTTCCGATTGTCCATCGGTTTGAGGGTGATACGCCGTACTGATATTCTGTTTGATTTGTAACTGGGCGCACACTTCTTTTGCAAACTTGGACGTGAATCGGGTGTCTCTGTCAGAGATAATCTTCTTCGGGATGCCGGCGTAAGGAAACACCTTGCTCTTGTACTCTTGGGCTAATTGTTCTGCCGTCATTTCTTCCTTGCACGGAACGAGGATGACGCCCTTGGTACAATCGTGATCTGTGACTGTAAGGATCGAGTCATATCCATCTGACTCAGGTAGCTTGACAATCAAGTCCATGGCCACCGTTTCAAATGGTTGGGCGTCGTCTTCCGGGCCAATGGGAAGCAGGGGTGGCTTGTTGCGGTGAGTAATGATCTTGTTTGCCTGACAAACGGCGCATCCTTGTACGTATTCTTGGACCGTTTTTCTCATGGATGGCCACCAGTAGTGGCGTTTGAGATCTAGCCAGGTCTTGAGTTGTCCTGGGTGCCCGCGGTCAACCCATCGTGGAATACTTCCAATAGGCCTCGACCAATATTTTCGAAATTTGGCACCACTAGGGCTCTATCCTTCCAATAGAGCCCCTTTCGTTTCGTGATTTTGAAGTATTTTTCCCATCTCCTGAGTCGCGTTTGGTATTTGGCAGTTGTGTGTTGCTGTCGAATGTTCTCTTCCATCGCGACCGGTCGTATCTGTTTGATGAACATGTGATCTGGGAATAGGACTTCCTTTGGTTCTTCACCTTCCGGGGGTTGTAGATCACTTCGTCTCGAAAGTGCATCCGCAGTGACGTTCTCCTTCCCTGGGATGTGATGAAAACTGAAGTCGAACCGAGTTAAAAACACTGAATATCGTTTGTGTTTGTCAGAGAGGGCCTGTCCTTCGCGGAACCTCGCCAAATTTGCGTGGTCCGTCCACACCTTGATTTTGTACGGGTGTCCCTCTAATAAATGCCTCCATTGTCGAAATGCTCTGACGAGGGCAAGGCATTCTCGGTCGTACACATCATATCTTCGTTCTGTTGGTGTCAACGCCATCGAGTGATAGCCAACTTCTATCCTCGCGTTGTCTTCTCCTCGTTGAATGAGGACCGCCCCAGTCGCGTATTTTGACGCATCGATTTCCATTTCGAAGGGTTTTTCCGGGTCCGGTTGATTCATTTGCGGGTTGCTAACGATGGTCTCGATGATTCTTCTTAGTCCCTCGCGAGCCGCTGGTGTCCACAGAAAGGGTTGCCCTTTCTTCAGTGTTTCAAAAATCTGTCGAGCGAGGTAAGAAAAGCCAGGAATGAACTGTCGGTGGTACTGGAGCATTCCCATCGTGCGTTGGACGTCATGCTTGTCTTTAGCTCCAGTGGCCATTTGGCTATTCCTTCGCGTTTTGCGGGATCAATGCTGAGCCTTCCATTTTCAATTCGTACCCCTAGGAAGTCGACTCGGGGTTGTCGCCAAATACACTTACTGGGTTTGAGCGTGTATTGTCGTTCTTGGCAGATTGCAAGGAAATGGCGGCAACAATCGTCGTGGCTAATGCTCCCTGTCGTTGATCCATCGCTTGCGACTAGAAAATCATCCATGTAACAACACCCAGTTGTTCCTTCGTAGTTACCTCCCCACTTGTCGAGCCAGTCCTTGAAATCATGGTACATCAGCCTCATCCATTGTGCGGGCGCATTCTTTTGTCCAAATTGCAACACTTGCGGGACGAATGTGCCTTTGGATGTTTTAAAGGCTGCTTTGTACCGATCTTCAGGCTCGATTCGTATGTTGTTATATCCTCGTCTGATATCGAATTTTGAGAAGAGGACCTTGCCTTCGAGTTTCTGCCATATTTCGTCAATTCGAGGCAGAGGGCCGTTATCTCGTTCGGTAATCTCGTTAAGTCGTCGATAGTCGATGACGAGTCGCTTCTCATTGCTCTCTTTCTTCGCAATAAAGAAGACTGGTGAGGTATAGGGAGATGCTCCTTCGACGATGAACCCCTTTTCGAGCTCTTCGTCCAAATACTTGCGCAATGCTTCGTCCTCTTGCTTTGTCAAAGGATAGATTTTGCAATTCAATTGCTCCGGGGCGTCTTTCTTCAATCGGATGGAAACGTTAAACTGTCCTCTGTCGGGGGGAAATCGCTTAGCCTCTTCTTCCGAAAACACTTTTCTATATTTTCGGAATTGCGGAGGAATTTTGAACGTGGTTGGTTCTTTCTTAGCTTCGTGTTCGTGCGCCATCTGTTGGGAGAGCGATATCTTCCTCATGAAGATCGCTTCTCCGTCTTTCGGGCGCCCTACCGCGGCGACGGCCATCCTTCTGAGTCTCTCCATGACCCCTGGGATGTATTTGTACATGGAGCTTTCAAGACGAATCATTCCGTCTTGGAAAGTTCCCGTCTTCCAGTCGATCCTTGGATTAAACTTCGCGAGGAAGGGATATCCGATGATAATTCGATCACCGCCTAGGTTCGTGAGATAGAACCGTTGTACTACGTCTTGTTCCCCGTATTTGACTCGTAGATGACAATAATGCGTCATCTCTCCTTTCTTGTTTTCCGTTCCATCGACATTGTAGACTTTAGCTGGCTTGTCTAAGGTCTTTCGCCCGATTTTGAATCTTTCCCAGGTCCCTTCATCGATGAAGTTTTCCATAGCCCCGCTGTCAATCAGCGCTTGTTCCTCGAGGCATACTCTTGCCGACGAAAACGTGACAGGGGCCATCATCGTACGTAACTTGGATTGGGTCTGGATGATTCGTAACCTGGTCTTCGAACTCTTGGACTTCTTGAAGTCTTGCATCATGATCTTCTCCATAAGAGCTCCTTGTTCTTCCGCTGATAGTCTGCTGATCTTCGTGGCCAGATCCTTCTGGTCCTTCTTACTCTTGACAGATTCGTCGCTACTACTAGAGGAGGTGTCTTCCTCCTCAGAGCTACTGTCTTCTTCTCCACTCTCGGGAGCCGTAGCCCTAATCTTCTTGGGTTTCTTATTCTTTCGGGGTGTAGCGCTTGTCTTGGATACTTGAGCGGTCTTTGGTCGATTAGGACATGCGCGGGCCATGTGTCCTTGTCTCTTGCAAAGAAAACAACGTCCTTCGGCCGAAAGTTTCTTCCGCTCTTCCGCGGTGAGGTTGCCAAATCTGGGCTTCTTGACGGCGTTGGTTTCAATAGTATCCACATCCATGGCGTCAGGGTCCCTTTCCCGTCTGCCATTTGCTTTCTTGCCACGCCCTCTCTGCTGCATGAATTCATTGAAGAGGTTTTCACGCACGGTGAGGTTCCCTTTAGCGTAGCGACCTCCTTGCTGACGCTTCCTCATATTCTTGGTGGCTTCAATTTGAGCGGCCGCTTGCCATCCTGCCAAATCGTCGTCGTTTGGAGCCAAGTCCCGATCCATGATCTTGTTGACCAGCCAGGTTCTAAGTCCCGCCTTGAAAGCGCCGACCGCTCCTTCCGACTGTCGGTGCCATCGCAACTCCGACAACAACACATTGAACTTGGCGATGTAGTCGTCTACGGCCAAGTCAGACGTCATTTGCAACTTGTTCAATTTCATTAACGCGTTTTCTCGCAGGGCTGGGTCCTTGAATTGGGCTTGGAACTCTCGTGACAGTTCGTGCCATAGCTGTTCGTCGGTTGGAGCCATTCCATTGCGCACGCGTTCATCTGTTCGCTGTAGGGCTTGTCTTCCCCAGTCCTCGACGTCTGGCCCCCGAATAAGGTTAACGAACACCGCGATCCGCGACAGCGGGTCTAAAATGCTGGCGTGATTCCGATTCATCCATTGGTATACGTTAAACTGGTGAATGAACTTTTCGGTGTTCGCTACGTTCCCATTAAAGAATTCGGGGGGTTCCCCCATGAGTCGCCCTCCTTGAGGCGCCATCTGAGCCGGTTGTGCTGCGGGTGGCCCCCCGGGTGGGGGTCCTCCTGGCGGCCCTCCTGGGGGTTGTCCTCCTCCTGGTGGTCCTCCTGGGGGTTGACCTCCGGGGGGTGGCCCTCCTGCGGGTTGTCCTCCGGGTGGCGGCCCCCCTGGTGGTCCTGACGGTCCAGCCGGTGGTCCCGCGTGCTGCAGTCCTCCCGCTAATGGTGCTGGTCCTCCCCCTTGGAATGGTGGAATCGAGGACGGGAGCGATCCTAGTCCTCCCCCGATTAATTGGGCCGGGGTTGTCGCTGAGGGTCCTGCGACGGTTCCTGTTTGAGTGGCGGCATAAGCGATCTGGGTTTGCGTAGTCATCTCGTCGAAGTCTTCTTCGAATCTCTGAAGTTGCTCGTGTGTTAGGGCAGGTGGGTATTTGTCTGCCAAGTCCTCCTGTTCTACTAGCAACTCGTCTGTCCAAAACGGCACAGGTCCGACGCTCGTTTGTTCGAGGCGAGTAGAAAGCTCTTCTACTACTTGCGCCTCTTCTCTTGTCGCTACAGGAGTATCTGGGTCTGATGTGGACCCTCTTGATTCAACGGGTTCTTCGGTGGCAGGGGCCTCGTCCTCTGATTTGACCTCGTCCCCTCTAACTCGGTATGGAGCACTGGGAGTTCCCAATCCCAACAACGCTGGGCTATTGATTTTGTCTTCACTTGACACCCAATATGCGTCTGTCTTCTCGTGCCACGTAAGGTAATACCAACTCTTGTTGACAAACTCTATCGGCCACCACTTGTCGTTGATCTTCAGTAGGTACGAACTTCTGCGCGCGTGTTCAGCCTGATTCCACCGCGCTTTCCCTACTATCTGTTCTGGCAAATCCGGCGTACGTCGTACCCGGACTGGCACTCCCTGTTCTGGATTTTGAGGAAACTCTACCTCAATTTCTTTAGGTAACTTGTCGTCCACCTCTCGGCCTTTGCCTTTCTTGCTTTTTGATTTGAACGTCTTGGCTACTTAGTTGTGGTACTTGCAGTAATGAACTCTGCAAAAGTAATAGTGTAGCAGGGCGTGCTCCCTCTCGGACTTGTGGACGAATTCGTGACTCCCTCGGTACAGGCGGACCGCTTCTCCTTTGAGAACTTGTGCGTATGTCACGCACTCGAGACTTTGATACGAGTAGCTGTAGTGATTGTAACGCTGGCTTGACTCTTCACTGCTGCTGCTAGATCCTGCGTAGTCTCCTGTCCAACCCGGCTTATAGGTTGAACCCTCCAGCTTGAAAGTTGTAAGCTCGACTTATGTCAAGGTTGGCGTACCCCTGATATAAACTTTGTTGCACAAGTCCGACTTGCCGTTGCAACGCCTTCAAGCACGTGAGTGTTGCTTGTTATAGCACAAGCACTAAGCTTCGGTTCTGCTCAGATGTTAACCTGAACGCAACGTGAGAGGGTAGAGACGAGAAGGTCCACTCTCTTGAGGTGCTTGCTAGACAGGAATATGCGAGTAGAAGTTGATTAAGTCGAGCTTAGAGCTCGTCCTACTCTGCCTACTAGGCTTATATACAGGTTCGGTTTGTAATCACCTTACAAACCGGTACAGTCGTCGTACTTGTACAGTAATCCAACTAGTAAGCGACCAGCCAGTAATAGTACAGTAGCTAGTTGGATTCATAACCGAATTCGTAAGCAATCAGTCAGAACTAACGGTTGGTTTACTTGGTTTTATGGACAATCAGTCAGCAATCTCAGTCATCACTCAGTCAGCCTTAGTAATCGTACACTGTGGGATACTGATACCATATTGAGACTTCGAGACACAGAGTCGCGGCCGCGCCGCTCATAGACGTTGCGAAACCAGAGGCAGTTGAATGCCTCGTACGTAGTCAGTCCGTAAAAACATCAGTAAGTGAAAACGCCATAAGTCCCCAGTCCTTAACAGGTAGACATTATAGGCACTGATGTTATTGGAGTCCTGATTCTCCGCGGGTCAGAACCCCAATAGCATCAGCGCTTACAATGGCTGCCTCTGGTGCAAGGAGCAGTCCACTGCCAAGCTGGGCTATCTCAGAACCCTTGGCTACCTGCTACTCCATGTGCCTAACTGGGCGTTGTTGGAGGAGCTTAATTATTTGTAGTGTAGCAGCGCCGCTATTTATACAGCATGTATGTACGAATGTCAGAGAGAAATTGGAAAAAGCCAGCAATGAAAGGGGAATGAATAGTCTCATTCCCAGACCCTTATCGGAGATTAAATCAGAAGTCGAAAAATCAGTGTCAAGATCTCCTTTAGAGGGTCTGGTGCTAGTCTTGTTCCCAGACCCTTATTGGAGATTGAATTGGAAGTTGAAAAATCAGTGTCGAGATCTCCTCTAGAGGGTCTGGTGCATTTGACCCAGGTGGGTGTAGGCATCTGGCAAGGTGCTGGCACATAAGCTGTTCTGAGGTAGCACGTGAGCCAGATGCTCCATTATGCTCTCTTGAGTTCTGCGCATGACTCCATAAACACCATATGTGTGAAACGTTTGACCTGCACTTGCAGACGGGAGGGGGGGCTGCTCGAGCTCGTCCTGCTGTCTGCGGGTGTTCACTGGTTCTGCGGCTGGTATGACGAGAAGCTTGTGCCGACGGACAATAGCAATGCACTGATTGCCAGCAGGGATGGTGCGATGGGCAGCTAGTCATTAGTGGCATGTGGCTGTGCGAGCCATCGCTCATGGATGTCGTGCAGGTGGCCGAAGTGTATCAGAAAGATGTCAAAGAGGCCCAGTTGCATGAAGAGTGTCGAGCACGCAATGACAGCACCACGCACACACACCTGCACAGCTAGCATGTTCACACCCAGGATCACATCTGGAAGTGAGCTGATGTCAAGGTTTGCATACCCCTGATATAAACTCTGGTCACCTAAGTCACTTTGTTACGACTCAGTTACGGCGACGCTTTCAAGCACGTGAGTGTTGCTTGTTATAGCACAAGCACTAAGCTTCGGGTCTGCTCAGATGTTACCCTGAACGCAACGTAAGAGGATAGCGATAGGAAATAGGGCCACTCTCTTGAGGTGCTTGCTAGACAGGAATATGCGAGTAGAAGATGATTAAGTCGAACTTAAGGCTCGTACTACTCTGCCCACTGGGCTTATATACAGGTTCGGTCTGTAATCGTCTTACAAACCAGCTCAGTCATCATACTTGTACAGTAATCAACCAGTAAGCGATCAGTCAGTAATAGTACAGTAACTAGCGAGATTTGTAACCAGACTTATAAGCAATCAGTCAGAACTAGCAGTCGAGCTACTTGGTTTATTCGATTTTAGTCAGCGATCCAGTCAGCAATCTTGGTCACTCTTAGTCACCGTACTCTGTGAGATACTAGTACCATATCCAGAACCTGAGAATGTAATACCGTAAGAAGACTTAGCTATTTTTATGGTGCGACATGCCATAATGGGGTTGCACCCATGGCTGCGCTCACTGGCAGTTGAATGCATGTATCGTAGTCAGTCCACAAAAACGTAAGTAAGCATAGATGAACTTCGCACATTCTTGACAGACGGGGAGCCCGCTCAAACTCACCACACTGTCAGCAGGAGTGTGCTGGTTCTGAGACTGGTACAATGAGAAGTCTGTGCCGATGGACAACGGTGAGGCGCTGATCGCTGGCAGGGGCAGTGCGACGGGAAGCTGCTTGGCACGCGATTGCAGCACTGCGCATGCATGCCTGCATGACCAGCAGGTTTATGCACAGGATTGCATCTGGCAGCAGGCTGAAGTCTGAGAGGAGCAGCCGGTGTTGTGGGAAGTGTGCGCACAATGCTCAGCAGGTGCGGGGGGACATACTTGGGTGTCAAGAGGTTTGGCACGAGGGGCAGGTGGTTGTATATCGAGAGCATGGAACATGATTTGAGGATGGACGAGAGTGGTGGTGAGTGACTGAGGCGGCGTCGGAGGTTGAGGAAGGAGATGAGGGTGTCAGTACCAAATTTGCCTACCTGACCCCTCCTTTCTGTGCCCTATGCCGAATACTGCCTCGCGACTTCAAACACTATCAAATCAGGTGTAGCACAGAAGTTGATGGCGTCTCCGACAAGTCCATCTCGATACATGTTGGTAGCTCGTGTGCCGCTCCAGGTAGTTTGATGTTACACACGTATATGACATGCTCCAGATCAGGGGCCTCATCAAAAAAGAATATCTCAGGGTGTTGTATTTGAAGCGGTCCTTTTGGCAGCCCTGGACGCGACATTTGCAGTGGAAGTGAAGGATGCATATGGCTCATGTGTGGCCCAAGACGACTCACGTGATCCACCTTTTTCTGATGCTTGTTAAAGGACTACACCCGCTCGGTTCAAAGACACCAGACCCTTCGTGGACTTCATGGCCCACCATTTTTCGATCTCAGATTCAAAGTCCGATGGAGGGGATGGGGACGAGACTAGGGAATGAACTATCCAAATGTATGGTGCGATCGTCGAGCCACGTGGTGACTGAACGAGGTGCATAACTTCACAGGGTCCTGGTAGATGAGATCCTGGTCTTGGTGTTCAATGTTCAATGTTCAATGTTCAATGTTCAACCTTTGAACTTCTGAGTTGAAGGGTCAAATGAAAGCTGACATTGTGGAGCCCCCAGGAATCATAGTGATGGCAAAATTCACGTCAGTGGCTGGGATGACCTCCCTTTTCGATGGAAGGGCACCTGTTAGTACAGTTAGCACCGAGGATGCTTGCTACCCACGTGTCACCTCAGGAACAGTACGGTATGTTTTTATATTGTTTTAGATCATTGTCTAGATGCTCAAAGATGTATATAAGTCTTCCAAAATGCTCATAGAGAGCAAGCAACTCCAATACGCAACATACATATACCACACTTTTTCTCTCTTCTCTTCTTCCTGTGTGATCTTGTCAGCCCCTTCATCAGTAAAAATACCACCAACTTTTTTGGGCTCGTACGAGCTTGTACAAGTGGAAAAGCCAGCAAGTGCATGAGGAACCTAGGATTGACCAAAAGCTCACTTTCCAACTTTTTATAACAAGTAAATAAGTACAAAAAAGTGGGAAAAAAGGTGCTAAAAGTGATTCAAGTGGTCAAAGTTGTGCCACAGCTTGTTCACTTTTTTACTTTTTTACTTAAAAAAGTTGACTAGTAAAAAAGTTTGTGGATTTTTTACTGATGTTTGCCCGCCTTTCCACCTCTTTCACCCTCTGACTTTCGACTTTGAATGCTTTACCGCGCTGCCGTGCCAACTCCCGTTCACCTCGCCTCCCTTTCCTCCTCTTCTCTACTCCCCTCTTGCTCGTGTCTTGCTCTCGGCCTTGTTCGGACGACTCTCGCACCTAAATTAGACAACAACACGGATCTTTTGTATCAACCCATCTCACCTCGACTTTGACAACTTCTCTCTTAACCCCCTCGGAACTCAACACTGCCAAACGAACTCACAGTGTGTTGACACGAAGCTTCGCGCTTACACTACGTTTACAGTAACATTTGAGAAATGGTCGCCTAACATATAAACTATGACGACCAACTCTATTACAGTCTGCACTGGTATGCCACCGCTACCCCAGCAGAGGGTGAAACGTTTCTGTTCGAGTCATGACACCAACAAGGAGGGCCATCCCCAATATTGCTTGTGAGCATCAATGAGAGGTTGGTCGCAGCAAAGGCGTACATCACGCCAGTTCCGCCTGCAGGAACTTGAAGAACCTTTCGTTGACAACAGTGAGAAGGTGAAGCCAGTAGCGAGACATCGGCAGACAGCATTCATGAATTGCGCCACCTGTGCCGCCAAAAGCTTCTGATACTATCACTAACCCTACCTTATGGGCCCCTCGTTCGGACAGTCACACAGTGTCACATGCCAAATTTGGGTGAGAATTGGAAGTCAGCTCGGCTAGCGTGCGATAGTAGCAGTCTTCGTCATTTTCCGTGATATAGAAACTCCGACACGACATCAGTCGGCAGGCGTGACGGTCCACGTTTTCTTTCCTTTCTGCCCCAGGGCAGGTTTTTTGCCAAAACAAATTATTTAACATGTACTAGATGGTGTGTACAAAACTTTATGGCAATTGAACAAGAATTGAGTGAGGAATTTCGAAGTGTCCGAACGAGGGGCCCGTCCGAAGGTAGGGCCAGTGATAGTATTCCCCTTTTCCGCCTATGCCTTCGTGCAAAAATGTGTGGTCTGCACGGCATTTGCCGCGGTGAGACCCAATTCGTGATGATCCTTTCCCTTTACCAGCACGCCCGGAAAGTACAACAACAATCCTCAGGCTCGTGGTACTCAGCCCACATTGGGAAACGTCATTATGACGAGTACTGGCTCTGCCCATCCGAAGACCGGCTCTCTTCAAGTCTACTGGATGGCGAATCAAGACCTCACTGAGGTCCTATTGTAGGCGCTAGGGCAATTGGCAATTACCTTAACGCCTACAATATCTGTCCTCCGGTGCGAAGAGCAGTTCTTTGCAAATGATCATTCAAAAACTGAGCCAAGATTGGTGAGGTCGCTGTCATCCTTGTGTGCATGTATGCACCTGGTTACTTCAGAACTCCAGGGTCCACTTCTTGCCAGTGGGGTAAACCCTAAGTCCGATGACAACTTGAAGGTGCATGGGTAAGTTCTTGTAGAGTTGTACGCAACTCACGCCCAGATGTTCAGCCCGACCATTCTGCTTCCGCATTGACCATCCTCCAGAGTCTCGATTGTGACATCCGCGGCTTCGATGGGGAGAAGGTTCACTCTGGATTACGGTTTCCACGAACTGTTTGACCGGTTGGGATTCTACTTTGAAGCTACGCTGAGTTTGGACTTTCTATTCTCTGAACCATGACGGGTTATCGGATACTGTGTCACTTGTGACTGTAGCCGCAGGAGAACTGTTATAAAGGTATGACGAAGTTACTGGCTCTCAGCATGGCTATTCCTACTCTCCCTCTTCGTTCTCCTCCTCATTCTCCTCCTGCTCGTCCTCCTGCTCGTCGTCCTCTTTCTCTGACTCCTCCGGCTCGTCCTCCTCCTGCTCAGAGTTCTCCTGTTCGTCATTCTCCTGCTCAGAGTTCTCCGGCTCGTTGTTCTCCTGCTCAGAGTCCTCCTTCCCAGAGTCCTCCTGCCCAGAGTCCTCCTTCCCAGAGTCCTCCTTCCCAGAGTCCTCCTGCCCAGAGTCCTCCTTCCCAGAGTCTTCCTCCCCAGAGTCCTCCTTCCCAGAGTCCTCCTTCCCAGAGTCTTCCTGCCCAGAGTCCTCCTTCCCAGAGTCGTCCTGCCCAGAGTCGTCCTGCCCAGAGTCCTCCTGCTCGTCGCTCTTCTGCTCGTCGTTGTCCTCCACCACCTCTCTCTCCCTCTCCACTTCCTCTCTCTCCCTCTCCACTTCTTCCCTCTCTCTTTCTACCTCATTCCTCTCCCTCTCCACCTCCTCCCTCTCCTCTGAGTCCTCCCCTACCTCGTCGTCGTCGTCGTCGTCCTCCTCCTCAATCTCGTCCTCCAAATGTTCTCGTTCTTTTCGGCGTCTTCGGTTTCGTCGGCCCTTTGGGTATTCTGTCATGTTCAGCACCACCATGGTCTGTGACGAGCCACCACCGCCGCCGCCGCCACCGCCGCCTCCACTAACCCGTGTTTCTGGACACAATGTCATTTAATTAGAAAGCATTCGTGTCTATATAATAGATAATTACTTACCAGGAACTAGCGGGTTTGACATCTAGGCACCAAGGTGTATAATGAAAGGGAAGAAATTGAGAAGGTTGTGAAACGAAGTGAAACGGCGCTGTTTATCGAGTAGTTGAGCGATATCCTGATTGCTTGGGTAGCTGACCGCTTAAGTACGATGCGGTCAGAAATGGGCCTCAGTCATCCAAGGATTTCATTGGTTGCTCCTGGGTCATTGATGGAACGATCTGGTTGAAGTGGATTCGGAGTTCGGGATTTGAACGCAAAGGCACATGGAGTTCCGAATCAGGTTCTCTCCGCCCGCCCGCACTTGGCATGACCATCCGACCTGTCGGTTGTAATGACCTACTCAGGCTGTGCCCATATTGTAAGCGCCCATATTGTAGGACTGGTCGGACGCCAATTGCGGGAACCAGCCGTAATTACCATCCGCGGGTTTATGACCGGCGTTTTCGCGGTCATCTGCGAAGAAAACGACAGATCCGCGGCATCAACCGAATGATTGTATCAATCCCGCCCGTCTCGATCTGCCCCGGAACTATGCGAGTGCCAGTGCACAGCGTCCCAAACAGAACAGGGTGACTGCCCTTTGGAACACCCTGCACACCCCTTCGATCCCTACAATTAGATCTTGCTTGCACTATGAAGATCCCAGAGCTCGGAGGCGAGAACCACCCGGCGGGTGGAAAGTTGAGGGTGACGGTCACATTTGGAATTACATCAGGAAAATTGGCAAAAACGTTTTGACTTTTTTTGGATTGTAGGTTCCTTTTCGCCTTTTCTTTCTTTTCTTCCTTTTTTCCTCGGTCGAGCTCGACCGAGCTCAGGCTGGTATAAGTGAAAAAAGTTTTATTCAGAAATGCTGATGTACTGTAGTGCTGCTGTGTGAGAATGGTAAAATTGTTAGCACTGTATACATGGAACAGTAAACTGAGACGATTACAACACAGATCGGTGGTTCCACTGTAAATGTGCATAGTGTCGTCCACCCCCCCTCCGCCTATGCCTTTGTGTTAATGTCCGTCACGGTGTTTGCCAAAAGTGATCCAACCCAAATGGTACTTACTTTCCCACGCAGAATGAATTTCAACAACTCGAGCACTACTGTAGTAAGTTACTTGAGCACGCCGCCCGGAAAGTCTAGAACCCCCTGTGCATGTTATTATTATGAAGTGTCCTGGCACTGCCCTCCCGAAGTCCGGCTTCAACAGATGGCAAATCGGGATCCCAACACCCTCAGCGCCTAATATATCAGAATGAATTTCAACAACTCAAGCACTTGAGCACGCCGCTCGAAAAGTCCATGACCCCCAGGCCCCCTGTGCATGTTATCATCATGAAGCGTGCTGACACTGCCCTCCCAAAGACCGGCTCTCGTTAAGTTCAACAGATGGCAAATCGGGACCCCAACATCTTCAGCGCCTACAATATCGGCCTTCGGTACGAAGAGCGGGTTGCTGCGGATGGACAACCGGCGCTATATCAGGATTCTTGGCTACTTGCTGCTTTATGCACCAGATCCGGCTGTCTGCTCTGAAGTGACCAGGTGCATTCAATCACGCCAGGATGACGGCGACCTCGCCAATCTTGGCTCATTTTTTGAACTTTACTTCATTTTACCCAGTGAGTCCTCGAGCTACCATGCTCGCCCTTGCATGCTAATCTATCCTCCGTCTTTTCTAGTCAGGAAGTTCAAAAGTCAAACGCCGGGACCGGGCTCTCACTCGTCAAGATCCTACTTCG
Organism: Russula dissimulans; assembly: GCA_022376545.1. Classification (NCBI taxonomy): domain Eukaryota; kingdom Fungi; phylum Basidiomycota; class Agaricomycetes; order Russulales; family Russulaceae; genus Russula; species Russula dissimulans. Next base: position 36,056 of record WTXJ01000073.1, read on the forward strand.
AGGATGTGGAGGATGACATGAAAGTCGATATTCGTGTGACCCCTGAACCGCGTGAGTGAGTTCGAGGAAGAGGAGATGTGAGAGGAGAGGATGACTCTGGATGTAAGCGGATAGAGAGAGATAATGCGAAGGGTTAAGGAAGATCTGAGAAGAGTTGGGGAAAGAGTTTCGAGATATCTTGGCGTATGACTGCAAGTTCGCTCGGTTTAACGTTAAGAGGTCGAGTTTAGAAGAATTAGAGAGAGAGAGAGAGGGAGAGTCAGAGCAATAAAGGGTTTCCGAATTAGAAGCGAGGCGTTCTCGCAGCAATCTCGCTTTGTCCATTAAGATCGGACTCGATGTAACTACTCGTACAGAAGGCATTCGAGGCCTTTAAGTATACGAACGCGCGCTAAGTAGGTAAAAATAACACGAGCGATACTTAAGAAAGCGAGTACAGGGGACGAGGAGGGAGGCATGATGATCGAGGCTAAGATGAGGGAAAACTTTAACGAGAACAATAAAGGCGGAGTAGGAGGGCTAAGAAATGATAGTAGAGTGTCTTGTGAGGCTTTTCGTAGGCGTAGAGTAGTTCCGGAAGTACGAGCGATACCAAAGACGAGGGTGGGGCAGGCGCATAGTATTCAAGTTATACCTATCAAAGTAAGTAGAAAATGTGGAAAAATCAAATATACCAGTGGATCTGAAACGATAGTCTCAAACACATAGAAAGGGGGGTGGTCACAAGGCTCAAAGGTGCGAGGCGTCGGGGAGCGGTCACGGTGTCCAGGAGGCAGTGTGTCGGGGCGGGCAGGTCTCGGGGGAAATGTGGGCGCTCCGGCGTTTGGGCGCTCCGACGAATTGGCTCGTTTCGAGCCTAACGCGCACGCTCACCTTACACCCCTAAGAATCATAGCGATGCCAAAATTCACGTGAATCGCGTCAGTGGATGACTGCCACTTTTTCCCTCTTCTCTGTTTCTCACAGTTGGAGGTGTCGTGACAGGCATCCTGGACGGGAATGCTCTCGACGATATCACTGCCGAACTCGACTTGACACATGAAATATTACAATTCACAGAATGCGCGCATATCATCCCAGAGTCCATTTTCTTGGGGGCGAACCCTACTAAGTCCAATAACGACTTGAAGGTTCACATGGTCGTGCCCACTCACGCGCAGATGTCCAGCTCGACTATTCTGCTTCTGTATCAGCTGTCCTCCAACGGCTCTATAGTGACATCGGCAGCTTCAACGGGGGAGAGGGTTCATTCCCTGATCGATGCCATCACCCTGGAAAAGAATATCCACGACGCGTTTGACCGGCCGATATTTTACTTAGAAACCACAGTGAGTTCGGAAACTCTATTTTGACCCACGACGCTCATTGGGTACCGTTTCACTTGTTACCATGATAGCCGCAGGCCATCATGAAAACTCTCCTGAGATAATCTGGGATAGAGCCAATAGAAGGGCGTGTTTCATTTCAAATTTCATCAATTATCTCTCGCTAGCCCTCGCTAGCGCAGGAAAATTTCCCTGATGAGGAGAATTTTTACAAAGCTATGCCCTTCTCTCGCGGCATCTCGCACCCTCAAATGCGTCAATTCGTCATATCCTCGACAAAGGACGCCGAACACTTTTCAGTACCATCATGTGAATTTCTACTTGCTGCAAGATTGCTCACTTCTCTGGTGCGGCTGAGTATAGCGAGAGAACTTCTCTCGACACAGAGGAGACGAGTGTATTGGCTAGCGATGGCACTTCTGGCGACATACTTGACTGTACGTTGTTGTCCCGGATAGATGAACGGCTCGGTGGATTGCATGTAGAAACTGCGTCCTAAGTATCGATGTCATACCAAACAGAGCCAATCGTTTTTCTGTCCGTTATGCACCGGAACTCACACTATAATGCGGCGCAGCGACATGGTGTCGTGTGTCGGGGTCATTTCCATTTCGCGATGAAATATTTGATGGGTTAGCCCAGTTCAAGTTCAATACACGACGAGCTATGCAACAGGAAAAAAAGAACTTGCTAAAGCAGCCGGCGGAACTAGTGCGGCGCGGGTGAGTGAGATAACTACCCCTAATTAACCACTTGTCACGGTACTTACGCGTGATGCGTGAGTCCCCATAGCCGAACGGTATATTTACTGCTACCATGCGGTCTATCCTCGCTAATTTATGTTATAACCATGGCCTGTCACGAAATACAGAAGCGTAATGCCAGTAGGCAACACAAGTCTGAATTGTCGTGCGGACGGGGTCACGGTGGAGGGTCGTACCATTGACAAACCGAGTCAATCGTTTCTCGGCTCGTCCCTAACTGGTTGTTACGCCTACTGCTTCGTGACGACCCCTTCATGATTGAAAATACGCCTTATGATGTTTAGCTAGTTCTTCCGGAAGGGATCGTCAGATTTTAATTGGATGTTGGGCGTACGCATGAAGAGGTGCCAGCCGTGCGTGCTTTGTCAGTTTACGCACACGGTCATGTGACTGATCGTGGGAACAGTTTGGCTCGGGCGCAGGGATGAAAGCCTCAAGCTGGCCGCGACGAATGTGTGCGTTCCGCCTGCAGGAACTTGAAGAATCATTTGTTGACAAAAGTGAGAAGAGTGAAGCAGGAGCCGACAGTAGCAGCGAGCTTTCTGCTCCACGGGTGTTGCCAAATGTTCTTTCACACCAGTGGCAATCATGCCATGGCAAACTGGTTCCACCGTAAATTTGCATGTCCCCATCCATGGCCACTACCTGTCCGCTTATACCTCCATGCTAGGAATGCCCTGTACCTCCCAAATACGTTGTGTCTCGTCCGGCTGTGGTGGCCAACCCAAAGATCTGCGAGTGATCCAAATCGTACATACTTTCCCACGCCTCTTAAATGTCAACATCGATGATTACCATCTGATTTTACCCTCCATTATCCTTTACTTTACCTTTAAAGTCCGAGAATAACTCCCAAGGTCTTGATATTCAGCCGACACGGTGCAAGTCATTATGAAGCGTACTATCACTGCCCTCCCGCAGACCGACTCTCCTCAAGTCCAACAGATGGCGAACCAGGACCCCAATTACCTGAGCGCCTACAATGTCTGCCTCCGGTGCGAAGAGCAATTCGCCGCCAATGAGAATAAGATACGCTACATCAGGATCCTTGGCTATTTGCTACTCCATGCACCCGACCGGGTCGTCCGTTCTGAAGTCACTAGGTGCATACACTCATGCCAGAGTGACGACGACCTTGCGACTCTTGGCTCATTCTTTGAACTCTACTTCATTCTACCCTGTGAGTTCTCGGTTTTCCATTATCGCCTTTGTATGCTAATCTATCCTCCATCTTTTCCAGTCAGGAAGTTCAAAAGTCGAACGCCGGGACCGAGCTCTCACCCGTCAAGACCCTCCTTCGAGACTGTAAAGGATGAAATGAAAGTAGACATTCGTGAGGCTCCCAAGAATCATTGCGATGCCAAAATTCGCGTCAGTGGATCACCTCCCTTTTTTTTCTCGTCCCTGTTTCTCACTGCTCACACAGGCTCTCATGCGAGACAATTGGAGATGTGTCGTGACAGGTATCCTTGACATGAACGCCCCCGACGATATCACGGCGGAACTCGACCTCACACAAGAAAGCGGACAATTCACAGAGTGTGCGCATATTCTTCCAGAGTCCACCTTCTTTGGGGTGAAGCCTAAGTCTGATAACAACTTGAAGGTACGTGGATAGGTTCTCACATAGTCGTACGCAATTCACGCGCAGATGTCCAGCTCGACTATTCTGCTTCCGTACTAGCTGTCCTCCACCGATTCAATTCTGACATCCGCGGCTTCAATGGGGAGAAGGTTCATTCCTTAATCAATGTCATCACACTGGATCACAGTATCCACGACCCGTTTGACCGGTTGGGGTTGTACTTCGAAGCCATGGTGAGTTTGGATCTCTATTCTCCGAACCATGACGCTCATTAGGTACCATGTCATTTGCCACTATAGCCGCAGGAGAATCGTTATGAAGTTAGGTCTCTCTATCGTCTCAAGTTGCACCCCCACATGCGTCAATTCGTCACATTTTCGACAACGGACGCCGAACATCTTCCCGTACCGTCACGTGAATTGCTTGCCTTGCATGCTACTTGCTGCACGGTCGCTCACTTCTCTGGTGCGGCTGAATACATCGACAGGACTTATCTCGACGAAGAGGAGACGGGTGTGTTGGCTAGCGATGGCACTTCAGGCGACATGCTTACCTATGCGTTGTTGTCCCTCTCGAACGACGTTGTGAGTGTTCAGGGATGAAAAGTGCGTCTCTACAAATGACTCGGGCTCGACTCTTCTCCGCGCTAGTTTGTTTAGCGTCTACCTTGACATAACCATTGAAGCCGTAGAACGGGGTTAATATTATTTATGGGCCCCATACGAAGTACGTGACGATAAAAGCTGTATACACCATAATGAGGATACGGGTTTTGACTTCAAAGTGCTGCATTGGGCTCTGTATCCCGATGCTCTTTAAATTTATGCAAAAACTAGTGTAGTGGGCAATATTACGGGATATGAATGAAGAACTCGGTGTATCGCATATGGAAGCCGTGTTCGGCCGGAATATCTCTGATCTGCGGGAGACGAGTTTCCGGCCATGTCAACGTACGTACATCGAGTCGTGAACGCGTGAACATGACATCTCATCTAGCTCGTCCCAGTAGTTTCACTGACCCTCGACCATGCGCCCTACGTACCAGAAAGACCTGTCCTTCGCTGCACTTGACCAACATGTCCGCCTCGACGGACACGAATTCCTCGAGGCCGGACAGACTGCACACTCTTTCATTTGGCGCAGAGTCCTCGGTGCGTGTGACGTGATTGCGCAGCCGGCTGCTTTCCGCGCGCCCGTCCCTACCTGCATTACATCAAACATACATCCTTCTGCGTCACCTTTGGGGCTTTGCCTTCTTCCGCACATCCGAGGCGGGTTCCGCACGCACGAACTGAGGCGGGACATCATCGCCCCGGATACTGCTGGAACCTGCCGCGTCGTGCATAAGGAAGGCTGGGGGGCTCAAGCTGCCGCCCCGATCCCACTGGAGGTGCTTATGGGTGAGGAGCAGGTCGCGGCAAGACGGGCGAAGGATCTCGAGGCCTGGTGGGACGTGCGCGTTCACGAGGACTGGTTGCAGAAAAAGGTCGAGGTGAGGTGAAGGCCCGGGGTGAATGCGTGGGAGGAGCGTTGTCCTCGTCATCAGGCCTAAGAGGATGTGCACTAGTGTTTACAACATACTCCGGAGATCTAGAGTGAATAGAAGAGTACATATAGATTATCCAATGAACGTAAATTACAGTAAGAAGCCTGACAGAGTCGCTATGTCTACGTTCACAGTAACATTTGAGAAACGGTCGCCTAACATATAAACGACGACCAAACTCTACCACGGTCTGCAGTACGGTCTGCAGTTATGCCGCCCGGGCCGCTGCCCCAGCAGCCGATCGGAGGGTCTTTTCGTCTCTTTTCGGCGAACTCCGAATCATGTCCCGAACTTGAATACTACTCGGGAGCATCGATGAGAGGTTGGTTGCGGCAAAGGCATACATCACGCCTGTTCCGCCTGCAGGAACTTGAAGAATCTTTCGTTGACAAGAGTGAGAAGGTGAACCCAGTAGCGAGTTATCAGCAGATAGCAGTTATGAATTGCTCGGCCTGTGCCGCCGAGGGTTTCTGATACTTCGGCAAGAATACTATATTCCCATTGTGCACCGCTATGTACGGCCGCGGTTCACACCAGCCATTCCAGTGCAAATGTTCATGTCCCCATCCTTCCCTGCTACCCTTCCGCCTATGCCTTCGTGCAAATGTAAAAAGTTGTATGTGTGGTCTGCACGGCATTTGCCGCGTGACTGAGTCGTGCCACCGTCGATGATCGATGATCCCTTCCCTTTACCAGCACGCCCGGAAAGCTCGTGGTACTCAGTCCACAGGCCCTGCCCTCCCAAAGACCGGCTCTCTTCAAGTCCACCAGAGGCGAATTAGGACCCCAACTGCCATCTGATATTGTAGGCGCTGAGGTAATTCAATCACCTCAGCGCCTACAATATCCGAGTCTGTCTCCGGGTGCGAACTGCGAAGAGCTGTTCTCTGCAGTGGACGACTGCCACTTTTTCCCTCTTCTCTGTTTCTCACATGTCGCATAGGCTCTCATGCGAGACAATTGGAGATGTGTCGTGACCGGCGTCCTTGACGGGAACTTGAATGCTCTCGACGATATCACGGCCGAACTTGGCACAAGAAATATTGCAATTCACAGAATGGGCGCATATCATCCCAGAGTCCATTTTCTTGGGGGCAAACCCTAAGTTCGATGACGACTTGAAGGTTCGCTTAGTCGTGCCCAACTCATGCGCAGATGTCCAGCTCGACTATTCTGCTTCTGTACCAGCTGTCCTCCAACGGTTCTATAGTGACATCGGCAGCTTCAACGGGGAGAGGGTTCATTCCATGATCGATGCTATCACTGTGGAAAAGAATATCCACGACGCGTTTGACCAGCTGATATTTTACTTAGAAACCATAGTGAGTTTGGAAACTCTATTTTGACCCACGACGCTCATTGGGTACCCTGTCACTTGTTATTATAGCCGCAGGAGAATTTTTATAAACCCATGTCCTTCTCTCGCGGTATCTTGTACCCTCAAATGCGTCAATTCGTCACATTCTCGACAAAGGACGCCGAACACCTTCCAGTGCCATTACTTGCCTTGCACGCTACTTGCTGCAAGATTGCTCACTTTTCTGGTGCGGCCGAGTATATCGAGAGAACTTATCTCGGCGCAGAGGTGACGGGTGTATTGGCTGGCGATGGCACTTCTGGCGACATACTTGACTGTGCGTTGTTGTCGGATTGCATGTAGAAACTTTGTCCTAAGTATTGATGTCATACCAAACTGAGCCAATCGTTTTCTGTCAGCGATGCACAGGAACTCACACTATAATGCGGCGCAGCGACGTGGGGCTGTGTATCGGGGTGATTTCGGGATAAAACGTTTGATGGGTGCTCCGGGAATCTAATCCGGTTCGTGTTCAATACACTATGGCCTATATAATAGGAAAAAAAGAACTTTCCAAAGGGGCCAGCGGCGCTAGTACGGTGCGGGTGAGATATCCACCCCTCAAACAGAACCATCCCCCAACCACTCTTGTCGACACTGCAGCCGCCAACGGTCACCATACTGATACGCGTGAGTCCCCATAGCCGACGGTGCACTTACTGCCACCATGCGGTCTATCCTCGCTAATTTAACGTTACAACCATAGCCTGTCACGAAATACAGAAGTAGAATGCCAGTGGGTACTACAAGTCTGAATTGTCGTGCGGACGGGGCGGAGGGTTCGTACCATTGGTCCATTGACAAACCCAGCCAATCGTTTCTCTGCTCGCCCCTAACTGGTTGTTACGCCTACTTCTTCGTTACGACCCCTTCATGATTCAGAATACGCCTCATAATGTTTAGCTAGTTCTTCCAAGGGATCGTCAGATGGCCAAGAGATGCCTGGCCGTGCTTTGTCACTTAACTCACACGGTCATGTGACTCATTTCTGTAGGGCGCGCGATTATCCACGATTATCCAAGTTCGATCGTGGAAATGGAGCTGCTCGTGCAACGGCACGAGGGCGATGTAAAAACGAGGCCTCATTTTACTCACATCCATCAAGTTTACGCTTCTCGAGAGCACTTTCCGTCGCCCTCTCGACCTGGCCAAGCCCTCGCAGAACCCCTGACTCGGACACCCATCTCCAAGTCAAGCCCTTTACCGCCAGTCCCACCCCGGGCCTCTTTCCCACCCTTTAAGGTCTCCAAACCCCTGTCACTTCCTGCGCCTGCGGACTCTCGACGGCTTCCTTGTGTTCTCAACCTTCGCTCAACGCATCCATCTGTCGACTCTGCTTCGCTGTCTCACTTTCTCGGAACTTCGTAAACATTGGACCTGTATCATGGCTGTGGTAAATTCCACCATCCTCTATGACTATATATGTTTATTCACGGCCGATTTTTGGCGGCTTAAGACTGCCTTATGTCAATACACTGTATACAAACCCGCCTGCGGCGATGCACTGGTCGAATCCAAGCGTCGGGAGATCTACTTCATCTTTAGGAAGGAGGTCCTAGATGCTGCGGTCAATACATATTTAATTGACACCACCTGGGTCTCGAAGATGACCTGGACGAATGATACGGATGCAACACAAACATTTACTCACACCTTCTCGACCGATTTCAGGATAACGAAGGGCAACGAAGTCGATAAAGGATATTCCGTGGCGCAAGCGTACAAAGGGATATCCGTGACGATCGAAGGGCAGGAAAAGAACTTCGATACAACGGAAAAACGGACTATCGAAGTCATGTTGAGCGTATTGCCTCGCTCATGCCTCAGGTTCTACCAGAAGCGGTACAGGTTCAAAGACTCGATGTTCTTCATTCTCGATGCTTCGGGCCGACTCTGGAATGTCGGCACTTTTGAGGGCAGTAACCTCGCGAGGAAGGAGTGTGAGGTGGAGATTATGAGCGAAGATTATGCGATTTTGACGGGCCAACTGGATGGAACGAAGGCGGGGACGATGAACGTCAAAACTGTTGATCCTATTCTGGGTCCCGATATTACCCGGAAGAGGGAAGAGTGTTCTGAAGATTGCAAGACCAAGCTGGCTCAGATGCGTGTTCTGTAAATAAGGTGTGTCAGTCACCCGCTCACAAAAACGAACACTCTCCATTTATGCTACTAGATCTCGCCCATGAGTGGCAATACCAAAGTTCTCGTTTTCTCTGTTTCTCCCCCTCTCCCCCGGTCGTTTGAATCCGCTCTCTGTATAATATGTAGTGTCGGCCTTTGTCTTCTTTTCAGAGAAGCTCAAGAGTGGAAATAAGATATGCTGTGAATCATTATTGAGCATGTGAACAAAATACTGATAGGTCTGTTGCCCGTATGCTATGGTTATTTGCATGCCGGTAGCAGTGGAAAGAGGGTATTTCCCGATGCTGGGTTTTCACAATTTGGTACATTTCCAGCAATTCTTGTCAGTCTCAGTTGGATATGGGCACATTGGAACATGTTGCAGCAACGTTCCGTTGTCTCCACAACTTGAAGGTCACTGTGATTCCTGCATCGCCTACTACGCTTGCTCTCGACCAATGACACCTCCGAGTCTAGGCTTGCCTAAAGACACTCTGGAGGCCGGTTCTTAGTTGCACTCGACTCGGAGCAAGTTGTGGAACATAACATTGTTCACCCAAGCCCCAGTAAATGGCGCAGGGTGACCTAGGTCTCCATCGGATACCCAGGCTGGCCGGTCCAGCCGGCAGTTTTGCAGCGCACCTCTCACGGCACCAGAATTACTGCTTGCATGGAGATGTCTCCTCTCTGTGATTGTCAATCATGAAACGAGCTGCTTGCTTGTGCAATATTTTGGCTGACTGACTGTCACGGTAGGAATGATCGAGGAAAGGGATTAGAGATGTGTTCAAGTTGTCACACCACTCCACTGTGTACAAGACACCGTAACTGAGTGGGCACAGTAACAGACACGAAATCTGTTTCCTGGGGGAATGCAGACAAGAAATCTGCTCACCTTTGGGAGTGTGGGTTCAAATCCTGCAGGTGTTTGGCTCCTTTCTGATAGATAAAGTTAATATCTTTACCTCGGATCTCGGGAGGCAATGTTAATCCATCAGAGATCCTAGGAGCTGGTCCGGTCACGAGTATCAATTAAAATTCATGATCGTTTGCACGCGATGTGCCGCTGCTGCGTCGTTGCACTGGTATGTGCGGCATCGCGGATTTACTCTAACTGTTTGTAAGGAGAAATTCCCTGCATACTCAATGGAGGTGGCGAATAGACTGTGGCTTTCCTGTGCAATATACCGATTGGTTGACTGCAGGAACACTCAGGTTAATGCGTTTGAAATGCACTGTTTTGTCATTCATGACAAATTCTTTCTCTTTCTCTACTCTGCACAAGGAACCATGGCCGAGTTCTCATTGGTATGGCTGACAGACATGAAATCTGAACCCTCTGGAATTACAGGTTCGAATCCTGCCAATGTTTGGCTTTCTTTTTGTTATCCATAGATCTTATCTGATGTAGTAAGTTACGACTCGAGTCTGAGTCAGCTGGTTAAGGTTCGGTTACACCGTGACTGCGCTTGGTCCGACTCTCTCACACTGGCCGCCTGCCAGTTTTCATCCCACTTCCGTCTCGCGTCTCCCTCTAAACCCTAGCGAGCCTGTCTACCAACGCCAGTATTGAGCTGTCCTTCCGGCTCGCGTTCATTCTTGCCTGGGAAGCTCTCGCGTAGGCGCTCCCATCTTGTTTATGATCAGTCTCGTGAATTCAACCGGTTGTCCATCCCTTTTATTCGCTTCACCACCACTCACTTCCCTCTTCCATGCTCGTCATTTCTTCTGGACACTATACTTTGCATTCGCACAAGAAGCGTACCTGCGTGTCCTACCTTCATTTCCCTTGGCATAGAGGTGCGCGAACCTCAGCCAGACTCGACTTGATTTATACTTCCAGTTGATGCGACTTCACACTGCGGCATGTTCTCTGGCACTTGTGTCCCGTCACTTGCGCTTTCCGAAATACTCCGCACGTCGTAGGTTCGCCTCTCTATAAATACATAAAGTCATGATAGAATCGTATTTTTCAATCACATGGAGATATGTGTATAGGACAGGGGACAGAACATAAGGTCCACGTTTGAAACGAAGGTGATATTGAAGTCATAGGCTGTAATCAAAGGGGAAATCCTTGCTAAGGGGAAGAATACGAGAAATATGAGGTGCATGCTAGCATATATCCAAAGAGGTAACATCTATGTTGGTAGATTTCAGGGCGATACAGAAAGGTTATCCGTTACAAACAAAGCTAGCCACTAACCACGTACAACAGCTCACCAGCGTAACACAACAATCCGTGGTTCAACGACGGACAATGGTCACACAGTGACCAGCAGCCTGACGGGCATCGATGAATCCGGCAAACCTATCTCCAGCATCTCCAGAGGAATATGATAATTCCTTCAGGTTAGGCAACAACTCCAGTTGGTATTCTCCACCATCCAGTGTTAGACAACGGGAGATTTCTTCGACGAGGCCATGGTCGACGAGAAACGTCTTTACATTTCTGAACGAACTGAGAAGTTCGCGCCACTGCGCACGATCGACGTCATCGTGGTCTACCGACGGCGGATCGTTCTGCGTATATGCAAGAGCCAGGCGCTCTACCGCGGAGAATACTGGACTGAGAGCGTCGAAAATTTGTGCCAAGGAAGACACCTGCCTAGCGAGGTATCGAGAGCCAACGTCCATGTTAAAAGCATACGCCCTGGCCCCTTCATGTGTATGAAATGTCGCGGTAACGCCCAAGTTATCGAAGGTGAACTTGGCAGTGGTCAACTTGAGGTTATTCTTTGTACTCATGAATTTCAGGAGCTGTGATACGGAGAACGTGTCCTCATAGAAGAAAGAGACTTGGAGCCTCTCAAGGATAGGCATAGTGACGCGAGGAAGAAGCCCTTCCAAGTACGTGCTCTCACCCCCGAACCCAAACCAGCGAAGGGTAGGAAGTGTGGCGTGCGTCATGATTGAAGTATCCAACAGTGCAATCTCAATATCATCGTTGATGAATCGGGGGTAAAAGTCGATCCCAAGTGTCTCCAACTGGGGCATGAGTGAAAGGTAGCAAAGTAATTCGTTTGGGTGGAAATAGGCAGGGTGAATCTCTTGAAGCGAAAGTGTGACGAGGGGAACGGAAGTTGAAAGTAATGGAGATCTTAAGGTGAAGTTGAAGTTCATCAGTGCGAGGTGGCAAAGACGAGGTGCTCGAAACGTTTTAGAAATCCTCAACCTAGGACTCGTATCGTCCGTTGTTGTCCCAATCGGAGGCTCGACATACAGGTATTGTAAAATCGGAAATTCGCCGTCGAGGGCTGGGACGATCTTCTGCAGATTCGAGATAGGCATCTGAAGGCGGATGCGGCGCACGCGATCACGGTGCCGGAGGGCAAGGATAATCGCCTGTTCATCGTTGGAGGAGACTTCGCGATCCTCATCGACGTAATCGAGAACGAGGGGAAAGGGAGGGGAATGTGCGAGCATGTCCGCCACCGGCGTTCCATATGTACAGACAAGGCAAAGTCGAAGATAGGACGCCGAGCCAAGGATGAGGTACCTCCATCGTTGACAGACCTGTACGAACTTGTGCCACCAGCGTTCGCGGCGCCATTCTCCTCCACTTAACAGGGAATGATTGTCAACCATAGAATCGTCTAAGAGAAGCGGGCGAGAGATGTAAAATACGTTGAGAAGCGAATCGTTGTCGAGAATGTGAATAGGTGCGCTACGTGGTCAGTTCCGCATGCCAGTGGTTACTCACAGCTTGAGAAAGATAATGGGAGGGAGCGTACCTCCGGCGTCTGATATCGCTCTCGCCAATTATGTTAGCGGGTTGAAGGAGAGGGGAGATATGTGTAAGATGAAACATCCTAGGAGAGTAAACTATGACTATCAGGGCGTGGTCGAAGGACAAACGCCAGGCGGGGTATTAGGCGCTGAAGTTGACAAGTGAGCAAATTTATTTGACGCGCGTTCGGCGAGTGAGCCCGAGACCGTAGCGTTGTCTCCCTCATCGCTCTCCACACCTGAACGTCTCCCCCCAAGGTGAAGCTATAGAATTACCAGAGTTTGTGGTTATAAAGGGCATGCCGTCACTTGCAGTTGTCCTATTCGACAGCGAACACAATCCTTCACGTTATACATTGGTATGCTATGCACGTGTAGCCGTCGAGAGGCGCGAGAAGGACATTGAATTCGCCATCGTCGAACTGCAATGAATAAGTCGGTACTCCCCTCGTTACACCCGCACGTCACGGTGTAGCCGCATATCGGGAACTAAGCGGATCTGCTACTGGCTACTGCCAGTGTGTATATGTAAAAGGTGTGACCTATTGACCAGGAAGACCACCTTACTGACTGAATATAATAATGGTAGAGCGAAACACGAGTGTAAAGTGTGTGACATGTGATCGAAGGCCGAAGGCCGAATCCCGAGCTCTAGTTGAAATTTCGTTGGAAAGCTAGCGTCAATCGTCACGGCTTGACTCAGGACTTCTAAGCGGAGTGGATCATCATCTCCGAGGCTCATATATCCGAGTGGTTGGTCCGCGCTCAGGCTCGCGGCTCGGCGAGCGCCCAAGTCGGACTAGGACATAGTAGTAGAGAATATATATACTGTATCCAAGAAACCCAGGCCGAGCCAAGCATGGGATGAATTCTCCAACTCCTCAATATACCAATAGTCGGGCAATCAATCAGATATGTTTCGCATCCCCAATCTCAATGAATGAGATGGTCATAGTCATGTTGCAGATCAGAGTTCGCGTTGGTAGCCCCAGTAGGAGGATAGAAAGTGACTTATCATATGATGCAAGAGTCCCTTTCCAAATAATTTGTTCCATAAAAGATAGTCCGTCGCCGCATGGTAGTACCACAGTCAACAAAAGGTTCAACGTTCAACGATGGGCCAGGTTCACAGGCCAACTTGCAACCTGGCGGGTATTGATGAACCTAGAAAAGCCATCCCCGGTATTACCTCTAGAAGAATATGATAATTCTACAACTCAACTGGTGAACAACATCGTAAACAACGGGAAGGTTCCCAAATTACATCAGTCTGGGAACGAGAATCAATGTCGGAGACTGAACTGGAAATCGAAAAACCGACGTTATGTCTCCTGATGAATTTTCTTCCGCAATGCAGAAAAGATCCTGAACGGGTATACCACGGCAAGGTTGTTCGCAATTTCAGAAGCGACCTAGCACGAATGCTAGCGCTAAGTGTCCGAGGAAGTTGTGCTCACTGCCGTAGAATGCTCACGTGACCGTCAGACTTTCGGGTGTTCTGTGCTTCGTACGTACGGGCCGCGTAATGCAAACCACATAGAAGCGCGGATTCCGCGCATGTGGCGGTCCCCAACAAGCCAATTACTCTCTTCCTCTTTTCTCGATGCGCCACTTGTGCGGCCTTCTTCCCCCCAGGCCACATGTGTTTCAGGGAGCCCGTGTAATGACGAGCTTACACGTAGTCGCTGTCTGGCTGCTTCCATACTCTCCCGCCCTACGAGGCACTTTGAATTGGGCTCGTCTTACCCGACGATCGATTTCCCAATACCAACAGTCTTGAACCATCGAGTTTGCCCTTAGTCTTACCTCATGAGGTTGGATTTCCCGCTACGTGGCTAGTCTCGGCCCGAGTAATCTGCGCGTTCGTCCATATGAATCAACGCATCGACCCTGTTCGGCGTATGGAAGAGTGTGCTATAGTTATGGCAGCTCTATTCCTCTCCCGGGCCCTTCGCCGTTACTTAAATACTCCACTAGGTCACGGGAGCCGTCTCGCATTTTCTTCTCCCCCCACGCCCTTTATCTGGCCCTTTTTCAACGATGTTATTCGCTCGTTTCACTTCTCATGGACTCTTTGCCTCCCTGCTTGGCGGGGCATTGCTCCGAGTCACTGCGGCGGCAATCACCCACGACCCTTGCTCTGAAATCACCGGCCGTAACTTTGTCGATCCTGCTAATGTAATAGATTGCCACAAGTCATTCCCTTTCAACGAGACTCTCAGGCAGAATGTTTTGTCTGTCGTCAGTAGTGTTTTTGACTTTTACACCTTCGAGGACTTCTACTTGAATTCCCCCCCTCCGTTTCAAGAGTCGACCACCGACATTCGCGCGGAGATCGCCAGGATCAACAACACGCAATATGAGGTGAGCATATTCTATCCAGCCCTCGAACGCGGTCCTGCTTATGGGTTTTTCTCTGTCCAAAGTCCGACTATGATTTTAATCAGGACCTTTATAATTTTACCTCGCGGTTGAACGACGGACATACGCGTGCGTCCTTTTGTAGTCCAGTGGTCTTGTTCGTAACCCTCACTCTGCTATCATTAGGCTTTTTCCCGTCCTGCTACATGACTCACCAATACATCTTACCTGCTCCTGTTGTCCTCCTCGCTGAAGACGTTTACGTCGCCCCGGACTCTGTCGAGCTCCTTTCCCAATTCGACCAGGGCTTCACCCGCTACTTCGAAGAGAAAGGTTTCGACTGGAAGCGTCTTGCAGGTGCGAAGGTGATCAATATCGAGGGAGTTCCCGCTCGCGAGTATATTGACGAAATCGCGCGCATCAAGTCTGGTAATTACCTTGACCACAACGTTAGGGTGAACAGCGTTGTCAGCAGCTATCGGCTCCTCGACACCGTGACAGGGAACTTCTCTCAACGTCTTGGGGACCTTGCAGGCCAGTTCTTTCCGACGCAGAGCGACCTTATGTTCGACGTGGTTTGTGACTCAAGCACGATTGAGCGCATTCACGTTCCATTTGTGGCCTCATTCTTCGGTAATAATTTCACTGACAAGGCATCGTTGTCCGTCCCCTTTCCCTTCCACGCCTGCTCCAGACCTCACAGAATAGTAATGTTGCTTAGCTGGAAGAATAATTGCGCGGCGAACAACAAAACCAATGGAGTAGACAGGCGACTTTCGGGCTTCTCCGGCCCGGGACGAAGGTCCACGCTTCTCGATCCCGCCGCTCATCCAAATTTGGCTCTCGGCCTTCCTAAACCTTTCTTGCCTACTCTGTATCCAACCAATGGCAGTGGCGGCGTAATAAAATCTTACGTCATTCCTGGAAATAAGACTGGCGTGGTGCGTGCAGTCAAAAAAACATATGTAACGGTGCCTTTACTTTCAGCCTGAATTTAGATGTTCGTTGGTTCCTTCGGAGGAAATTACTCTCATTTCCCACGCGATGTTGAGGCCGCAATGAACCAGTTCAAGGCATCTGGCGTTGAGAATCTCTTGATAGACGTGACCAACAACGGGGGTTCGACTCATTTATCATCAAATATCGAAAAGTCTGACTTTTGCTCAGGTGGATATGTTTGCCTGGGATGGTTTCTTTATCAGTTCCTCTCTGGTAAAAGCTTCAGAGTCAAGTACGAATGATGTGGATGAGAGATTGAAAAACATCTGACTTCCTGGCTTAGTGGGTTCCAGTCGACTTCCCGCGCCAATCCGCTCGCTCAGAAAATATTGAAAGCAGACATCACAAAGCACATTAATAGCTCATACAGCTTCTATGCTGGCGGAAATTGTAAGCTCATAGGGATTATTAACGCGAAAATTAATGACCTTCGTAGGGCTATTCCTAAACGGCACACAGATGCCTGAAAACTATGATTACTACGACCCATCGCTTCCCTATCAAATTAATGACCAAAATCAGCCCACCTCACAGCGATTCGAGGTAGCACTGGTTTCCGTCTATCGTGCTCCGACCTAATAAATCGATTTAGGACCTGTGCGCATTTCGGAATGTGACCATTCCCTCAGACCCGCCTGTCGACCTCAAGTACGTGTTGAAACTTTCTACTCTTTTGATCTTCTCAATTTTGTCCTCCTAGTCGCATAGCCATCAGTAAGTGCCTTCCTAAAGTACTTCTGAAGTATCGACTGAGCTCGTGTTCCCAGTTGGAAACGGAAACTGCGCGTCGACTTGCGCTTACTTTACCACTCTCATGTTCGAACTTCACAATACAACGATAGCCACGTTCGGTGGCCATCCGGACCTCCCGATTGAATTCAAAGGTGCATCGTTCTCTGCGGCACTGAGGAGATCGTAAATGTCATGTCTACTCTCTCAGGTATGGCAGGAAACCAGGTGCTCGAGTGGGCCGATCTGGACAGCGAAATTAAGACTGCGGGCCTCAAAAATGTACGTGGAGAATCCCCGTTTCCCGCAACGCATCCGTCACTGACTGACCGTCGATCACACACATAGGACCCTCTCGCACCTCCTGACTTGTACGTCTTGCCATTTGTCTAGTTCGTATGAATAGAGGCTCGGCTACTAACTAGCACGACAGGCTTGTTGATGCAAACATGCGCCACAATTGGAGGACCGGTTAGTTTGAAGCATAAGAAGTCCCGTGCCTTTAACTTTGAGAACGACCCTTGCCTTGTAGCTTACAGCTTCTTTGATGAAAATACCCCAATCGCTTACCGCTCCGAGCAGCCGCACTGTATGTATTTCGAAACATTCCCAGGTTGGCACAGAAGTTCTCAATATCCTTACAGATCGTTTCGCGTATACAAAGGAGACGTACAATAATCCGCAGGCACTTTGGATCTGGTCGTCAGTATCTGTGTTCATGATATGTTTGCGAAGACTTGCTAACGAAGGCATCAGTGAAGAGAAACTTTTCGGCCAGATGTACGCGTAGGCCAAGGCCAAAGGATCCCCGTCTTTAATGGTGTCAAGTCCATCGGTCTCAGCTCATCGACTCAAGGTGGACGGCACCACTGCGCAGCACGCCTCAATTCCGTAACCTTCTCGATACCCGCTTACTATTTCACACTCTTTTCGACCCTTTCATTCCTTACTGCTCTTCAGACTTACTGTTCACCTTGACACCTGCTCTGTTGTAGCCCTTGAGGACTACTGCCAGTACCACGTTCCTTCCATTGGTACACGATAAAGCACAACGGACTGGCATATATACCATAAATTTCCCTGTATCTTCAAGCAAAACAACTGCGTTCGGTCCTGTCCTAGATCTCTGTTCCAATTCCATGTGTCGCACTCAGGGTGCACGAGGCCACGACCATCCACATTGCATGTTGCTTCTCTTTCTCTTCTCTCGTTACTTGGTTGTCCCTTTCTTCCTGAACTTACCAGCTGGCACTAGCGCGGCGTCGCCTGTATCGCTGGTGCCTATATCGAGAGGCTCTTGACCGCGAGAGTTCACTGATAAAGAAATAGAAACAGTCATTGCTCACTCACCCTGCGTCCCAGTTTCCTCAGACCCCTTCTGGTATTCGGAACCGGCCGACGACTTGGGTCAATCTCAAGTCGTCGTTATGTGATGAGCTGTGTGCCCTCCTCATGCAACGGTGGAATTTCGGAGAGAAACGTAAATGGTTCTGTCGGATGGACTCGGGAGGAATACTACAGCCGACACCACACGATGCTCGGTTAGATGACACAGGGAGGACTTGGCAGTGATATGACTTTGCGGATGCGATGCCCTCATCAGTCACTCGCCATCATCCATCTTTCCTCTGCCCTTTCCAGCATTCCCGGGTATCGCTACGCGAACCATGACAGCCGACGGTGCCTGACCTGATATGCCAAGATGGCAACCACTTCAGATGATGAGAAGAAAACTGTGGATCTTCCTGGGGATAATACCATGATAGTGGGTATACAACTTGCACAACCCAGTTGTCTCCCTGCTGCGGGTTAATGATTCTCGATGTCGTCATGATTATTATGTCCTGCGTATTGCTAGTGGGAATTGAGGTGAGTATGATCGGGTCGAGAAGGGCGCGTGACGATTTCAGCACGGGACGTTTTCCACGTGTGATACCTGATCATACGGCCTATAGTAGCTAGGACGCCGTGTCCTCGTATATCTTGACACGGTTGGATGAAAACCCCAACGGAGTGGAAGTAATTCAAATTAATCCAGTGGATCCCACATGCTCCAGAACGGAAGGATGAGTCCGTGACTCCCATCTGCGTTTCGTCATACTTCCGAAGAATTGCCCAAAGTCCACCTATTCAGGAGCTCTGTCCCCTGGTGGGGTCGATTACTGTCGGTCGGAAGGCGTGTGCGTTCGACTGTCACCGTGACAGGGCCATAACCGTACACTTATATACATCAGGACGGACAAATATCCATTGGTACCAAATAAGGTCAGCAAATGCATATTTTATAAGTGTTATCGCGGAAGTTACAATTCGAGAAAAGATGGGTGGGAGCGCACCGCAGGATACGAACGAGGGATAGGTTCATACAGATACGCCATGCCGGAGATAGGGCAGATAGGTGATGGGGAATAGCAGCCCAGAAAATTTGTAATCGACGAACAGAAAGAAAGTGGGTCTGACAGCACACAACCATCAACCGAAAGATTGTGTTCAACGATAAAGCACAGCCACAGGGCGACCGGCGATGCGGCGAGCATCAATGAATGCGGTGAATGCATCGTCAAGATCGTAGCGATAATCATATGAGAGCTCCTTCAGCTCAGGTAGCAGCTCCATGGGCGATTCTCCATCCTCGAATTGTAATGAGCGAGAGAGCCTGCAGACGAGCGCGGAGTCCACTCGAAGGGCCTTCACATTGCCAAACGACCTAAGCAGGTCGCGCCATTGTGAGAGGTCTGCCTCATAGAGCCACTTCAAAGATGCATAATACTTCCAATACTCGAGAGTAAGACTCTCCACTGCAGAGAATGCCGACCTGAGCACCTTGAAAATTTGTGCTGCGGATGCTACCTGCTCGTCAAGATGTCGGCAGCCAACTTTCATGTAAAAGGCATACATCCTCGCCTCCTCATTGGGGTAGACGATCGCCGAAAACCATTTCTCGCTGAAAACGAGCGTGACGCTGCTGAACCTCAGGTTCTCTGCTGTGTTCAAAAACTGCAGGAGGTGAGGAAGATGATAAGTGGGCCGGTTATGGAATCCAACTCGGAGCTTTGCAAGAAGAGGGGCCGTCATGCTAGGAAGAAGCGCTTCCAGGTAAGCGCTAACGCCTCCGAACGCAAACCAGCGAAGGTTTGGAAGAGTGATGTGTGTCGTGAGTGGCCTACGCAACAGTTCCCTCTTGACGTCACAGTCGGCTACAGGGGAATGAAAGGTGATGCCGAGTGTCTCGAGGTGAGGCATCTGTGAGAGTCGATGGACCAAGTCATTTGGGTGGAAGTAAACGGATGGAGAAATCCAGCCAAGCGATAATGTGACAAGGCCTACGGCAGCCGTAAGTGACGGAGATCCTATCGGAAAGGCAAAATTTGACAGTTTGAGGTGGCGTAGGTGTGGTGCACGAAATGATTTTGGAAGTGTTAAGCTCGTATTCTGCTTGGACGGAGGCCGGATATACAGCCATTCCAGCATCGGAAATTCATGGTCTAGGGTCATGATGACCTTCTGCAAATTCGGAACGGGCATCACAAGGCGGATGCGGCGGACGCTATCATGATTTTTGAGAGCAAGCATTATTCCCTCTTCATCTACTGTAGTGATCGAGTCGCCGTGGTCAACGTGATCGATGATGAGTGGGAGGGGAGGGGAATGCTCCAGCATTTCTGCAACCGGCGTGCCGCGTGAACAAACAAGGGAAAGACCGAGGTGGAGTGGGAATCCAAGAATGAGGTATCGCCATCGTCGACAAACTTGCGCTAGCTTGTACCACCAGCGTTCGCGGGTCCATAGTCCTCCCTGTAAGATACGGGTATCGTCCGTCTCATCTTCATCTAATAGGACAGGTCGACATAGATAAAGGATGTGGAGGAGGGAGTCTTGGTCGAGGATGTGAATAAAAATTCCATTTGGATAGGGTCTGTCCAGTTGTCCAAGGGGCCGCAGTTACTCAGAACCAGTACACGAAGCGGAAGAGTTGGACGGAGCGTACCTCAGAGTATACCTCGAACTCGGATGCTGAGACTGATGGTTGGATATAGCTTGATCTCGTGTGGTGATGGAAGGAAGACGACGGGCAGCAGGCGAGAGATGAGCCTGGGACATGGCATCGGTGTAAGTATGGTCGAAGACAGACGGCGACCAGCCTTGTTAGACCTCGAGGGCCCAAGACCCAAGGCCCTCAGTGGGACGTACTTACTATATGCCTGTGTCCGCGAGAGTCCAAGTTAGCTGCATCCCTGACCCGTTTACCATCATTAGCGGTAATATTTGGGTCGCAGCGCCACCAAAGGCGGCAATCCGGCTATTCGCAGGTTTTGCGGTCAAACCCGAAAAATTCCGAATTTGGCCCTCAGCCTTCCTAAACCGTTCTCTTGCCCATAATGGAGGCTTATATCCTTCAAGTTCCAGACTAGTGGACCGTGTCCTCAAAAACATATATAACAATGCCTTTACTTTCAGATGTTCGTTGGTTCCTTCGGAGGAAATTATTCTCATTTCCCACTGGCACGCGATGTTGTGACCGCAGTGAACCAGTTCAAGGCATCCGAGTCTGGCGCGTTGAGAACCCCTTGATAAACGTGACCAACAGTTCGTGCTCATTTATCATCGAGTATCGAAAAGTCTCACTTTTTTCCAGGTCCTAATCCACCACAGTTCAGCCCGCCAAATGGCAAAGTTTGGGGATTTTGCATGTCGCGAATCTGATGGATTCTAGCACAACATGATGTATCATAGACTATAGTACGCCAGGGAAGTTTCCTTCTTGACACGGAGCAGGTGTACAGAAAGAAGCATCGTGATGGTCGATCAGCATACCTAGCTCACGCAGTCAAGCAACCCACTGGCATGTGTCAGTGTCACGAGTCACGACGGCCGCAGCCATCGCCTCCAAGGCGGTGCTTGTTGTTGCCTTGAACAGCCTGGACGCATGTGCCCAAGTGCGGAATCGCATTTTTTCGCGAAGACTGACGATTTTACTATCACTTTCCACTTTGGGAGCTGCTTCACGCCTGGACTCTGCGGACCTAGTAAGTACAGAACAGTGAGGAGCTCGGGTGACCTATATTCGAGTCAAAGTTGGCTGACAACACGAGTGAGTTTGAGACCAGCATCCGCGGGTCCATTTATCGGCTCGTAAGATACGTATATTTCTTGTCTCTTCCTCGTCTGAAATGACTGGGCCGAGGACTCTGGAGTAGACAGTTCTGTAGCAGGCGCTTAAGCTTACTGTAAGGGAGCCGTCTGCCCACGCTCACACACACTCCATTACCTACCACGCAACAAAGCTGCAATTTTTCAGCTTCTCGAGCCCGCCCGCCAAGTTGGATTGCGTTCTCTCCTCCAACCACGCGGCTAGGCCCGCAAGTACTTACATCCACTCGATTCCCTAAAACCGTCACTGTGAAGAATAAGTGAGATCAGACAAGGGAGGACCAAGAGAGAACTACTGTTGCAGTTCCGACTCTTTTTAGATGGGGTCGATTACTGTCGGAACGCGTGTGCGTCCCACTATCACCGTGACGGGGTTAAAATCGTACTTTTTACATACATCAGGATGAATTCCATCGTATCAGACACAACAATTATCCATCAGTGCGAAGTAAGGTCAGTACATGCATGGTTTATAGAGTTATCATTATAGAAGTTACCATCAAAGAAATGGCGGTGGAGAGAGTAGAAGACACGAATGAGGTACACGTAGATACAAATCGGAAATGCATCACGCCTTCAACAGGAAAATAGGTAGCGGGAATAGTAGCCAGTAAGTAGACAATCGACGATGGACAGCAAGTAGACCTGACAGCACACGACCATAAGAGAGTTGTGTTCAACGATGGACCACAGTCACAGGGCGGCCGGCAATACGGCGAGCATCAATGAATGGGGTGAATACATCGTCAAACTTGCGGCGATTGGGATATGAGAGCTCCTTCAGCTCAGGTAGCAGCTCCACGGGGGATTCTCCATCCTCAAAGTGTAATGAGCGAGAGAGCTGGCTGACGAGCTCAGAGGTCACTCGAAAGGTCTTCACATCGCCAAACAACCCGAGAAGGTCGCGCCATTGTGTGCGGTCAGCCTCATTGTGCCACTCTGACACGCCATCCCTATCATGTGCGAAAGTAAGATCCTCCACTGCGGAGAATGCAGGCCTCAGCACACTGAAAATTTGTGCTGCAGACGCTACCTGCCGGTCAATATATCGGCAGGCAACGCTCATGTACAAAGCATGCATCCTGGCCTCCTTATTGGGGAAACCCAATGCTGAAAACCATTCCTTCCTGAAAAGGAGCGTGGCGCTGCTGAACCTTAGGTTCCCCGCTGTGTTCAAGAACTGTAGGAGGTGAGGGAGAGAAAAAATGATCTGGTCGATAAACAAAACTTCGAGTTTTGCGAGAAGAGGGGCCGTCATGCAAGAAAGAAGTGCCTCCAAGTAATCGCTACCACCTACGAACCTAAACCAGTGAAGGTTTGGGAGTGTGACATGTGTCATGAGTGGCCTACGCAACAGTTCACTCTTGACATCACGGTTGGGGGCAGGGGAACGAAAGGCGATGCTGAGGGTCTCGAGCTGAGGTATCTGTGAGAGCCAATGGACCAAGTCATTTGGGTGGAAGTAAACTGATGGAGATGTAAGCGCGACGATGGTGGTGCGCGCGTGAGTTCGGGAGGAGAGGGATTAGGAGGAAGGGTGAAGGGGGATCATATTCGTAGAACTGTTACTCATTCTTCTGCTTATTGTCGTTCTCGTAGGTACAGGAAGGTTTATATAAGTTTAAAATGCTGCACTAAACTGAAAGCAGCGAGGACAGGTAAAGTAGTATGAGGCAGTGAAGTTAAAAGGGGAAAAGGGATAGGAATGGAGAGATGATCCGGTGCGTCAAAATAAGGTATTTCGAGGCTAACGCGAAGGGGTTCCTTACAGAGAGATCCATTCAAGCCATAATGTGACGAGGCCTGTGGCAGTCGTAAGTAACGGAGATCCAATTGGGAATGCAAAGTCCGTGAGTACGAGGTGGTGTAGATCTGGTACACGAAAAGATTTGGGAAGTATCAAGCATGTGTTCAGCTTGGTCGGAGGCGTAATATACAGGAACTCCAGAATCGGAAAGTCATCTTCTAATGCCATAACGATCTTCTCCATATTAGGAACAGGAATATGGAAGCGGATACGGCGCACGCGATCGCGGTGCTTGAGCGCAAGCAGTATTCCCTCTTCATCTTCTGTAGTGATGGAGTTTGGGTCGTCAATGTAATCGATGATGAGGGGGAGGGGAGGGCAATGCTCCAGCATTTCTGCTACTGGCGTACCAGGTGAACAAAAAAGGGAAAGATGAGGTGGTGTGATGAATCAAGTATGAGATATCGCCATCGTCGGCAAACTTGCGCTAACTTGTACCACCAGCGTTCGTGGGTCCATACTCCTCCTTTTAAGATACCGGCATCGTCTATCAAATCTTCGTCTAATAGGACAGGCCGACAGAAATAAGGATGTGTAGAAGGGAGTCTTGGTCGAGGAGGTGAATAGGAGTGCCACTCGGATACGGTCTGTTCAGGCCGCGGGAGAATTGAACGGGGGCGTACCCGGGACTCGGATGCTGTGACTCATGTCTGGGTACAGCTTGGTCTCCTGTGGCGGTAGATGGAAGAAGATGGCCAGCAGACAAGAGATGAGGCCGAGACATGCCAGCAAGTTAAGTACAGTTGAAGGCAGACAGACAGATGGTGACCTGCCACGTGTAGGCACAAGGACTGAACGCAGCGCGCGCTCAGTGTGCCCGTGACCGTGAGAGTGGAACTCGGCACGGCTGCCAGTGAGTACGAGCGGCCTCTTTCTTGATGCACTACTTGTGCGGACATAGAGCCACTTCCTCTGGCCCCCGCCACACAGCGAGTCAATGATCACGTGCATAAGCTGTTTCAAATTCTTCGAGGAATTAGAAGATTTCTCTTCTGCCTTTCGCTCGTGCGACTCTTTAAGTTGATCTCTGTCTCTCAAATTTCTTAACTGACTTGCAGGCGTCACGATACTGCAGTGGGCACGAAGCCATCTCTTTTCAAGAGCTCGTTTCCATTGCTCACCTCCATATGGCCCTTCACGCTTCTATTCAGTGATGTGCATTTTGGCCTGCCAGTGCCTTCAAGTTGTTCCTTCCGAGTTGGCACTCGGCCCTTCTATCTTCTCTCACTCATCCTTTGTCTCATTCACAGGTGAGCCAAATTCGCCAATTAGGGGCGGCTACTGCTCCGATTCTTTTAAGGTGGGGTCGATTACTGATGGAAGTTGTGTGTGTCCCATTATCACGGTGACGGGGTTACAATCGTACTTTTTACATACATGAGTATGAATGACATCGTATCACATACATATACCTATCAGTACCAAGTAAGTTTGGTACATGCATAGCTTATGCTGTCATCGATAAATGAGGGTGAAGGAAGTAGAGGATACGAACGAGGCATATGCATATATTGATACAGATAGGACGGACAGGTAGTGGGGAGCAATAAACCAGATAATAGACGATCAACGAACATCAAGTAGATCTGACTCACAACAAATGATTGTGACGAACCACAGTCACAGGGCAGCCAGCGATGCGGCGAGCATCGATGAATGGGGTGAATACATCGTCAAACTCGGGACGGTTGGGATATGAGAGCTCCTTCAGCTCAGGTAGCAGCTCCACGGGGGATTCTCCATCCTCAACGTATAATGAGCGAGAGAGCTGGCTGACGATCCCAGAGGTCACTCGAAAGGTCTTCACATCGCCAAACGACTTGAGAAGGTCGCGCCATTGTGTGCGGTCAGCTTTACTGCCACCCCAATAATGTCTGAAAGTAAGATTCTCCACTGCGCAGAATGCTGACCTCAGCACACTGAAAATTTGTGCTGCGGACGCTACCTGCCAGTCAACATGTCGGCAGGCAACGCTCATGTACAAGGCATGCTTCCTGGCCTCCTTCAAGTTTTTGGGGTATACCATCGCTGAAAACGATTCCCCCCCGAAAACGAGCGTAGCGTTGCTGAACCTCAGGTTCTCCGCTGTGTTCAAGAACTGCAGGAGGTGAGGAAGATGAGAAGTGAGCTGGTTAATAAAGAAAACTTGCAGCTTTGTGAGAAGAGGGGCCGTCATGCAAGAAAGAAGTACTTCCAAGTAATCGCTAGCACCTTTGAGCCTAAACCAGCGAAGGTTTGGAAGTGTGATGTGTGTCATGAGTGGTCCTCGCAACAGTTCCCTCTCGAGATCATGGTTGGGGACAGGGGAAGAAAAGGCGATGCCAAGGGTCTCGAGGTGAGGTATCTGTGAGAGCCAATGGACCAAGTCATTTGGGTGGAAGTAAACCGATGGAGAAATCCATTCAAGCCATAATGTGACGAGGCCTGTGGCAGTCGTAAGTAACGGAGATCCAATTGGGAATGCAAAGTCCCTGAGTACGAGGTGGTGTAGATCTGGTACACGAAAAGATTTGGGAAGTATCAAGCATGTGTTCAGCTTGGTCGGAGGCGTAATATAGAGGAACTCCAAAATTGGAAACTCGTCTTCTAATGCCATGATGATCTTCTGCATATTCGGACCAGGAATATGAAGGCGGATACGGCGCACGCGATCACGGTGCTTGAGTGCAAGCATTATTCCCCCTTTATCTTCTGTAGTGATGGAGTATAGGTCGTCAATGTAATCGATGATGAGGGGGAGGGGAGGGGAATGCTCCAGCATTTCTGCTACTGGCGTACCAGGTGAACAAACAAGGGAAAGATCTGATGGAAAATGCGCCCTTGAGCGCAACGGCCTCTAGTTTCGAATGACAGTCTGGTATGTCATCGTTATCTCGTGTATTAGTATCACATGTTATGTTTCCGCTGTTCGTATTCAATCGCGCCGCGTCCCGAGTTGTTTCGGACGTTCCATATTCGTGTATTATAGTACCTTACGAAAATCGGCAAAACTACATACAGTATTTACGTCGGCGTACGCTTACGAAGCCCGTAGCGTACTTGTATTTGTAGGTACAGCCCTAAGGGCTGAATCATCAGAGCGTTTTCACCCCTTCCGCCGAAGTCGCTCACTCACTAAAAAGCCTGCGTTTGCATCAAGATCGAGGTGGTGTGATGAACCAAGTATGAGATATCGCCATCTTCGGCAAACTTGCGCTAGCTTGTACCACCAACGTTCGCGGGTCCATACTCCTCCTTGTAAGATACGGGTGTCGTGTATCACATCTTCGTCTAATAGGATAGGTCGACAGAGATAAAGGATGTGGAGGAGGGAGTCTTGGTCGAGGATGTGAATTAAAGTGCTACTTGGAAGGGTCTGTTCAGTTGCCATACGCGGGAGAGTTGAACGGTCTCGGTCTCGGATACTGCGACTCATGGCTGGAGATAGCTCGGTCTCCTATCGAAGACAATGGCTAGAAGGCGAGAGATGAGGCTGAGACATGCCAGGTACGGTTGAAGAGACAGAGTGATCATGATCAGCCCAAGGGGCTGAGGGCGCTTATTCTGCCCGTGACCATGAGACTAGCGGTTGAGTGGGGAATGCCGAATGGTGGGAGCCGAAGTAACGTCGAGCCACGGACACCGCGCATGTCGCAGTCCCCGACAAGCCAATTTCTCACCTCTTTTCTCGATTCACTACGTGTGCGGACATAGAGCCATTTCCTCCGCCCCCAGGCTACTCAGTGCTTAGGAAGCCTGTGCCATCATCAGTAAAAATACCACCAACTTTTTTGGGCTCGTACGAGCTCGTACGAGCTAGTACGAGTGGAAAAGCCAGAAAGTGCGCGAGGAACCTAGGATTGACCAAAAGCTCACTTTCCAACTTTTTATAACAAGTACATAAGTACAAAAAAGTGGGAAAAAGGTGCTAAAAGTGACTCAAGTGGTCAAAGTTGTGCCACAGCTTGTTTGCTTTTTTACTTTTTTACTTGAAAAAGCTGACTAGTAAAAAAGTTTATGGATTTTTTACTGATGTCATGACGATCTTATGTTTGTTTGACTTCTTTTTCTATTCATAGATTTGAGCTTGTCTGTTATTCGTAATACGGCCCGAGTCTGTAGTGGGTCAGTGGTTATTGTAGGCCATGCTTCTCTCGATATCCGAGTCTTTCGCGCTCCCATTTTCGCATCCCACGTCCGTCTCGCACCTCCCTCTCAATCCTCGTAAGCCCCTCTACCAACGCTAGTATTGGCCTTCCTATCGGCCTCTCAGCATCCTCCCGTTTTGTTCGTGATCTATCTTGTGAATCAAACCGCCTGTCCTTTTTTTTCAGCTGCTTCGCCGATCACCGCAACTAAATACCCTCCTCCCCATTGATTTTATCACTGACTTGCCTGTCTGATTGACTTTCGTGGGTGTGCCATGAGGAATATTCGATGAAAGGTCATCATATCTGTCAGACAATATACTTTGCATTCGCACGAGAAGTGTACTTGCATGTCCTACCTACGTTTCTCTCGGCATAGAGGTGCGACTCGGCCCGGGATGCGAACCTTGGCCAGTCTCGACTTGATTTACTCTTCTGGTTAATGCTACTCTACACTGCGACATGTTCTCTGGCCCTTGTGTCCGTCACCGTTTTCTGATTCACTTTGCACCTCATAGGTTCGCCTCTTTACCAATACATAAAATCGTAATAGAATTATATTTTCAATCACATCCAGTCGGGATATGTATATAGGACAGGAACAGAACATTTCGACCACATTTGAAACGAACGTGATATAAAGTCATAGGCTGTGATTAAAGGGCTAAGGGGAAGAGCATCAAATATGAGGTGCATGCTCGCATATCGTACGGTGATGTCAGTGGTATCAAGGCCCGCGGATGTGGGTCTTATTTAGGGCGATACATACAGATTATCCGTTACAAAAAAAGCTAGCCACTAACCACGTACAACAGCTCACCAGTGTAACACAACAATTCGTGGCTCAATGACGGACCACGGTCACACAGTGACCGGCAGCCTGACGGGCATCGATAAATCCGGCAAACCTATCTCCAGCATCTCCCGAGGAATATGACAATTCCTTCAGGTTAGGCAACACCTCCAGTTGGGATTCTCCATCATCCTGTCTTAAAAAACGAGAGATTTCTCCGACGAGGCCATGGTCAACGAGAAGCGTCTTCACGTTTCCGAACGAACTGAGAAGTGCGCGCCACTGCGCACGATCGACTTCGTTATGGCCCACCGATGGCAGATCGTTCTTCCTATATGCAAGTGCTAGGCGCTCTATCGCAGAGAATACTGGGCTGAGAGCATCGAAAATTTGTGCCAAGGAAGACACCTGCCTAGCGAGGTATCGAGAGCCAACGTCCATGTTGAAAGCATACGTCCTGGCCCCTTCATGTGTATGAAATGTCGCCGCAACGCCCAAGTTATCGAAGGTGAACTTGGCAGTGGTCAACCTGAGGTTCTTCTTTGTATTCATGAATGGCAGAAGCTGTGATACGGAGAACGGGTCCTCATAGGAGAAAGAGACTTGAAGCTTCTCAAGGAGGGGCATAGTGACGTGAGGGAGAAGCCCTTCCAAGTACGCGCTCTCACCCCCGAACCCAAACCAACGAAGGGTAGGAAGTGCGGCGTGCGTCATGATTGAAGAATCCAACAGTGCTATCTCAATATCACTGTTGATGAATCGAGAGTAAAAGTCGATCCCAAGTGTCTCCAACTGGGGCATGAGTGAAAGCCAGCGAAGTAATTCGTTTGGGGGGAAATAGGTAGGGTAAATCTCTTGAAGCGAGAGTGTGACGAGGGGAACGGAAGTTGAAAGTAATGGAGATTCTAGCGTAAAGTTGAAGTTCATCAGTGCGAGGTGGCAGAGATGAGGCGCTCGAAACGTTTTAGAAACCATCAGCCTGGGGCTCGTATCGTCCGTTGTCCCAATCGGAGGCTCGATATACAGGAATTCTAGAATCGGAAATTCACCGTCGATGGCTGGGACGAACTTCTGCAGATTCGAGATAGACATCTGAAGGCGGATGCGGCGTACGCGATCACGGTGCCGGAGCGCAAGGATGATCGCTTGTTCATCGTTGGAGGTGATGTCGTGATCCTCATCGATGTAATCGAGAACGAGGGGAAAGGGAGGGGAATGTGCGAGCATGTCCGCTACCGGCGTTCCATATGTACAGACAAGGCAAAGTTGAAGATAGGACGCTGAGCCAAGGATGAGGTACCTCCATCGTTGACAAACCTGGGCGAACTTGTACCACCAGCGTTCGCGGCGCCATTCTCCCCCATTTAACAGGTGATCGTTGTCAACCATGGAATCGTCTAAGAGGACTGGGCGAGAGATATGAAATACGTTGAGAAGCGAATCGTTGTCGAGAATGTGAATAGGTGCGCTATGTGGTCAATTCCCATGCCGGTGGTTAGACACAAGTTGAGAAGGTAAGGGAGAGAGCGTACCTCAGGCGTCTGATATCCCCTCCGCCAATTGTGTTAGAGACTTGAAGGAGAGGGAGGATATGTGCAAGATGAGACATCATAAGAGAGTAAACTATGACTCTGTAAGGGTGTGGTCGAAAACAAACGCCACGCAGCCGCATGTTAGGCGCTGAAGCTGACGACCGAGTGAATTCGTTAGACGCGCGTCCGACTGTGTGGGGGGGTTGTCTCCCTCGTCGCTCTCCACATCTGAACGTCTCCCGTTTTATGGCGAGCACAAGCCTTCACATTATTCATTGGCTTGACATGCAAGTGTACCCGTCGTGAGGCGCGAAAAACACATTGTAGTCGCCATCGCCGAAGCGAATAATTCAGTGCCGACCTCAGTACACCCGCACGTGTAGCCGCATATCCTGAACTGAGCTGTTCTGCTACTGGCTACGATGTATATGTATATGATGTGGCCTGTTGATTACGAAGACCAACATACTGAGGGAAGCATCAGGACACCTGCCACGGGCATTTACTTTTTTGGACTCGTACGAACTAGTACAAGTTCTTATGAGGCCAAAAGTCGAAATGCCGAAAAGGAACCTAGACCTCAAAAAAAGTGGCGGAGTTGACGCCGCCCGAGGCCGGAGATGTGGAACTGGAACACCCCAAGCCTTCGGACTTACCAAAGGCGAGTCCAGCCTAATTGTTGGACCGCCCCTTCGTGGGGCGATTCTCGTTTCGTTCTCATAGTTCTATGTGATTCTTATTTGATTTTACTATAAGAGTACGAGACGAGCTTCGGGCAGTGCGAGAAACCAGACGCGAGCACCCCGAAATGAGCCCGAGATTCGAGTAGCACAGATGAAAATGTCTTGTATAACTTACAAAAGGTGTCTCAGAGATTTGGAAATAGCTTACTGATCAGATGTGAAATATGTACTGTACGATTAGCATAAAAGTCGGCTCTCTAGGAGCCAGAAATCGAGTTTGCGTTCACTGTTTCCCTCCTCATACGCTCACCCCGGCTTATTCCGGACCGGCCACATTTGCTCCTTACATCAGCAAGGCCTCACGTTGCCTTGGACTCGCTGCGCTCCCGTGCGCTTGTTGCTCAATAACAATAGTATTAAATGACAAACTTGTTATTGAGCAACGAGCGGACGGGAGCGCGGGCGTGAGTGTCGAGTCCAAGCGTTCGACTGGCAAACGTGCGAGACGTGAGACTTTAGCATGTTGGAAGGCGTGTGCGTTCCACTATCGCGGTGACGGAGTTAAACATTTCTCTTTACATACATCAGGATAAATGCCATCGTATCAGACACAACAGATATCTATGAGTACGAAGTAACGTCAGTACATAGAAGTTACAGTCAGAGGAATGACGGTGAAGGCAGTGGAACATCAGAACGAAGAACGAGGAATACATCGATACAGATTGGAAATACAGTACACCACACAGAAGATAGGACAGACAGGTAGCAGGGAAGAATAGCACAGACAAGAGATAATCGACGAAGAGCAAACACGACTATCAAAGGGAAGAGACGTGACGGACCACGGTGACAGGCCGGCCGGCGATGCGGCGAGCATCAATGAAGGCGGCGAATGCCTCGCGATGCTGGTGGGGATGAGAAGATGAGAGCTCCTTCAGCTCAGGTAGCAGCTCTACGGGCGATTCTCCATCCTTGAATTGGAGTGAGCGAGAGAGCTCGCCGATGAGCCCAGATCTCACTCGAAGGGTTTTCACATTGCTAAATGACCGGAGAAGGGCTCGCCACGGTGGGTCGTCAGCTTCATTACGGCACTCTGACGACCTGCCATCCCCTTGATACTCGAGAGTAAGACTCTCCACTGCAGAGAGTGCTGACCCCAGCACACTGAAAATTTGTGCTGCGGATGCTACTTGCCAGTCAAGATGTCGGCAGACAACGTTCATGGACAAGGCATAAATCCTAGCGTCGTTCGGATACACCATCGCTACAAGCCATTCCTCGCTGAAAACGAGCCTGGCTTTGCTGAACCTCATGTTCTCTGCTGTGTTCAAAAACTGTAGGAGGTGAGGAAGATCAAAGGTGAGCTGGTTAAAGAATTCAACTTGGAGCTTTGCAAGAAGAGGGACCGTCATGCAAGGGAGGAGCGCTTCCAAGTAAGCGCTAGCACCCCGGAACCCAAACCAACGAAGGTTTGGAAGAGTGATGTGTGTCATGAGTGGTCTACGCGATAGTTCCCTCTTGACTTCACGGTTGGGGACAGGGGAATGAAAGGTGATCCTGAGGGTCTCGAGCTGAGGCATCTGTGAGAGCCGACGGACCAAGTCATTTGGGGGGAAGTAAACGGATGAAGAAATCCAGTCAAGCGATAATGTGACGAGGCCTATGGCAGCCGTAAGTAACGGAGATCCTATCGGAATGGCAAAACTTGACAGTTTGAGGTGGCGTAGTTGTGGTGCACGAAATGATTTAGGAAGTATCAAATTCGTATTTTGTTTGACCTGAGGCCGGATATACAGCCATTCCAGCATCGGAAATTCAGTGTCTAGGGCCACGATGACCTTCCGCAAGTTTGGAACGGGCATCCGGAGACGGATTCGGCGGATGCGATCATGGTGTTGGAGTGCGAGCATTATTGCCTCTACATCATTGGTAGCGATGTATTTGTTGTGGTAAACGTGATCGATGATGAGTGGGAGGGGAGGGGAATGCTCTAGCATTTCTGCCACTGGCGTACCACGTGAACAAACAAGGGAAAGATCGAGGTGGTGTGCTGAACCAAGTATGAGATATCGCCACCGTCGGCAAACTTGCGCTAGCTTGTACCACCAACGTTCGCGGGTCCATACTCCTCCTTCTAAGATACGGGCATTGTCTATCACATCTTCGTCTAATAGGACAGGTCGACAGAGATAAAGGATGTGGAGGAGGGAGTCTTGGTCGAGGATGTGAATTAAAGTGCCATTTGGATAGGGTCTGTTCGAGGGGCCGTGTTTACTTATAACCAATACACAAGCGGGAGAATTGAACGGACAGTACCTCGGTCTCGGATACTGCGACTCATGGCTGGATATGGCTCGGTATTCTGTGGCTGTGGATAGAAGACAATGGCCAGTAGGCGAGAGATGAGGCTGAGACATGCCAGGGGAGTAAGTATGGTTGAAGACAGACAGACAGTGACCAGCCACGTAGGTCCAAGGAATGAGGGCGCTTATTCTGCTCGTGACCGTGAGACTAGAGCTTGGCACGGCTGAGTGGGGAATGGAATGGCGGGGTCTTCCAGAGCGACGTACTTCGAAGTAACATAGAGGCACGGACACCACGCATGTGGCAGTCCCCAA
Organism: Russula dissimulans; assembly: GCA_022376545.1. NCBI lineage: Eukaryota > Fungi > Basidiomycota > Agaricomycetes > Russulales > Russulaceae > Russula > Russula dissimulans. The sequence goes on from WTXJ01000073.1 coordinate 69,289, forward strand.
CAACTTGAAGCCACTGGCAATTTCTCTCTTTTTTCGATGCACCACTCGTGCAGACACAGATGCATTTCCCCTCCCCCCCAGGCCACACAGTATTTCAGGAAGCTCGTGTCATGACGAACTTATGCCTAGTCGCTGTCCGAGTCACTAGCCGCTTCTACTTGCTCCGCCTTAATGAAGCACTAGATGTGCTGTGCCGAGTCTTCAAAATGTCCCCGTTTTATCTGATGGCTGATTTCACAACACCCACCGTCCGTCTCGAATCAGTAGTACCAAGTAAGGTCAGTAAATGCATGGTTTATAGTATTAACATAGAAGGCACAATGAGGGAATTGACGGCTGAGGCGGTTGAAGATACAAACGATGCATACATTGATGCAGATTGGCAATAGATCATGCCGTAGATAGGACAGACAAGTGGTGGGGGAGTAGTAGCAACAGATAATCGACGAAGGGCAAGTGGATCTGACAGCACACGACCATCAAGCGAAAGAGTCGTGACGGACACAAGCTAGTATACACCATGATGAGAGGGTGTGGGTGTGGTACGGGGGGACAGCCGAATGATAAAATGAACAGGTTGGTGGGTCCCGAAACCCACGACCATTGCCAAGATGGGCATCATGCGCTTTAACGATAGACTAGGGTTATAGGGCGGCCGGCGATACGGCGAGCGTTGATAAATGGAGTGAATGGGCCTTCAGTGCACCCAAAGGCATAATATGAGAGCTCCTCCAGCTCGGGTAACACCTCCAAGGGTGACTCTCCATCGCGGGGTTGTAGAGCATGGGAGAGCTCGCCGACCAATTTAGGGTCCATTCTAAGCGTCCTCACATTGCTAAATGGCCTCAAAAGGTCGCGCCACTGCGTGCGGTGGACTCCATTCGGAGGTTGAAGAACCATATCGTCCTCGAAGACGAGATGCTCCACGGTAGACAATACAGCCCTAAGCGCATTGACATTTTGGGTTGCGGAAGCCACCCAGCGGTCGAGATCTCCGCCCCAAACGTCTAGGTATAAGGCACATGTGCCAACAGTCTCATGGGGAGATACCGACATGGAAAGCCAATCTCCCCATGACCGGAAACGCAGCGTGACACTGCTTAGCCTCAGGATCTCTGCCGCGCTCAAAAACGCTACAAGGTATGGAATGCGAATTTGGCCCCGGTCGTAGAACACTAGTTGGAGCTCCTTGAGGAGAGGGGTCGACATCCGAGGAAGAAGCGCTTCGAGATAAGCGCTAGTTCCTTCGAACCCAAACTGGGAAAGGTTTGAAAGTGGGACATGTGTCACGAGCGGTGGATGAAGCAACGGCATTTCGATATCACGACGGGAAAAAGAGAAGCTAAAACCGATCTTGAGCGTCTCGAGCTGGGGCATCAGCGAAAGCTGTCGGAGCAAAATATTCGGGTGGAGGTAATCGGCTTGGTTGATGCACTCGAGCGAGAGTGTGACGAGACCGACTGCAGTTGTTAGTAATGGAGATTCTATTGGAAACGGAAAACTGGTCAGTTTGAGGTGACGTAGATGGGGTGCTCGAAGGGAATTGGAAAGTGTCAAGGGAGTAATATCCGGAGGCCTGAGATAGAGGTATTCAAGCATCGGAAATTCTCCGTCCAGGGCTACGACGACCTTCCGCAAACCCTCAACAGGAATCTCGATGCGGATGCGACGGACACGATCACGGTGTTTGAGTGCAAATATAATTTCCTCTATATCTCCCGAACTGAGTTGGCCATACATGTCGAGGCGATCGATGACGATAGGAAGGGAAGGGAAATGTGCCAACATCTTTGCAACAGGCGTTCCTCGTGTACAAACGAGGCAAAGATGGAGATGTGCTGCTGAACCAAGTATGAGGTATCGCCATCGTCGGCAAACTTGTATGAACTTGTACCACCAGCGTTCCCAATCCCATTCTCTTGCTTGTACGAACTTTTCATTGTCAACCACATGTTCATTTAGAACAATCGGGCGACAGAGATCGAATAAGTAGAGAAGTGAATCGTCATCGAGGATATGTATATATGCGCGTGAACTGTTGCCGGAGGCTCTAGATTTCAATTGAGAATATAGATCTAGGGTAGCCTAGGGCACGTACCTCGCATATCGAAAGTCACGGCTAGATGTACCTGGGCTACTACCTTCTGTGTACTGATGATGGGGGACGACGGGTATGGGATGATGCATGCCAGGAGAGTATGAGGATGGTGTGGCCCAAGAAAAGTCTTTCAAGCGTGCAGGGTGCAGACGGTCCGCACCGGTACGTTCCGGCGAGGACCCGGATGGGCACGCGCTTAAGCTTGCTCACGCTCATGCTCCCTCTATTTCTTCCTTGGTCCTCTGTCTCACACTCTCACTCATATTCGATTCTCTCAAATTCACAATAAAGGTCATAAAAGGTGAAATACAAATACACCCAGTTGGCGGGTGTTGACAAGCTGTTCGCTGTTCCTGGCGGCTGGTGACGGGTGGTGTCAAAAGACGCATGATTACCCGTTAATTTTAAGAATGTTCGTTGAAACCGATTTGCACCCATTCAAAGGGTTTCTATCACCTTCTTCCCCATAGTGCAGCCCATCGACCTCTTTACGTACCATGAGGATAAATTATAAAGCGACCGTTGAACGAACACCATGAAGTAAAGTTCCCCAATTAAAGGCGCCTACTGCTGCAGTTCCGACTCTTTTTATATGGGGTCAATTACGGTTGGAAGGCGTGTGCGTTCCGTTATCAGAAGGGTGGGGTTACAATCATACTCTTTACGTACATCAGGATGGATGCCAACGTATCAGCCGCAACAAGATCTATCAGTACCAAGTAAGGTCAGTACATGCATGGTTTATAGTGTTATCACAGAGATTAAAATCACAGAAAGAACAGACAGGAAGCGGGGAATAGTAGCGCAGACAACAGATAATCGACGACGAGCAAGTAGATCTGACAGCACACGATCATCAACCGAAAGAGTCGTGTTCAACGACGGACCACGGTCACAGGACGGCCGGCGATGCGGCGAGCATCGTTGAATGCGGTGAATGCAGCGCCAGACCTGAGAAGAGTGGAATATTCGAGCTCCTTCAGCTCAGGTAGCAGCTCCACGGGCGATTCTCCATCCTCCTCTAATCGCAGAGAGCGATCGAGCTGGTCGACGAGTTCAGGGTCCACCCGAAGGGTCCTCACATTGTTAAATGACCTAAGAAGGTCGCGCCATTGTGTGCGGTCGGCTTCATTGCGCCACTCTGACGACACGCCATACCTCCGATACTTGAGAGTAAGATTCTCTACTGCGGAGAATGCTGACCTGAGCACTCTGAAGATTTGTGCTGTGGAAGTTACCTGCCAGTCAAGATGTTGGCAGCTAACGTCCATGTACAAGGTAGACATCATAGGCCCCTCATTGGGGTATACGATCGCTGAAAGCCATTCCTCGTGGAAAAGGAGCATTGCGCTGCTGAAACTCAGGTTCTCTGCTGTGTTCAAAACTTGTAGTAGCCGAGGAAGATCAAAGGTGAGCTGGTTAAAGAACCAAACGTAAAGCTTTGCGAGACGAGGGGCCGTCATACAAGGAAGAAGCGCTTCCAAGTAAGCGCTAGCACCTTTGAACCCAAACCAGCGAAGGTTTGGAAGAGTGGCGTGTGTCGTGAGTGGCCTACGCAATAGTTCCCTCTTGACTTCACGGTTGGGGACAGGGGAATGAAAGGCGACGCTAAGGGTCTCGAGGTGAGGCATTTGTGAGAGCCGATGGACCAAGTCATTTGGATGGAAGTATACGGATGGAGAAATCCAGCTAAGCGATAATGTGACGAGGCCTGCGGCAGTCGTAAGTAACGGAGATCCAATTGGCAATGCAAAGTTTGTGAGTATGAGGTGGCGAAGATGGGGTGCACGGAGTGGCTTGGGAAACGTCAAGCTCGTGTTCAGCTTGATCGGAGGCCCAATACGCAGGAATTCTAGAATCGGAAACTCGTCTTCTAGCGCCATGATGATCTTCTGCATATTCGGAACAGGAATATTGAGGCGGATACGGCGCACGCGATCGCGGTGCTCGAGTGCAAGCATTATCCCCTCTTCATCGTCCGTAGTGATGGAGTCGCTGTGGTCAACGTGATCGATGAGGAGGGGGAGGGGAGGGGAATGCTCGAGCATTTCTGCCACTGGCGTGCCACGTGAACAAACGAGGGAAAGACCGAGGTGGTGTGCTGAACCAAGTATGAGGTATCGCCATCGTCGGCAAACTTGTGCTAGCTTGTACCACCAGCGTTCGCGGGTCCATACTCCTCCTTTTAAAATACCGGCATCATCTGTCGCATTTTCGTGTGATAGGATAGGTCGACAGAGATAAAGGATGTGGAGGAGGGAATCTTGGTCGAGGATGTGAATAAGAGTCCCACTCGGATAGGGTCTGTTCAGTTGCCCAAGGGCTTACTCAGAACCAGTTCACAAAGCAGGAGAATTGAATGGAGCGTACCTCGGCCTTGGATACTGCGACTTATGGCCGGATATAGTTTGGTCTCCTGTGGCGGTGGATGGAAGAGGATGGCTAGCAGGCGAGAGGTGAGCCTGAGACATGCCAGGGGAGTAACTGATGTACTAGTACGGCCGAAGATAGACGGTGACCAGCCACATGTGGACCGTGAGAGTTTCTTCAAAAATTTTGGCACATCGTACAGTACAGCACAAATGTTTTTGTCAGTCAGACCAATAAACACGCTATCGTGATAGACACCGTTAAATAGTCCGGATGGTGCGCCTGTCACGCGCTGTTGGCAGCCGCCCTGCACTTGCATCCAACACGTTTCACGATTCTTGCCACGCAGATTAATTTGATTGTCGGAACCCTCACACCCCAGCCAGCCCGGCCTCGTTCCACTCGTAAATGCTATTCTCAAGGGCCATGTCATCGGTGTCTATTTACTCTCAGAACGTGGCCACGGTCTGGATGCTACTAATCTGACATCATGACAACTGCCCACTAGAGGACGGAAGCTATGTCTTCCACGCACCACACGAGAAAGCTACCACTGGCAAGTATGCTGTGTTTCTTATTTGTGTAGTCTCTTTAATGTTGATCCGCGGATGTTACATTGCGGTAGGCCTCGACCCGATCGAGAGAGTAGAGGCCAGATATGGGTTGTGGAGCTAGAGTCGGGGTGACGCAGTCAAAATGGGCGCCGAAACTCCTTAATGGAGGGAGAAGCGTACCTGCTTCAAGAGTAAATCGATCAGCTCGTCCTTTTGCTTCATCCGTGCGAGAAGGTACTCGCGTTTACTGAAAGGCGAAAATGAGAATTCGTCGTCAACAGAACAGCAAGCAAAAAACGAGGAGGTACGGGCACGGGCAGGGATCAGTATCGTGGAGGGCCCACGAGCGGGAATGAAATAGGGGTAGGACCACGCATAAGGGCAGGAGACTCCATAAAAATGGACACCACTGGGGTGGGTCAGGCGGGGAATCACTCACCTTGGCGCACCCCTGGGTTTCCCGCCTTCGACAATACAGTCGTGCTTGCCAGATCTGCAGCGCTTGCATACATTCTCCCCAGGAGGAAAGTAGCATTTCATCTGATGAGCGCACGAGATCGGGGGTTGGTGTTGTCAAAGGCAGGGCGAACGACACGTCAGCACCCCGTTCCATCGTGGTGTCAATGGGAGAAGAACGCACTTTGAGACGCTTACAGTAGGTGCATGCTCCGGGACTGCTTAGTTAGCGGGCATAACATCAACCAGAAGAGGCAAGATGTCACGGGAGCACCGGATCAGAAGCAGCCCGAGATGCCATGTTTTGTATTTAAAAAGAGGGCGCGGGAGAGGCAAGGACGTCGTAGGATGGTGGCATGAAGTCGTTTCAGTAAGAAGTAAAATCCCAATTGGCACATGAAGGATAGCAGAGGAGTAAAAAAGAATGGAGCGAAAATGATCAGCCACTTAGAGGTTGACAAATGTGGGAGGGAGAGGCACTCACAGTCGATTGGGATGCGGTTGCTGTATGTTGGCTTGTGATGGTGAGGCCCTGTCCCCTCCCCCAGGGCTCGGACACACGATGGACGAGCCGTCGGGTGAGACGGTCGTTACGGACCGAGGCGTTCTCAGGCTGTCCGACATAGGGGTGTAGATCAAACTGTCAAGGAAGGTAGTGTCTGAAGTCGATGGAGAGGAAGTGTCGTGTTCCTGCAGGGGATTAAAGGAGGCGAATTGAGTGGGATCGGGGGCGGGGGGAGGGTGCTGTTGGACAAATTGATATTGTTCAGGGTGTCGCGCGGTCAGTTGCGTCTGACGTTCATAGGGGGGGCTAGCTGTGGAGGATTGAAGAGAGTAAGAGGAGGAATGGGCAAGATGTTGTTGTTCAACGGAAGCTGCCCAGTCAAGATCCGGATCGTAAAAGGTAGGAAGCATGCTCGATGGGGAGCAAGCGAAACTAGAAGGACTCGGTTGATTGGAGAACGAGTAGAATATTGATAGGAAGGGGGGGAAGGGTGGGAAGAGAACACCCTGGGGGAAGTGTTATGAGATTGAGAGGGAGAGGAGACGGCTGTGTCTGATGGTGAAAAGACAGGGAAAAGAAGAAAAAGAAGGAAAAAGACTAACGGAGAGCTGTGCCCACCTCGGAGGAGAAGAGGGAATCACGATGGGGGACGCCAGAGTCGGTTGGTGCCAAGGAAGAGATATTTGAGTGGGTCGGAGGAGAGAGTTGTGCGTTGAGGGCGGTGTTGTGATTTATCATCGCCCTTTCGTCTTCTCTTCAATGACCGTCTCCAATTTTGCTTCTCTGGCACTCCGAGCGCTTTATCGTCGTCCGATCTGTCGGATTTCTAATTCCAGGCGTTATCCATATCTAGCCTCTCCCACCCCTCCTGCCTCCCTCCTCTATCCTCCCGTGGCTGGCAATACTGCCCAGCTTGTCAAGGAGAATGCTTTGCCCCTGCTCAACCTAGACTATATTGACCCTCCCACTGTAGTCCAAAGGGAGGGGAGGGTCCATCCGCTGACCACGCCTCGCACCGCTGGGCAGTGTTTTTGCTATCCGCACAGCCTTGCCGCATGTTAGAAGTACTTGTAGTTGTTCGCACCTTTCTATCCAAATGAAAATCATATATGAGTTCTTTTGGGAGTGGCGATCCAATCGTCGCCGTTGCAAGTGTTGCCATCTGCATACTTCCATCTGCATACTTTTTGAACAGACCGTTGCTTTGCTGTCACCCGTACTACCGGCGATCTCACATTTCAGGAAAACTGAACGGGTATTACAAACGTCGACTTCAAGTTGGCACGTACGAGATGTGGGTACATCAAATTGTGAATTTCTGCTTGGAAGATACGGATATCGCTTGTCACCTCGTCTGAGATACTGGGCCGCCGAGGGACTCAGTACTCCGAACTGGACACTTCCGTCCCAGGCTCCGTGCCAAGTGCTTCAGTTACGCCTAAAAGTGCCATCCACACGCGCCCACGCTCCCTCTATTAATTACCTATAGCTATCTTGCAACCAAACTGCCATCTCTCGCCGACCCCTCCCGCAAACCCGGATCGTGTTCTTGTCCTCCACGTGACGTGGGCCACGTGGCCAGGGTCGCAACTACTCGTTGCCCCTCAAACCGTCACCGTGACTCCTGGTGCGAGTCCGGCCTTCGTACTGGGCCGATCGATGCAAAATACCACACGGCGAATACTCGTGTGTATAAGCCACTTCTAAAAGACCTCGAAGAACTGGAGGGTTTCTCTTCCGCCTTTCGCTCGCGCGATTCCTTGAGCTGGTCTCAATCTCTCGTTTTTCTCCCCTGTCCCCTGACCTGCAGGTGTTCCATTGAGCCACCGTCACGGTACTGCAGTGCGCCCGAGGTCGTCTCTTCAAAAACTCATTTCCATCACTTAACTCCAGGGGGTCGTTCACACGTTCATTCAGCGTGGCGTGTCTTGGCCTGCCAGCGGCTTGTTTCCTCTGAGTCGGCACTCGGCCCTTCTGTTCAATCTCGGTCTTCCTTTATCTCGCTCACCTGTGACTCTCTCGAATTTCACCGGCGCGTCGACCTTCGTGCATACCGCGGGAATAGATCGTATGGTGACAGGTGAGCGAGTATCATGGAGTTCACAAATTAGGGGCTACTACTGCTGCAGTTCCACTGTTCCAAATCTTATCAGATAGGGTCGATTCCTGTTGAACAGCGCGTGTGTTCCACTATCACCGTGACGAGGTTCAAATTTTACTCTTTACATGCACCAGGATGGATACCAACGTATCAGGCACAACAAAATCCATCAGTCCGAAGCAAGGTCAGGGCATGCAAGGTTTATAGTGTGATTATAGAACTCACAATCAGAGAAATGACGGTGGAGGGAGTGGAAGTACGAACGAGGTATACATTGATATAGACTGGCAGTACACCATGCTGGAGATAAGACAGACAGATAGCGGGGAAGAGTAGACAAGACAATAGATAATCGACGAACAGTAAGTGGAGTGACAACCCATGACAACCCATGACCATCAAAAGTAAGAGTTGTGGTGGACCACAGTGACAGGGCGGCCGGCGATGCGGCGAGCATCAATGAATGCGGTGAATGCATCATTAAACTTGCGGCGATAAGAATATGAGAGCTCCTTCAGCTCAGGTAGCAGCTCCACAGGTGATTCTCCATCCTCTAATTGAAGCGAGCGAGAGAGTCACATTGCTAAACGGCCTAAGAAGGTCGCGCCATTGTGTGCGGTCCGCTTCATTGGGCCGCTCTGGCGAGACGTCATACCTCCAATACTCAAGAGTAAGATCCTCCACTGAGGAGAATGCTGACCTCAGCACTCTGAAAATTTTTGCCGTGGACGCGACCTGCCAGTCAAGATATCGGCAGCCAACGTCCATGTACAAGGAATAGATCCTAGCCTCCTTATTGGGATACAAGACTGCTGAAAACCATTCCTCCCTGAAAATGAGCTTGGTGCTGCTGAACCTCGGGTTCTCTGCTGTGTTCAAAAACTGTAGGACGTGAGGAAGATGAAAAGTGAGCTGGTTAAAGAACAAAACTTCAATCTTTGCAAGAAGAGGAGCCGTCATGCAAGGAAGAAGCGCTTCCAAGTAAGCGGTAGCACCCCCGAAACCAAAGCAGCAAAGATTCGGAAGTGTGACATGTGTCGTGAGTGGCCTACGCAACAGTTCCCTCTTGACTTCACAGTTAGGGACAGGGGAATGAAACATGATGCTGAGGGTCTCAAGCTGAGGAAATTGTGAGAGTCGATGGACTAAGTCATTTGGGTGGAAGTAAAGTGATGGAGAGATATTATCAAGCAATAATGTGATGAGGGCTATGGCAGTCATAAGTAACGGAGTTCCTATTTGAAAGGCAAAGTTTGAGAGTTTGAGGAGGCATAGGTGTGGTGCACCAAATGATTTGGGAAGTATCAAGCTCGCATTCTCCTTGGTCGGAGGTTGGATATACAGCCATTCCAGGATCGGAAATTCATTGTCTAGGGCTACAATGACCTTCTGCAGATTTGGAAGGGGAATCAGAAGGCGGATGTGGTGGACGTGATCATGGTATTGAAGCACAAGTTTGATTCCCTCTTCATCTTCGGTAGTGATGGAGTGACTGTGGTAAATGTGATCGATGATGAGGGGGAATGGAGGGGAATGCTCAAGCATTTCTGCCACTGGTGTGCCACGTGAACAAACAAGGGAAAAACTAAGGTGGTGTGCTGAACCAAGTATGAGGTATTGCCATCTTCGGCAAACTTGTGCTAGCTTGTACCACCAGCATTCGTGGGTCCACACTCCTTGTAAGATATTGGTATCATCTGTCACATGACCATCTAATAGGACAGGTTGACAGAGATAAAAAATGTCGAGAAGAGAGTCTTGGTCAAGGATGTGAATAAAAGTGCCACTTGGATAGGGTCTGTTCAGTTGCCTAAGGCTCAGAACCAGTACACAAAGTGATAGCCTGAGTGAGAATGGAATGGATCGTACCTTGGACTCGGATGCTGCGACCCATGGCTGGATCTAGCTTGGTCTCTTGTGGCGGCAGATGGAAGATGATGGCCAGCAGGCGATAGGTGAGGCTGAGACATGCCAGGGGAGTAAGTATGTTGGACAGTCATGGTGATCAGTTCAGTTACTTTGCCTGTGACTGTGAGAATGATCAATGACCAACCTCGCTCCCACTCCAGTTGGGGTTGTCATACTACTTAATATAGTTTTCTGATGACATTTAAGTCCACCAGTGTATATTTAACACTAAATATTAAATGACTGACCCACTCTTGCTAGCTGTAACTGTCATGAACAGTGACCTCCAGAACCACAGGAATCAAAGGGAACAGACAGGACAATGTCCAGAGACCTCCCTGAAATGAGAGGGGATGACCCAGCAAAGGGGGACAACCCCAATGCTCCCACAATGCCCCCCAGACCCCCAAAGCGCCAGCAAGGCCATACACAAATAGATCCAAAGAGAACCCCTTGGGAAATCCCCAAGGGAATCCCCAGATCACATCTAGGACCCTAGACGATCTAGATATCTCTAAGATCGGAACAGGGGATCGCCAGAGGTACAGATCTGGCCACAGATCTGCATCAATCCTAAAATACCTTGAGAAGCGAAGTGGCCACAACCCCCAAGGAAGTGCGCCACAACCCCAAGCACCCAGAATAACTCCTCCCCAACCTGTTGGATGATCCAGACCAAGGACAGATGGCATTATGCCATTGGAACAACAAGACAGACCAAGAATAGCCCCTAGAGTAATAATGCTTACTAGAGTACCATCTCTGTGTATATAAGGACTCCCAATATGAGCAGACAGTCCTCAGACTGTCCATTTGTGACACTCCCATCGTCTCCTCCCCTTGCTGCCCTGCACCAAGTGGCTCAGTGCCTCTGCCCTCCCCTGTACTCTCTGAAACCCCCTGTGTCCTGACACTTGACCCGTATCGTCAACCCACGTCCCCTGTCCATCCAGAACCCTCCTAGCGAATTACTGTCGACCCAGCAGTAAGTTCGCCACAGTAACTTACTGTAAATTGTTGCTACTAGCGTGCATCATGGGACCCCCAACTCCCATGTTTTGATAGCCCTGTCAGCACCACACCCGCCTGTTGTGGAGGAGTCTCCAGCCCTGTTGAGCCGACAGAGAAGTTAAAGATTGCCCAGTCATGGATCGATATCCCCTCATGAAATGCCCTCACTCAATCCGCCCATCCGGAAAAGAGCGAGCTCAGCACCAGAGCAGGTGTGACCCCTAAAGCCGATGCCCCAGGATTGTAGGTCTAGGGCCCAGTTGGCAGACACGCGAGGAAGTCAGTGTTTAGATTCCAGACTACCAGTCCTAGGTGAGGCCAATGGCTTGTGCGACCAGTGTAGGCCTCAATGACTCCCTTAAGAGCTTCCAAACGAGAGGTCTCAGGTGATGACAATGAGTTCCCCTAGCAGATCACTCAATTTGACTATGCAACATATGCTCTCCAATACTCTCAAGTATGTTGCCTGATTCTTGCTTGTGAAATAAATCCATCTCAAGCCTCTGTAGATTTAGGATTCTTGTGGTAGGGAAGGTATGCGCAGGCAACTCTCAGAAAAACACTTAAATAGACACCTTGATCAGAGAAGATCTGGAAAATCTTTGCTTGTAAATACTATCTTCAGAGTGGATTTGTTGGTGGGTTTGAGGTTATGTCTCGTATTCCCCTGTTTTCCATGTAACTACTCCCTGTAAACCAAGGCTGTGCAAGAAACTTGGACTCCGAAACATGACATCGACCTTGGAATTCCTCTGAAAGACAACAGTTATCTCATAGTCCACGAGTTTCTGCATTTGAACCAGGCAATGCACAAGGCTTGCAGTCTATCCAGGATTTCATTTCATACTGCACTGATTTGAATCATCCCACCCCTGAAAGATTGCACATGATCTGGTAGAGAAGTGATATTGTAATCGGCGCAACTTTGTTTGGCTGATGTATTCCAATATAGGATATGTGTCCCTGCGCTGGATGCCATGAATAGGAGCATTGGAGAAGGAGTGGAGGAGATTTTGGCCATAAGAGGAGGCAAGTGGGTTCATGTCTAGATTCATATATTCAACTAATTGGATCTTCAGTGCCAGTGATTGTCACATTTACTAAGTTTGATGTGGTTGTCACTCTCATGGGAAACAAGTTCAAGGCATTAGCACTGTGCGAACAGTCCTGCCATGACTTGTTCCATAGAGAACCCAGGATTGTACCGGTAGAAGCTGTTTCTGGTAATTGCTCTCTTTTCCTTGAAGTGATTCTTTTGATGTTGTTTCTTCGCAGTGTGCATGCAATGTTGAGAACTTATTTTCAATCTAGCAAGGACAACAGATAGACTCATCACAGGTCCATGTGCTTGCTTCTTGAACCTTAACCACCATCATGCCAACCATCCGCACAATTGCACTGCCCACCTCCCTCCCCTTCCCTGGGGAATAGCTCCGCTTATCATTCCTGGCTAACCATGACTCCCTCGGCTCTATGCTTGGCTTATGCTTAGGCTACCTGAAAGTCATGCACCCCACCAAACTTGTCCAACCAGATGAGTCCATGCAGGCTAGTGCCCACATCCTGAAACTCTTCCTAAACAACCCTCTTGTCAAGCTGCTCCTCCCAGACAGCTTCCCTGCCAGCACCCCCGCAAAAGAACTCACAGCACTCCAGATCAGACTTACCAGCCTGGAGACAATACTCACCAACCTGGCCAAGGCAACCACCGTAGTCAGGAAGGACATAAAAGCCCTCCCCACTCCCTCAGCCCAAATGGCCAAGCCTTCCCCCCCCACACAGAAGGCAGCCTCTCTCTCTGCCTCTTATACAGCTAAGGCTGCCCTCCCTCAACGCCCTAGCACTGTGGTGAATACTGCTGCATACACCTGGCCAGAAAATTGTCAGCCATCACCGACTGACATCTGCGCCACCATCAACACCTATCTAGACCACTCCAACCCCACTCAGGTCTGCCTGTCTGCTGTCAAGTGGACCCCAAAAGGCAACCTAGTTTTCTGGGGTGGACCCAGTACTACGGCACAACAGCTTACCTCCGCCCTCCCCCACATCTCTGAGGCCCTGCAGACCTCTCTCTCAGCATCAGCTGAATCTGCCCCCCAAGCCCCTCCCCAAGCAAGACCCAATATTAAATGGTCCAAACTCCAACTCAATGCCTGCCCCACAGGTGTCACTGCCAACAGAGGAGCCCATACCCCCGAGGAGTGCCACCAAGCACTCCTAGCTGAGAACCCTGCCTACACATCCCTCTCCATCACGCAAAAACCCTCCTGGGTTCGCGCACCCACTGCATACCAACCTGGATCCTTCTCATCACTATCAGTCTTGTTTGAAGGCCCAGACAGCACCATCTCCCAGGCTCTCATTCGCAACAGGACACTCTTCACCTTCAGGCATGTGATCACTGTCAAGAAATAGAAACAAACACCACCCAAACATGCTGACCAGCCCATACTGCCCACCACCAACCCCACCCCCCAGGCTCAGGGTGTAACAGCCCAGAGGGAGGAACCACAACCTTCAGTCTACCTCACCAACCCCCACACTGGACGTCCATCCCCCTCTTGGACCCCTGCCAAACAAGCTAGTTGGGACGCCCAACAGGCTCGCAACTTAGCAAAGTGCTGAGCAGGGCCTTCAACGTAATACTGCCAAGCCAACCATACACTCCCGGGGCCAAAGTACCATGTCCCAAAGAATCTATACTTACCCTGCATTTTTAGCTGATGGTACACACTCAGCTAGTGTTGTTAACCTTTGTACTTGTTCCCCCCCCTCTTATTACCAGGTTCCAAGTAGTAGAGACTGTCCTGTAACTTCATTTTACAGTTCTTGTGGATGGCAGTATAAATTCAGATTCAAAAAAAAAAACAGGTCCATGTGCTATTTCAACACCCTCTGTGCAGATGAATATGGCACAGGGAAAGCTACGGACTGACCCCGTTCCTCTTGCCTGGTCTGTGGCAGTAAGAGCATCTCTCGATATCTCCATTCAAGCCTCCATCAAGTACGTAATTTGTCCTCTGACTTCTTGTTCTATCCATCTATCTTATTCACAGGGTCGGACATAGCCGCAAGTATATCCAGTTTGTGGACTAACACACTTCTGACCCCGTTCTCCCTTTAGGATACTGGTGTGGTCTTTGTTCAAATTTTGACTTTGCTGGTCAAAAGCTTAAAGATTGTGTGGATATCATTCATGCAGATATTGTTCAAGTATGGAACCTGAATGACAGAACCAAAGTTAGCACTCTCTGGTTGCTGCATTTCTTTAGCCGCTGACAGGAATTAGCACCTCTTGAGTGTCACATTTAAGAGAAGAATGTCACACATGGTCAAAGATTTGGCTGAGCCAGCTAGTGGTGCCTCCGAGTCTATGTAAGTGTGTTAAACATAAGGCTGGGATGCAATGTCCAGCAAATTGATATCCTAATAGTCCTAACCTCAGTAGATCTGGAGACGAATTCGCAGACTGGGTTAACAACATATATCAAGGAAGGTGAGTGTGAGTGAATGTGAAGCATGCTTCTTTTAGCTGAGTATCTCGGATGTTAGCAGGGAGAATGTTCAATGTGTGATGGGCTACATCATAGACCTTGCTGTGATCCTATTTGGCATGTTCTTGCAAGGAGCTGATAGGGTATCAGCACATGCCAGTCACGCTCTGTCAGTCATAGATAGTCATGTCAAATCTGGGCGAAGGGGTATGGTCCATAGTGATCCCCACGGGTACAGGTAACCCATGGGGTCTGCAGGTAAGGGTATCATGGGTACGGGTATGGGTACGGGTTAGATACCCTTACCCATACCCTTACCCGTAACCCGTGGGGTTTACCCGTGCACTTTACCCATACCCGCAGACCCATACCCTATAAACCCATACCCCTGAAAAACCCATGACCCGTGGCCATGGGTACAGGTTTTTATGGGTAAGGGTACGGGTATGAGTAAAAATACCCAAGGGTTACCCGCATCGATCACTAATGGTCCATGGGGATATCCACAGCTTTATCACAGAGATGTCTGCGATCAGATTCTCTGTCCAGCAGAGAGACCTGGTTTTGGAGAAGATTATTGACTTGATCAGGCAATATTGTGTCCTGCTACGATCTGCCCCATGGACTACCTTTTTTCGTCCCTCTCATCGACTCAGACGTGCTTACTGTACCTACCTGACTCATTTCCACTCTGACTCATCTCTTTTACGAACTTTGATTGTGATTAGTGATCTTCTGGTTTGCTTACTGATGATATTCTCGCATGACTCATTACACTTACTGTCCCTTTTCATAAGCTTACTGATCATTCTCACGTTACTCATCACCTTTATTGTGCTCACTAATCCCCTCCCTGTTATCTGACTCATCCCCCACCTTGCTTATTGTTCTCTGACTCATTACTTACAAAGACTGCTGACTTGTCCCTTACCAAGCCTTGATGGCCTCTCCCTATATAAACCCCTGTAAGTAGACTATTGGGCCTTAAGCCTGATTTAGCTTGAATCTTGCATTCTTGTGCTCAGTAGCTCCCAAGAGGGAAGACCTCTGTTTGACTTCTTCAAGAATGTCTCAAGGAACCAAGAAACCCTCTTATCAGCAGGGAAGCAACTTAGCTTTGTCACAGAACTTACCAGAACGACTTAGAACTCATGGTAGAAACCACTCCGTGGAGGGACACTGTTTCAGTGGTCAACTTAGACTTCTACACACACCGCATTTACTTGCATCAGGACCAGCCTCTTATGAGAGTGCTCGCTGAGTACGGGAGGCCAGCCCCCATCGAATGAACTAGTGCTTGCTTAAGCAAACACCGAACCAACTTGCCAACGTCTGGCCCTTGCGCCCCACAGGAGCGTAACATAAATCAGGCTTTACCTATGACAAGCTGGCAGCACTAGCCCTATACCTACCAGAGGACATCGAGCAACCCGTCGTTGCACCCAGAAGAACACAGGACGACTTACCCGATTACATAAAAGGGAAGGTGTATTGGAAAAATACACCGGCTGAGGGCTACTACACCAAAGCACAATCAGGAGAAAGAGCTGTCGAGTTTTACAGCTTCACTCACCCAGACACAGAAGGAAACGTCCAAGCAGGAGATCGTTGGTTTGTCCTAGAACAAAACGATGAACCTGAAGACGACAAGTGGTACACCAAAAAGAAATACCAACTCACTGTTGGAGCAGGAAAAACCGGCTGGTGGAGAGAATCCGATCCAGAATACACGACAGGACAAGTCAAGTCCTACAAACCTGAACCACAGAACACAGAATCGACAGACGAAGAGTTGGACTACGAAATGGCTAGCCAACCTGCAGATATTGCTGCAGCTATGACAGCACCACTAGACAACGAACCCAAGGGAGCTAATGGAATGCTTATTGGAACCTCTCCACCCACCTCTAATGGTGATAGAGACAAGTCAGATGTATTCCTGGACAAGTTTCTAGGATACGAATTAATCAACACAGACAAGAAAGTCTTCCAGACACCATACCTCAAAGTAGCGCTCTGCCTCTCCTACATCACCGGACCCAAAGTAGACGCATGGGTCAAACTGAAGAGAGAATGGCTCAAAAGCCAGGTCAAACACCAGAGGCGCTCCTTTAATGATGAAAAGATCTGGGAGGACTTCGAAGAAGACTTCAGGACAGCCTTTACGGATACAGATGCAAAACTTACGGCGTTCAAGAAACTCCACAACCTCAGGATGGTTGGGAGTGACATTGATTCCTATATAGCTGAATTCGAATGGCTCAAGGAAGAAACAGGATACAGGAAGGACGACCTAGGGGCCATTATCAAGTTCAAAGAAGGACTTCAGCCCCAGCCGTTACAACAAGTGATCACTCACAAGGTTCCCACCCCAAACACCCTTGATGGATGGATGAAGAAGGCTAGGGAAAGAAAAACGGTCTACAAGGAACTGAAGAATGCTGGGATGTATAAAAAGACCCAAGCATCAGCACCAAACAGATGGGCCCAACTACTAGGGCTCAAGAACTATGTACCACCAGCACAGAGACCCACACAGGCCACAGGGCACGGACATGCCAGGCACCAGTCCACTTTGCAAGGACAAAGTCAAATAGTCCCCATGGATGTGGACGTAGGAAGGGGATTCACACCCCTCACTGACGAAGAACGCACTGACTTAAGAAACAAAGGAGCATGTTTCAGGTGCAGGCAAACTGGACACATGAGCCAGGTCTGCCCCCAGTGACGTGGGCAAAACAACCCGAATCAGACGACCATCAGAACCGTGGAGGTTTCAGCAGAACCCGCAAAGTCGCTTACCGACATGATAAAGAAGCAGACCCCAAGGACCTCATTACCGCGCTCAAAGGCACGGACGAGGAGAAACGAACTGCCGTTGCTGATGGCATGCAGGATTTTTAGAAGGTCCGAAACTAGCTGCCGTAGTTAGGACCCTGCGCCTTCAAAGATGTACATATCAAGATACAATTCAGTGAAGATGCCATTCGAATTATACTCTTTCAAAGGCAAGGCTGAAGAAGTCGCCCTCATGACAGTGGCGCCACGGAAAACTTCGTGGATTACAAGACAGTTGCCAGGCTATGGCTAGGAACCAAGAAACTGGAACAGTCCAGACCAGTACGAAACATCGACGGCACCCAGAATCTGTCAGGAGATGTCACCCACTACTGCGACCTCATGGTCGCCTGAGGAGAAGCAAAAGAAAGAGTTCGCTTCTTTGTCACCAACCTCAGAAAGACCGGTGGATCCTCGGATATCCGTGGCTGGCAAAATTTAACCCTGGAATTAACTGGACAGAAGCTGAGGTCCAAGGACCTAAAACACGGATCGAAACCCTAGTAAGGGATCGATGACACAAAGGAATACTTGCGACATGTACAGCAAGTAGCCGTCACCCAACTGGAAGAAGGCGACGAATTGAATATGACAATACAACGACTGGCACCTGAACCTATGGACATCAATAAAACTACGCTTGCCCAGCAAATGGCGGAAAAAGCGTACGACGCCAGTAAAGTAAACACAGAAGAAACCATCCCCACGGTCTTCAAGCAACATTGGAGAGTATTTTCAGAAGAACAGGCAAGGCAGTTACCACCACACCGACCATGGGACCACCAGATCAATCTAAAGCCAAACCCCTGGATGTAATCAACAGTAAAGTCTACCCACTCTCAAAGGATGAACAAAAGCTCCTAAATGAGTACCTGACATAACTTGGACAAAGGATACATCATCGCGTCATCATCCCACTATGGATCCCCTACCTTCACAGTCAAAAAGAAGGACAGAACCCACTGGATTGTACACGACTACAGGAAACTCAATGAATACACAGTCATGGACGTCACCCCACTCCCCAGTATTAAGTGATCTTGGAAGATCTCCAAGGGAAAACACTGTTCAGCAAATTCGACATCCGCGCCAGCTATAATAACATTCACATCAGACCGAGGATATACATAAAATGGGTTTCAAGACAAGCCGCGGACTATACGAATGGATCGTCATGCCCTTCGGACTCTGTAATGCCCCAGCAACCTTCACTCGACTAGGAAAGACGTCCTTCGACCTATGTATGCCAAGTTCCCTGGGAAATTCCGACACTACATGGATGACTGCATCATAATGACAGGGAAGGAGAAGAAGACATCCACACTGCCACCTGCCATTACCTGTTCGAAATCTTCGCACAACACTCGCTATTCCTGAAACCGGCCAAATGCGAGTTCTTCAGGAAGGAAATAGACTACCTCGGAATACGTGTCAAAGGCGGAGAACTAATGATTGACCCCGC
Source organism: Russula dissimulans (assembly GCA_022376545.1). NCBI lineage: Eukaryota > Fungi > Basidiomycota > Agaricomycetes > Russulales > Russulaceae > Russula > Russula dissimulans. The sequence goes on from WTXJ01000073.1 coordinate 88,089, forward strand.
TAAGATCGCAGGAATCAAAGAATGGCCAACTACCCTGAAAAATATCAAGGAAGTCCAAAGTACCCTCGGACTTATTGGTTACCACCCCATGGATCCCGAACTTCACACAAATCGCTAAACCACTCACAGACCTCCTCAAGAAAGGAAAGGAGTTCGCTTGGGAAAAGGCCCAGACCCAAGCTGTAAACCGACTCATCGGACTCGTCACCTCAGAACCCGTCATAGTTCCCCTGACCCTGAACAACAATTCATCCTATACGTCGACACATCTCAGTTCGCAATGGAGCAATCCTCTATCAGGCAGACCAAGAGCAAAAGGACCGCAGAGGAAATTACCTCCTCCGACCAATAGGGTTCAATCGCAAACATTCAACAAGACGGAACAGAACTATCCAATCTATGACAGGGAACTACTAGCGGTAATCAAGGACTGAGATGCTGGAGGCATCTCTTACGCAATACAACTCACCCCGTCCTGGTAATCACCGACCATGCCAACTTGCAATACTATCGAGAACCACACAAATAGGGCCACGTCAACGGATATATTGTGGAACTAGCCGACTACCATATCCAGCTAGTCTACAAACCAGGGGCCATGAACAGAGCCGATGCCCTGTCCTGACAACTGGACTTAGTACCAGAAGAGGACAATGAACTAGTAATCGTCCTCCCTGACCACCTATTTGGCCCCGACGCCCCCGCAACAAGATATACCGCTACCAGAACAAACCGGAAGACTATGAGTCTGATGATACACTAGTGGAAAGTGATGATGAAGAACAGGAATGAAGGCCCGAATGGCACAGATGGGAGACAGCAAGTACTCTGCATACGAGCTGGATGAACTAGTCATGAAGGCACAGGAAATCGACAAGCGAACAATCCACGATGGAGACTGGGACATAAGCTCTCCAAACAAGGGACCCTTTGGACCAAAAATGGCGCACTCGTTGTTGTGGGAAACAACGATTTGAAGAGGGGGGTGATTTCCCTTTTTCACGACCTCCCACAGCGGGACACCCCAGAATCGCAAAACCATGACCCTTGCAGCCCAACACTACTGGTGGCCAGGCATGAAAGACTTTGTTACCGCCTACATCAAAGGATGCGCGAACTGCCAAATGTCAAAAATCAATACGCACCCGAACAAACCAGCCATGTTTCCCATCTCCACGATACCTAACGCACTCCTGTTCCAAACCATCGCATTGGACTTCATCGTCAAATTGCCCACGTCAGAAGGGTTCGACACGATACTAACCATCACCAACCACGACTGTTCGAAAGCATCAGTATTCATCCCTTGCAACGAGGCAGTAGACGCACCCGGAGTCGCTAGACACTACGCCAACCATGTATTCCCCCATTATGGCATCCCCACAAAGGTCATTTCTGATTGCGACCCATGGTTTACCGCCCACTTTGCGAAAGAGTTGTGTGGAATGCTGGGGATCAAACAAAACATTTCGACGGCATACCACCCACAGACAGATGGACAGAGCAAAAGAACTAACCAGTCCCTAGAGCAATACTTGCGATTGTACTGCGCAAGTCAACAGGATCAATGGGCAAACTGGCTACCAATAGCACAATACACCAGAAACTCCTGGCCACACTCCACCACGAAGAAGACCCCTTACACCTCATCCTCAGATACACCCTCAAGCACATCAACCAACAGCCAAGACTGACCTTCCGGACATAGAAACCGACTCTCGCAGATCAAGGAAGCCCAGAATGCTGCCCAAGAGGCTATACGTAAATCTCAAGAAGGGCTTGTCAAGGCAACCAAGTTCAAAGGCTACGAAGAAGGACAGAAAGTATGGCTAGAAGGAACAAACCTGAAACGACCTTATGACAGCATGAAACTATCCCCAAAGCGGTATGGACCATTCGTGGTAGCCGCAAAAATATCACCTGTCACATACAAACTCCACCTCCCTGAAACGTGGCAAATTCACAATGTCTTCCATGCCTCGCTTCTCACGCCATTCACGGAGACCGAAGAACACGGAACCAACTTTATCGAACCCCCACCTGACGACATAGAAGGAGGAGAAGAGTGGGAGATAGAAGAAATAATCGGGAAATGAACCCATGGCCAGGAAAGAAGGAACAATACCTCATACGATGGAAAGGATACTCACCGGCCCACGACCAATGGGTCAACAAAGAGAATATGCATGCCAAGGACTTAGTCGCTAATTACAAAGCCAAACAAACACATACGGAGCGTCAGCCTGGAAGGAGTATAAGAACCCCCAGGAAAAGACAAATGACTATCTGCTCAACCCACATTGAATCAAACTGGCTCGCTCATCACTCTACAAATACTCCTACATCTCCTTCAAAACACCCATCACCTACGTACAAATCGTCAAAGGAGAAGCCATCCGCCTTTACCGCGCCTCCAATAAATATGTCCACCCCACGAAAAACATCACGCTGGTATCCACTCCCATTCTGCTGCATTAACTACTGTCCGTACCACACCTCCTACTAAAATGTCCCAAGATGCCACCCCCACCATACAACAAGAGACACCACCATCCCGACAAGACTCCCTCCTCGCCAATTCCCGCTACCGCCACCACCACCGCGTTTTCGACCTCGTCAGCCCGTCACCCCCGAACTCGCCAATACCAACCCACCCCCCGCTCAGTACTGGTCATTGGTCCTGTTGAGCATGCTACAACCCTGTGCTAGAGACCGTCTCTTTACATCAGCCAACATGGGAGAGCTCGAGAACTCTGGGGCTAACCAAGGCTATTTGCCTACCAAAAAAGGTATCAGATACCCAGAGGTTTAAAACCGGGTGCCACTAAGGTCTCCCATCGCCATGCCCTTATGTCACTTGCTGAACCCCCTACTACGCTAACGGAGTTCCTATCCCCCATGGGAGTTCAATGGGGAGAACACTGACCACTATCGCGCTTGCTGGCCACATGCCAACAAGACCTGGAACCCTTCTTGCCAGAGAAGAGGAACCCTTCCGTCCACTGTCACCCCAGAACCCCACGCCCTCCCCTGCCAATCAATTCGTCATGAGTACAGACGAAGAAACTCCACCGCAGGGAGACCCCAACACCCTGGCCCTGACTGGACCAGCTATAGCTTTGGCCAAACGGACCACTACCCAGTCTTCATCAGGGATGGGGAAGACTTGATCACTGGGATTATATCCACTACAAACAAGATGGTGAGGAAACTTACGTCGAAGGAACATGGGGAAGGGTTCCCCCATCTATCACAAAAGTCTGCATGCATGCTCCTAGCCAAACCCCAACTTAGACAACCCCCGCCACATCCGACGACCACCTCCACATCTTCCAACCTGAAAGCACCATCAAAGAGCTCGTGACCAGGCCGTGCACGCACTAGGCGACCCTGGCATAACCGCCGAAGTCACCCATTACCAGTCCCTCTTTGACCCGCTCCACTGCACCTCCGCCTCAGACTTGCTGAAGGAGGAACTCCATCGCACCTCCGATGAACTCATCCCAGTGGAACGACACATCGTCCACACCCGTGCCTCGACTCGCATATTCGAGCACATCTAGCCGTCCACCCTGAACCAAGCCCTCCTACCCTGTCTGGCCCATGCCCGCACTCCGCGCTGGCCAAGGACCCTCCCTGCCTCGTGCCCACCCCTATCGTCGTCCCCCTCCTGCCAATACGATCATGTGCTTTGAGTGCATGGAACCAAACCGACCACCTCCCCGCGACTGCCCTCTCCAGGAAATGCACTTACTGTGCAAGCAGTTTCACGACTCGGACATGTGCATCGCCCTCACCTCCAATGTGCCATTGGGACTTGTCGCGTCCCCGTCTGGCATACCAACCATGGCACCCAATGCACAGCGCCACTCGCAGCAGTGCCCTCCAACTCCTGGCCGTTGAGCGGATGCCTTCTGGACCCCTGAGGACTTGAGCGCTGGCACCCCTCCTACATGTCCGAAGATGACTAAAACTCATGTGTGAGTGAGTTCCTTAAGGGGAGCGTGATGCTATGATCTGCCCCATGGACTACCTTTTTTCTCCTCTCATCAACTCAGACTGTGCTTACTGTACCTACCTGACTCATTTCCACTCTGACTCATCTCTTTTACGAACTTTGATTGTGATTAGTGATCTTCTGGTTTGCTTACTGATGATATTCTCGCATGACTCATTACGCTTACTGTCCCTTCCCATAAGCTTACTGATCATTCTTGCGTTACTCATCACCTTTATTGTGCTCACTAATCCCCTCCCTGTTATCTGACTCATCCCCCACCTTGCTTATTGTTCTCTGACTCATTACTTACAAAGACTGCTGACTTGTCCCTTACCAAGCCTTGATAGCCTCTCCCTATATAAACCCCTGTAAGTAGACTATTGGGCCTTAAGCCTGATTTAGCTTGAATCTTGCATTCTTGTGCTCAGTAGCTCCCAAGAGGGAAGACCTCTGTTTGACTTCTTCAAGAACATCTCAAGGAACCAAGAAACCCTCTTATCAGCAGGGAAGCAACTTAGCTTTGTCACAGAACTTACCAGAACAACTTAGAACTCGTGGTAGAAACCACTCCATGGAGGGACACTGTTTCAGTGGTCAACTTAGACTTCTACACACACCGCATTTACTTGCATCAGGACCAGCCTCTTATGAGAGTGCTCGCTGAGTACAGGAGGCCAGCCCCCATCGAATGAACTAGTGCTTGCTTAAGCAAACACCGAACCAACTTGCCAATGTCTGGCCCTTGCGCCCCACAGGAGTGTAACATGTCCCCCCTTCTTTCCCTCGCTAGTAAGGTTGATTGGGTTGCCATTTGCCAAACTCTTTGCCCATGTGTCACGGTCTTGTTGTTTACAGATTGCACATTATGCCTTCCATTATTAACTATGGCATTTTGACTATGGTCTGGAATCATTTTGGGGGGGCTGTTCTTCCTGTTGTGGCATGTTCCGACTATCATAGATTTGCTCCTATCGCCTATGGGCCAATACCTATGATTGATGGACATGCTGTGAAATCCTGCACCACTACAGATCAGGGTGGGTAGTCCAAGACAAACCATTGACCAACGAGCACTTAAATAAGTGTCTTGAGTGCCATACCTGTCCACGTTGATAATCCTTATTGGTGGGGTGTGGCCTATGCTTCCCAATCCCATCATCACCTAGTCTGCTCCGTATGTGAGGCCAGCTGCATCAGCATTTCTGCATAAAACTTTTTTTCACTTATACCAGCTCAGTCGAGCTCGACTGAGGAAAAAAAGTAAAAAAAGGTAAAAAAAAGTAGAAAAGGCGAAAAGGAACCTGCAGTCCAAAAAAAATCTGATTGGCAAACTAATTTTCAGGAGGAGAGAGGTACAATAGAACCCTCTTTATTTAACAAAAGTTCACAAGTCAAAAAGCTTTTGCCTATTTTCCTGATGTGTTACTGTAAGCTTGGAAAACCGAGCTCCTTGTTATGATGTGATATAGGCGCCCACAACGCATTAACAACAGGTGGTCAGTGAAAGTCCGATACAAACCCGCATTTCCACGTGATCACGACACAGGGGTCTACTCTCACTGAGGTTCAACAACGTGGGCCCGGGCCACAATACAATAATTATGCCTACTTCAAGGTCTACTTCTACTACCCTTCCGAAGACAGACTCTCCTCAAGTGCAACAGATGGCAGATGAGGACCCCAATTACCTCAGCGCGTACCATATTTGCCTCCAGTACGAAACGAAACTCGAACTCGCGGCGGATGAAAACAAGCTGCGCCATCTCAGGATTCTCGCCTTCTTGCTCCTCAACGCGCCTCATCGGGGCGTTCGTTCTGAAGTCGCCAGGAGCATACACTCGCGTAAGGATGACAGGGACCTCGTCTCGTTTGGCGCACTTCTCGAACGTTACCTCCTCTTACCCTGTGAGTTTCTCCGTCTACTCTACCCGCGCTCGCATCCTTCATTCCAGCGTGATCATTTTTTTCTTTTTCCAAGTGATGAAGCACAGAAGTAGAACGCCTGTACCGAGCGAACACTGGTCAAGATCCCCATCCCCCTTGGGGGTCGTGGAGGACCAGGTTCAAGTCGACATCACCGAGGCCCCTAAGAATCACAAGGATGCTAAAGATCGCGTCCGTAAATGACCGTACCTTTCATTTCGTCTTTTATCCTCACTGCTCGTCTCGCCTCACAGGCTCTCATTCGAGATAATTGGAGATGCATTGTAACCGATGTTGTTCAATGGGGTGCCCCCGACGACATCATGGATCAACTTGACGTCAAACAGACAATCATCGCGATATGCACAGAGTGCGCGCATATCGCCCCAGAGGCTACTTTCTTCGGAATGCATCCTGAATTAGACAAGAATGAGAATTCCAAGGTGCGTGGCTGTAGCTTTCGGATGTCGAAGAGAGCAGCTTATGTCTAGATGATCAGCGTGACCATTTTTCTTTCGTATCGGCCGTACTCAAACAGTTTCTTTACGACATCGACAACTTCATTGGGGAGAAGGTTCACTCTCTGACCAATGTCATTACCATGCAGGCGGATATCCACAACGTGTTCGATGAACTGGAATTCTACTTTGAACGCACAGTGAGTTTGGGATTTTGGGCGTCGCCATCCATTCTCTGACTACGCCACTCATCGGATACTGTGTCACCATACTAGCCTCAGAGGAATCGCTATGAAACGAAATATCTCACTCCATATGGGCTCAAGCCCTACCCCAATATACGGCAATTTGTCACATTCTCAACCATCGACCCCGAGCATCTGCCAGTCCCCTCACCCGAACTGCTTGCCTTTCACGCCACTTGCTGCAAGGTGGCTCACTTCTCCGGTGCTGCTGACTACATAAACAAGATTTTTCACGCTGCACAGCGTATGGGTGAGTTGGCAGATGACATCACGTCGGCTGAAATGCTCGGATATGCGCTGTCGTCTTTGGCGAATGGCACTGTCACCGTGCGCCACGATAAATAAATGAGTATCATAATTTTTTACGTTTTGGTTCAGTAACACTAGCAGAGCAGAGGCAGAACCGGAGGGACCTCGAATGAGCGTCATACAGGGACAGAATTACAGTTCTTTGTCGCTATTCTCGTGATCCTCCCTGACCTGCCAGTGGGACCGGACTGCTCGGTGAGTACTGTTCGCTTATGAGCGGCTAGCCTAGCTCGAGAGTATTGGCGGGGATTCCACCAGTGTCATCAATTTCGGTGCTGCGTCATGGTAAGATGATCGCGTTGAGAACTTCTACGAGTTGTGTCAGAGTGTGGGAGGGGCGCCTCATCAACAATAATCCAAAAATACAATATACTGGGACATCAGGAAACCCGCCACTTACTTTTTGTACTTGTAAGAGTTTGTACAAGTCGAAAAGCTGAAAAGGAAGCAAGCTAGACCACAAAAAAGTTCATTTGTCATTTGCAAATTCCTTTTCAGGAGAGGAAAGAAGCAAAAAGAAACACTCTTTTTTTTCAAAAAGTTCAAAAGCTCAAAAGCTGATGGATATTTCCTGATGACTAGACTTCAGAAGGACATAGCAAATTAGCAACGAACCAATAGCAACATCCAACTGGTAGTAGAGTCTAATATAAAGCAAGAGATCGTTGCTCTACAAGTCCCTTTTCGAAGACTTTATATACATGTAAATAATCCAAATACGAGAACCCAGAACCCTTTGAGACGTATCAAAGCGCTTTAGAGTGATGAGCGGATTAGTAAGTACAAGTGGTGCCAACCGTAGGAAATCGTCGGCGATGGAGGCGAGAGCGTCGGCCGACGTGGGCGCGCTGGAAGGTCGTCGTCGGTTGCTAGCGACGTCGAGCGGGTGGCGTATCGGACTGAAGGGCGAAGAGAAAAGAGAAAAGGAAGCGTACGAAAGGAGCAGGTTACTAGAGCGGGACTGTCCAAAACGGTGATCGATCGAGAAATTTTGGGGCACGGCGAGGTTGAGTAAGGCGACGATTTGACGTCGGCCGAGCGGAGAGCCCGACGGGACTCCGTACTCCGGGCGTGTGTTCGGCGCGCGGTTGGTTTCGAGGGTGAGGGAGCGGTCGAGAAGGCGGGAGGGCGGGAGGATGAGAGTGGGACGAAAAGGGGTCATGAGGCGCGGGTGACAAATCATCGCGAGAGGGCTCGGATCGAATCACTCGTTCTGAGCTCAACGGCTGGCCTCACCTTGCAGCAACACACCATGCCGACCCAGACAATTAAAAATCGAGGACCAGCAAGTGGGTCCAACAGCATACGACCATCAACCGAAAGAGTTGTGTTCAACTACGGACCACAATCACAGGGCGGCCGGCAACGCGGCGAGCATTTCTGAATTCGGTGAATGCACTGGCAAATATGCTAGCAGTGGGAAATGAAAGCTCCTTCAGCTCAGGCAGCAGCTCCACGGGCGATTCTTCACCCTCTGGTTGTAGAGAGCGAGAAAGTTGGCTGACGAGCCCAAGGCCCACTCGAAGGGTCTTCAAATTGCTGAACGAGCTGAGAAGGTCGCGCCATTGTGTGCGGTCGCCTTCGGCGCCCCACTCTAACGACACCCCATACCTCCAATTTTTGAGGGTAAGATTCTCCACTGCTGAGAATGCTGACCGAAGCACTCTGAAAATTTGTGCCGCGGACGCTACCTGCCAGGCAAGATCTCGGCAACCAACGTCCATGTATAAGGCATACATCCCAGCCTCATTGGGGTACACGATTACTGAAAACACGTCCTCCCGGAAAGTGAGCGTGACGCCGCGGAACCTTAGGTTCTCTGTTGTGTTCAGAAACTGTAGGAGGTGAGGAAGGTCAAAAGTGAGCTGGTTAGAGAAATAAACTTGGAGCCTCGTGAGAAGAGGGGCCGTCATGCAAGGAAGAAGCGCCTCTAAGTACGCGCTAGCACTCCCGAACGCAAACCAGCGAAGGTTTGGAAGTGTGACATGTGTCGTGAGTGGCCTACGTAACAGGTCCCTCTTGACTTCACGGTTGGGGACAGGGGAATGAAAGGTGATGCCCAAAGTCTCGAGGTGAGGCATCTGTGAGAGCCGACGGACCAAGTCATTTGGGTGCAAGTAAACCGATGGATAGATATCTTCAAGCGATAATGTGACGAGGCCTATGGCAGTCGTGAGTAACGGGGACCCTATTGAAAAGGCGAAATTTGACAGTTTGAGGTGGCGCAGGTGTGGTGCACGAAATGATTTGGGAAGTATCAAGCTCGTATTCTGTTTGGTCGGGGGCCGGACATATAGCCATTCCAGCATCGGAAATTCGTTGTCTAGGGCTACGAGGAGCTTTTGCAAGTTCGGAACGGGCAACCGAAGGCGGATGCGGCGGACGCGATCATGGTGTCGGAGTGCGAGCATTATTCCCTCTTCATCTTCCGTAGTGGTAGAATCGCTGTGGTCAACATGATCGATGATAAGGGGGAGTGGAGGGGAATGCTCGAGCATTTCTGCCACTGGCGTGCCATGGGAACAAACAAGGGAAAGACCGAGGTGGTGTGCTGAACCAAGTATGAGGTGTCGCCATCGTTGGCAAACTTGTGCTAGCTTGTACCACCAGCGTTCTCGGGTCCATTCTCCTCCTTGTAAGATACGGGTATTGTTTGTCACACTGTCATCCAATAGAACCGGTTGACAAAGATAAAAGATGTGGAGGAGGGAGTCTTGGTCGAGGATATGAATAGGAGTGCCACTCGGATAGGTTCTGTTCAGTTGTTGCCTAAGGGACCGCGCTCACTCAGAACCAGTAAACGAAGCGGGAGAATTGAACCGAGCGTACCTTGGACTCGGATGCTGGGACTTGTGGGTGGGTAAAGCTTGGTGTTCTGTGGCAATGGATAGAGGACGATGGTCAGGAGGCGAGAGATAAGGCTGAGACATGCCTGGGGAGTACGCCGTGACGGCTCAGGCTTCAACTGTGGAGGCGCGTGACCGTGAGAGTAGAGCGAGGTGTGGAATTGCGGTCTGACCTCGCCCGGGCTGCAGCCAAGGGCCATGCGGGCACAGCCATCGCCACGGTGCGAAAGACAAGCGACGGTGCGAACTCACAGAGGGTTCCCTAGGTCCGGCTTTGGTACGTCAATTGTGTGGTGACCCGCTCCTCTTATTACAACTCGCATATTATGGGGTGACGAGAAGCAACCAGTCCATGATGCAAGTCGCACCAACAGGTACGTTTTCGTTGCCCACTGGCACTCTCCCGTTGAGGGCAGCAAGCGATGGCACAAAATATGAACAGATTGAATTGTATCGCAATTATCGCTCCGACAACTCAGCAAATACATTATGGCGTCACGTTGTCCTGAGCTCGAGTGGGACGGACTCTGGCTGTTCCGATCTGGATTATCCATCTCTATCCCTTTCCACTGCCCTAATATCTCACTATTGAGTAGCCCATCGTGATAGCGTGTTTATTTGTCGGCAGTATATCTCTGTCCCTTCCACTGCCCTAACATCTCACTATTTAAAGTAGCCTATCATAATAACGTGCTTATTTGTTGGCAGTACCTCCACAGCCTGAGTCAGATTGAAAAGATTTTTTTCTGTACCGAAACCTCTGATCTGACCAATACCAGTAGCCGAACTTGGACTCTCACGGTAAGCGCTTCCACTTGGCCTCTGAGCGCTGAGGCTGAGCCCGCGAGGCCTACTTGAGGCTGGTCACACTGGCAGTGTGTCTGGGACCATACTTACTACCCTTGTATGTCTTAGGCTCAACTCTCGCCTGTTGGCCATTATTTTCCTTTAGGAGACAAAGCTATACCCAGGCATGAGTCGCAACATCCAACCCCGAGGTATGTTCCTTTCAATACTCAGGCTCTCGCTTTGTGTAATAGTAATTGTGAATAAGCGCGGCTCCTGGGGCAACTGACAGTGAAAAAACACTGTCCAAGTGACATTTTTATTCACCTCCTCGACGAAGACTCCCTCCTCGACCTACTTTATCTCTGTCGACCTGTCCTATTAGACGAAGACGTGACAAACGATATCCGCATCTTACAAGGAGGTGTATGGACCCGTGAACGCTGGTGGTACAAGCTAGCGCAAGTTTGCCGACGGTGGCGATACCTCATACTTGGTTCAGCACACCACCTCGGTCTTTCCCTTGTTTGTTCACGTGGCACGCCAGTGGCAGAAATGCTTGGTCATTCCCCTCCACTCCCCCTCATTATCGATCACGTTGACCACAGAAACTCCATCACTGCAAAAGATGTAGAGGGAATAATGCTCGCACTCCGACACCACGATCGCGTCCGCCGCATCCGCCTTCTGATGCCCCTTCCGAATTTGCAGAAAGTCATTGTGGCCCTGGACAACGAATTCCCAATGCTGGAATGGCTATATATCCAGCCTCCTACCAAGCAGAATACAAGCTTGATACTTCCCAAATCATTTCGTGCGCCACACCTGCGCCACCTCAAACTGTGGAACTTTGCCCTTCCAATGGGATCTCCGTTACTTACGACTGCCGTAGGCCTAGTCACATTATCGCTTGTCGATATCTCTCCATCCGCTTACTTCCACCCAAATGACTTGGTCCATCGGCTCTCACAGATGCCTCAGCTCGAGACTCTCGCCATAACCTTTCACTCCCCTGTCCCCAACCGCGACGTCAAGAGGGAATTGTTGCGTAGGCCTCTCACGACACACGTCACTCTTCCAAACCTTCGCTGGTTTGGGTTCGGGGGTGCTACCGCTTACCTGGAAGCGCTCCTTCCTTGTATGACGGCCCCTCTTCTCGCCAAGGTCCAAGTCGGATTCTTCAACCAGCTCACTTTTCATATTCCTCACCTTCAGCAGTTTCTGAGCATAGCAGAGAGCATGAGGTTCAGCTGTGCCATGCTCACTTTTAGGAAGGAACGGTTTTCGGCGATGATGTACCCTAATAAGGAGGCTAGGATGTATGCCTTATACATGGAGGTTCGGTGCCAACACCTTGACTGGCAGGTAGCGTCTACAGCGCAAATCGTTAGTGGGCTGAGGTCAGTATTCTCGGCAGTGGAGAATCTTACTCTCGAGTATCGGAGGTATAGGGTGTCATCAGAGTGGCGCAATGAAGCGGACCGCACACAATGGCGCGACCTTCTTAGGTTGTTTGGAAATGTGAAGACCCTTCGAGTGGACTCAGGGCTCGTGAAGCAGCTCTCTCACTCGCTACAATTAGAGGATGGAGAATCGCCCGTGGAGCTGCTACCTGGGCTGAGGGAGCTCTCATACTCCAATCGTGGCGAGCTTAGCGATGCATTCACCGGGTTTATTGATGCTCGCCGCATCGCCGGCCACCCTGTAACCGTGGTCCGCAATTGAATACAACTCTTTTCTTTAATGGCCGTATGCTGTCAGATCCACTTGCTGTTCATCGATTATCAATTGCCTAGTCTTCTATTCCTTGCTACTTGTCTGTCTGTCCTATCTTCGACATGGTGTATTGCCAATCTTGATCAAGCTATATCCCGTATCTTCCGCTCCCTCTACCGTCATTTCTCTGGTCGTACACTACAAAATATGCATGTAAAGAATCGTCTCATCACTCGTAACCTTTTTACCTGCCCCGCCAAGAGTTGCACTACAAATCATTTTCCACTCAACCTTACAAATGTCAAACTAGTTTGCCGTCAAGCCTACTTCGACCCCTACTTTATCCGAGGTTCCCTTCCCAAAATCAAGTGGGACGCGCTCATTCAGGCCTCTCGCGAGTCGCGAGGTACGCCATACATCCCCTATTTCGTATCGAACATGCAGATTTATTTCTAAACAAGATTTGAAATACGTCCCGTGAAGCCTGCCGCTCAGCTCGGCTCGGAACTTCGGAGCGCCCACGCACGCCTTTGTCAGCTCCGCCCTTTGTCCTCCGAGCCTTCGCCCTCTCGCCCTTCTTCTCACCCTCAAAACCGAAACCGACCGTGCGCCAAAGACCTACTCGTCGCCCGGCGACGAAGCCCCGTCGGAGTCGGACGCCCCGCACGGCAGCCGACGTCAAATCGTCGCCTCGCTCGACCCTGCCGTGCCCCCCCAAAATCCTCGATCTATCTCTCCCTTGCTTGGACAGTCCCGCCCACGATTGATATTCGTATATCATTGGCCCTTTCGTACGCCGCCTCTTCCTTTTCTTCCTTTCTTCCACGGGCCCACCCGGCGACGCCAGGCCAGGCTGCGCTTAAGAGTGCCAGTGCCGTCCGCTCACGCTCACGCTCCGATCCCTCTATTAGCTTGTCGAGCCCGCCTGCCAACTCGGATCGCGTTCTCTCCCCCTGCTACACGGCCAGGCTGGGGTTGCAAGTACTCATATATCCACTCGTCGACCTAAGACAATCACGTTCTCTCTTGGTCCTTCTTTGTCCCACTCATCTTCGAATTCAGGCTCTAAAAGGTGTTTTACACCCAGTTAGCGACTGGTGACAGGCGAGTATAGTACTTTGAATTTTCATAGATGTGTCAAGGGGTGAGATTCACTTGTTTTGGCATTATCACCCGTTAATTTATACCCGTTGAAATCAATTTTCACCAATTCAAAAGGTGCTTATTGCCTTTTAGGGCTCCCATAGTGCGGCCCCGGCCATCGACCTCCTTACCCACAATGGGGATAAATTGCAAAGTGACCGCTGAACGAGTACCATGAAGTAAAGTTCCCTGATCAAGGTCGACTACTACCGCAGGTCCGACTCTTTCAGATGGGATCGATCACTGTTAGAAGGCGTGTGCATTCAGCAGCATTCTTCTATCACGGTAACGGGGTTAGAATCACTCTTTACACTTATTAAGGTGAATGCCATCATATCGGACACAACAAATATCTATCAGTACCACGTAAGGTCAATATATGGATAGCTTGTGGTGTTATCATAAAAGTTACAACCAGAGAAATGATGTTGGAGTAGAAGATACGAACGAGGCATACATCGATAGAGATTGGCAACACATCATACGGGAGATAGGACAGATAAGTAGCGGTGAAAGTAGCCCAGACGATGGATAATCGACGAAGAGCAAGTGGCTCTGACAACACATGACATGACCATCAACTGAAAGGGATTTTCAACTATGGACCACGGTCACAGGGCGGCCGGCGATGTGGCGAGCATCAATGAATCTGGCGAATGCATCGGGAAACTCGCGGCGATAATAATATGAGAGCTGCTTCAGCTCAGGCAGCAGCCCCATGGGCGATTCTTCATCTTCTAATTGTAGAGAGTGAGAGAGCTGGCTGATGAGACCGTTGGCCACTCGAAGGGTCTTCACATTGCCAAACGACCTAAGAAGATCGCGCCATTGTGTGCGGTCCGCTTCATTGCGCCACTCTGATGACAACCCATACTCCCCATACGCGAGAGTAAGAATCTCCACTGCAGAGAATGTTGGCCTTAGCACACTGACAATTTGTGCTACGGACGCTACCTGCCAGTCAAGATGCCGGCAGCCAACGTCTATATACCAGGCATACATCCCAACCCCCGGGCCATCACGGTTGGCGGGGTACACGATTACTGAAAACGATTCCTCTCTGAAAGCGAGCGTGACGCCGGTGAACCTCAGGTTCGCCGTTGTGTTCAAAAACTGTAGGAGGTGAGGAAGATGAAAAGTGAGCTGGTTAAAGAAAAAAACTTGGAGCTTTGCAAGAAGAGGGGCCGTCATGAAAGGAAGAAGCGCTTCCAAGTAAGAGCTAGCACCCCCGAACGCAAACCAGCGAAGGTTTGGAAGGGTGACGTGTGTCGTGAGAGGCCTAAGCAACAGTTCCCTCTCGACGTCACGGTTAGGGATAGGGGAATGAAATGTGATGCCGAGGGTCTCGAGCTGAGGCATCTGTGAGAGCCGACGGACCAAGTCATTTGGGCGGAAGTAAACCGACGGAGAGATATGTTCAAGGGATAAAGTGACGAGGCCTACGGCAGTCGTGAGCAACGGAGATCCTATTGGAAAGGCAAAGTTTGAAAGTTTGAGGTGGCGCAGGTGTGGTGCACGAAATGATGTGGAGAGCATCAAGCTCGTATTCTGTTTCGCCGGAGGCTGGATATATAGCCATTCCAACATCGGGAATTCATCGTCTAGGGCTACCAGGACCTTCTGCAAATTCGGAACGGGCAACCGAAGGCGGATGCGGCGGACGCGATCATGGTGTCGGAGCGCGAGTTTTATTCCCTCTTCATCTTCCGTAGTGGTGGAATCGCTGTGGTCGACATGATCGATGATGAGGGGGAGTGGAGGGGAATGCTCAAGCATTTCTACCACTGGCGTGCCATGGGAACAAACAAGGGAAAGACCGAGGTGGTGTGCTGAACCAAGTATGAGGTATCGCCATCGTCGACAAACTTGCGCTAGCTTGTACCACCAGCGTTCGCGGGTCCATTCTCCTCCTTGTAAGATACGAATATTGTCTGTCACATCTTCGTCTAATAGGACAGGTCGACAGAGATAAAGGATGTAGAGGAGGGAATCTTGGTCGAGGATGTGAATAAAAGTGCCACTTGGACAGGGTCTGATAAGTTGCCCAAAGAGCGACAACCAATACACGAAGTGGGAGAATTGAACGGGGCGTACCTCGGACTCGGATGTTGCGACTCATGGGTGGGTAAGGCTGGGTCTCCTGCGGCGGTGGATGGAAGGCGATGTCCAGCAGGCGAGAGGTGAGCCTGAGACATGCCTGGGCTGAAGAGAGCGAGGCACCTCAACCCTCAACGGACGGACCGGCAGCCGGCGGCTCTTTCTCTCCCTCTGGTCACTATGTTATTTGTTCTTATGATCCATTTTCCTCCCTGCTCAGCACTCACAGTGTGCAGGACGCTGCTCAATGCAGGTGCCGTTGAGTTTGCAATCAGAAAACGGCAAGAAGCGGATGACCGTGTCAAAGAGTCCAAGGGCAGTCAAGGGTCGGCCGCGCCGCTCTTATTCCTTCCCTTCTTCGCCTAGACGTTGCACAGGCACAGCGCCGTGCGACGCAGTTTGGCGCGAACCAGATCCCGCCGCTTCCGAGATGCTTCCTGTTCAAGATCGCCGGCTAGTTGGTTGGCGGCTTCGGCGGCCTATTGCTGGTTGCCAACATTGCCTGCTTCCTCGCATGGGTGCGATGAGCCTTTATCACCCTCTCCTACGCGGATTCTCGCCCTCGCCCTCGCCCTCGCCGTCGTTCTCCTCCAGACTATCTTCAATGCGTGGCAGGACTTTTCAACCATGGTTTGGGGCGGCGTTCCTCGATGCCCTTGTAAGCGGTGGCTCGTGTGAGTGTGAGTGTGAGTATTTTTGCTCCTTGCGGGTTGATTTTGCACACACGCTGACACTGTTGCCAACGGCCGGGCCAGCTGCACTGATCGGGATCTTGCACTCGGATTTGCCCCTCCAAGTCCACTAGCAGCTCCGTCTTTGTAGTCTGTGCTGCGCTTTGGTTGTTCAACTTATTCTCATCTATGCCATCTACCTTGTCGACCTGTAACAACTTGAGCTCATCGACACTAATCGAAACTACAATATAGACTCCGGAAGGGCATAGTAATGATCCAAACATAACATCTGACCGGTAGTACTCAAGTCTAATATAAAGCCTCGATCAAATCCTCCAAATACAACAACTATCGACTAATATCACCCGAAAAGGTCACCAAACGTGCAAGCCACCACCCACCCTAGCGTAGCCGACACCAGCACGCCGTCACTGCGGCCCCGCCCGACGCCCGACGCACCCGTCGGGGGCCAGGCGGCGCAGTACTCGAGGCGCCGGGGCTGCCAGCAAAAGACCAATCGTACCACGCGGCATGAAGCATGTAGCACGGATTCTTCTCCCTCGGGGCTTTGCGTGCCCTCTGAGCCGACTCTAGTGCTTGAGCGGGTCGACGATGACGATGGGCGCGCCAGCCAGCCGTCGGACCTGCAGTGCGGCGAGTCTGAAAATCGCGGCCGATACTACTGATGGAACCGAAAGGGCGAAGACGAGATGGTGGTGTTCGGGCTTGTGCTGCTGGCTGAGGGTGGAAGACGGGGTAGTGGTCACGGGGCCACGGGTGGACTTGGAGATGTTGGTGCCGTTCAAGGCGAAGAGTGCCGTTCAGCTTGTGCGGCGGCGCTTCCCCGTTATTACAGTGTAAGTCTGCACTTTCCGACCTCTGAGCCGCACGAAAGGGTTGTAGTACATGAAGAGAGGAGCGCCGGCGATCTCCCTGTGGAGTACGAGGCTTTCAGGAAGGTGCTCCAGAGGAGGACAAGCATTCATGACTCGGAGGATGGCAGCATGCTCTTTAAGTTGTATGACCTGCTTATGCCGCCGTCCACTCCTGACTGTCTCGTGGTGCTCCACAATGGACACCAGCACCTTCGTCTCAACTGTTTGCGGGATAACTGACGCTCACACCGACTCAGATTTCCAGGGCCCACTCGGAAGGTTTTGGGTGGCAGGTGTTCTCCTGGTCCGCATAGTTTCTTGATAGAATGGTGTACCAAGTGAAAGCGACGAGAAATGCGATTGTTTTGCGCCGTGGCAGGTGTTCCCCCAGTCTGCATAGTTTCTTGCATCAGTAAAAATACCACCAACTTTTTTGGGCTCGTACGAGCTCGTACGAGCTTGTACGAGTGGAAAAGCCAGCAAGTGCGCGAGGAACCTAGGATTGACCAAAAGCTCACTTTCCAACTTTTTATAACAAGTAAATAAGTACAAAAAAGTGGGAAAAAAGGTGCTAAAAGTGACTCAAGTGGTCAAAGTTGTGCCACAGCTTGTTCGCTTTTTTACTTTTTTACTTAAAAAGGCTGACTAGTAAAAAAGTTTGTGGATTTTTTACTGATGTGATAGAACGGTGTACCGAGTGAAAGAGACGAGAGATCTGATGGCTTCTGTTGTTGTGCCATCGTGCCTTCATGCACGCGCTCCGAGTCCCTCGACAACGAGCCTGATGAGCCTGACCCACCGAAGCTGCCACCTCCTCACTCAACGGCGGCTGACGAGCCGGGGTCACGTGCATCACGTGCGCTCAAATCAGTCCATTCGGTGTAAATCGGTCTTAAGACCCAATCGAGAAAACCCTGGGTATGACGGAGTTGCCCACTTTCCCTCTTAGAATTCGACCCACTTGGTCGGGTGCTCAATATTTATGTTCCCACGGAGGGGATGGAAAGTGCCGACTTACCGCCGGCGCCGGACCGCGCGGCTGACAAATCAAATGCTTGTGCCGCTTGTACGCGCCCCTTTACTACTGTAGCCGCCGGGAAAGTCCTCCCTCGTCAAGTCATTATGAAGCGTACTAGCACTGCCCTACCGAAGACCAACTCTCTTCAAGTCCAACAGATGGAGAATCAAAGACCCTAATTACCTCAGCGCGTACAATGTCTGCCTCCCGTGTGAAGAGCAGTCTGCTACCGATGAGAATAAGCTGCGCCATGTCAGGATCCTTGGCTATTTGCTACTCCATGCACCCCACCGGGCCGTCCGTTTTGAAGTCACTAGGTGCCAGTGCATACACTCTTGCCAGGGCGACAACGACATCGCGACTCTTGGTTCATTCTTTGAACTCTACTTCATTTTACCCTGTGAGTTCTCAGGTTTCCATTCTCGCCTTTGTATGCTGATCTACCTTCCATTTTTTCCAGTCAGGAAGTTCAAAAGTCGAATGCCGGGATCGAGCTCTCACTCGTCAAGATCCTCCTTCGAGACTGTAAACGATGAAATGAAAGTTGATGTTCATGAGACCCCTAAGAATCATAGAGATGCCAAAATTCACGTCAGTGGATGAGCGTCATTTCTTTCCTCGTCCCTGTTTCTCACTGCTCGCACAGGTTATCATGCGAGATAATTGGAGATGTGTCGTGACAGGCATCCTTGACAGGAACGCCCCCGATGACATCACGGCCGAACTCGACTTACCACATGAAGTATCATATTACACAGAGTGCGCGCATATCATTCCAGAGTCCATTTTATTTGGGGTGAATCCTAAGTCCGATGACAACTTGAAGGTACATGGGTAGGTTTTCGCATAGTCGTGCACAACTCACGCGCAGATATCCAGCTCGACTATTCTGCTTCCGTATTGGCCGTCCTCCCACGGTTCTATTGTGACATCAGCAGCTTCAATGGGAAGAAGATTCATTCTCTAATCAATGTCATCACTCTGGAAAAGAATATCCACGAGGTGTTTGACCGGCTGGAATTTTACTTAGAAGCTACAGTGAGTATGGAATATCTATTCTTTGAACTAAGCCACTCATCAGGTACCCGTGTCACTTGTCACTATAGCCGCAGGAGAATTGTTATAAAGCTACGTACCTCTATTGCGGCATCTTGGAGCGAATGCGTCAATTCGTCACATTCTCGACAACGGACGCCGAACATCTTCCCGTACCGTCACGTGAACTGCTTGCCTTGCACGCCACTTGCTGCAAGGTCGCTCACTTCTCTGGTGCGGCTGAGTACATCGAGAGGACATATCTCGATGTAGAGGAGACGGGTGTGTTGGCTAGCGATGGCACTTCTAGTGACATGCTCAACTATGCGTTGTCCTTATCGAACGACGTTGTGGGTGTCCAGAGATGAAGAATGCGTCTCCTCAAATGCCTCGGGCTCGACTCTTTGTGTTCGTTTGCTCACAGTGTTACTTTACGTGATGAATAAATCATAGAACAAGGCCAATATTCCTCCTGGGTGCCATACGAAGTACGATAAGAGCTGTATCTTCTATACTATAAGTTGGAAACAACGTTATCTCGAGAGACAAATCTACGAATCCGACGTTGTGATTGGTTAGACAAATCGTCGTTCTGATTGGCTGGATCTTGGCTCAGAATGGACTGGGCTGTTTCCGAAAACTGGCTCCACTCTCGCCCCTGGCCATGGCTCGTTCTACGAGGCGATGTATGGCAGTCAGTGCCATAACCTTCTGCACTGCACTACAAATAATTCTCAAGCTTACTAACTCTCCACCAGTACATGAATTGTTTGTATTTATTACATAGAACTTGCGAACGAGGTATAAGTTATATTACATCAGGAAACCTGTGACTTACTTTTTTGGACTCGT
This sequence comes from Russula dissimulans, assembly GCA_022376545.1. Classification (NCBI taxonomy): domain Eukaryota; kingdom Fungi; phylum Basidiomycota; class Agaricomycetes; order Russulales; family Russulaceae; genus Russula; species Russula dissimulans. Next base: position 108,066 of record WTXJ01000073.1, read on the forward strand.
ACGAACTAGTACGAGTCGAAAAGTCGAAAAGCTGAAAAGGAACCTAGACCTCAACAAAAGTTCGTTTGAAAATTCATGTTCGGGAGGAAAGGAGCACAAAGAAACCCTCTTTTTTTCCCAAAAAGTTCAAAAGCTCAAAATCTGGTGAATGTTTTCCTGATGTAATACAGATTGGCAATGGACTAGACGGGTAGCGGGAAATAGTAGCAATAAATAATCGATGAACAGCAAGTGGATCTGGCAGCACACGCCCATCAACCAAAAGCGAAAGAGTGTGTTCAATGACTGTAAGGTGAGGGGAGGTCACCCCACCCGGTGCGCTCGGAACGAGCCATCATGGCATGCATTCGGAGTGCCTCCACAGGCCTTTGTCAGCTGCGACCTTCAAGTTGTTCTCGTCCTCTTCCACATCTCATCCTCCCACCCTCTCACCCTCTTGCTCTCTTGCCCTCCTTCTCACCTTCAAAATCGACCACGCACCAAAGACCTATCCATCGCTCGAAGCCCCGTCGGAGGCCTCTCTCGGCAGACGTCAAATCGTTGCTTGCTCAACCTTGCCATGCCCCAAAATTCTCGATCTATCCCTTGCTCGGACAGTTCCGCCCACGTTTGATAATTCGTAGATTACTCCTTTCGTATGCCTCTTTCTTTCCTTTCCTCGCCAGTCTCCTTTACCCTACGATACTTTACGCCACCTACTCGACGTTTCCAGCAATGAGCGGCGACTCGCAGTACGTCGCAGTGCGCCCGCGTCGGCCGATATTTCGCACCCATCGCCGATGAGTACTGTACAGGTAGCACATGTATATAAATAAGCCTCCCAAAAGGCCTCGAGTAGACACATATTTACAAAGACAAGAAAAGTGGCAGGATCGCCCACTATATCATTCTCTTCCCTTAAGGGACCCAATCTCCCTCCCTTCGGGGCTGGACTTAGCGGGTCTTACCGATGAAGGGAGCTTGTACCCTCGCGATAGTACGGCCGCGGAGCACGGTCACAGGGCGGCCGGCGATGCGGCGCGCATCAATGAATGCCGTAAATAGACCGTCAAACAGGCGGGAATGAGAGTATAAGAGCACCTTCAGCTCAGGAAGCAGCTCCAGTGGCGATTCTCCATCCTCTAATTGTAGAGAACGAGAGAGCTGGCTGATGAGCCCAACGCCCACATGAAGGGTCTTCACATTACTGAATGACCTGAGAAAGTCGCGCCATTGTGTGCGGTCAACTTCATTGTGCCACTCTGACAACTCCCTCCAATAGTCGAGAGTAAGATCCTCCACCGTGGAGAGTGCTGTCCTGAGCACGTTGAAAATTTGTGCTGCGGAGGCTACCTCCCAGTCAAGATTCCGGCAGCTAACGTCCATGTACAAGGCACACGTCCCAGCCTCCTTGGGGTATACGATCGCCGAAAACCAATCCTTCCAGAAAATAAGCCTGGCGCTGCTGAACCTCAAATTCTCTGCTGTGTTCAAAAACTGTGCGAGGTGAGGAAGATGAAAAGTGAGCTGGTGAAAGAATCCAACTTGGAGCTTTGCGAGAAGAGGGGCCGTCAAGCAAGGAAGAAGTGCTTCCAAGTAAGCGCTAGCACCTTTGAACCCAAACCAGCGAAGGTTCGGAAGAGTGACATGTGTCGTGAGTGGCCTACGCAACAGTTCCCTCTTGATGTTACGGTCGGGAACGGGGGAACAAAAGAGGATGCCGAGGGTCTCGAGCTGAGGCAACTGTGAGAGCCGATGGACCAAGTCATTTGGGTGGAAGTAGACCGATGGAGAGATTTCATCAAGCCATAATGTGACGAGGCCCACGGCAGTCGTAAGTAATGGAGATCCAATTGGCAGTGCAAAGCTCGTAAGCACGAGGTTGCGTAGATGTGGTGCGCGAAGTGATTTGGGAAGCATCAAGCATGTCTTCGGCTCGGCCATATGTCTGATCCACATGAATTCCAGAATCGGAAATTCGTCCTCTAATGCCATGAGGATCTTCTGCGTGTTCTGAACAGGAGTATTGAGGCGGATACGGCGCACCCGATCGCGATGCCTCAGTGCAAGCATTATTCCCTCTTCATCTTCTGCAGTCATAGAGTCGCTGTGGTCAAGGTGATCGATGATGAGGGGGAGTGGAGGGGAATGCTCCAGCATTTCTGCCACTGGCGTGCCAGGTGAGCAAACAAGGGAAAGACCGAGGTGGTGTGCTGAACCAAGTATGAGGTGTCGCCATCGTCGACAAACTTGCGCTAGCTTGTACCACCAGCGTTCGCGGGTCCATACTCCTCCTTGTAAAATATCGATATCGTTTGTCACATCTTCGTCTAATAGGATAGGCCGACAGAGATAAAGGATGTGGAGGAGGGAGTCTTGGTCGAGGGTCTGTATAAAAGTGCCACTTGGACACGGTCTGTCACCAAAAGGAACGCGCTTACTTACAACCAGTACAAGGCGGAGAATTGGACGGAGCCTACCTCGGACCCGGATGCCGTGACTCATGGTTCGGTAGAGCTTGGTCTGTTGCGATGGATGGAAGATGATGGCCAGACATGCCAGCCTCAGGCTGGCAGGGAGTACGCCAGTGAGTCGTGTAGGCCTCAATCGGTAATAATAATATTGATGTCCGTGGTAATATTGATGTCCGTGGTCGTGGCCGTGACCGTGACCGTGGGCGCTCATGATAGAAACGATCTGTTATCACGCGCCAATACGAAATATTCTCAGAGAAGTTTTGGTTTAATCAGACCAGAAGTATCGGTACAACACAAATAAATGCATTTGCCGATCTGACATCGGGCCATCGTGATAGGGACCCTTAAATAGTGAATAATGAGAAGAGAAGTTATAGGGCAGTGGCAGCGGATAGAGATGGTTTGGATCCACCGGTCCGGGTGGTGGACTGTCACCGGGCCCGGATTGTGGCGGCGGAATCCACAGGTGTCCAACAATCTTTCCCTCCCTGTCGTCCTCCTCATTGTCGCCCTCTTTCAGACAGTCTTCAACGCATAGCAGGAGTTTCATCAGGAAAATATCCACTAGCTTTTTCACTTTTCGACTTGTTTTTTTTAAAAAGAGGGTTTTATTCGACTTGCTCTCCTCCTGAAAATGAATTTGTGACTCAACATTTTTTGAGTTCTAGGTTCCTTTGCGCACTTGTTAGCTTTTCCACTTGTACGAGCTTGTACAAGCTCGCATGAGGTTGTACGAGCCCCAAAAAGTAAGTAGTAGTTTTACTGATGTTTCGACCTTGGTTTGGAGCAGCATACCTGAATTCTCTTCAGGCTCGGAGGCGGTGGCTTGTGTGAGTGTTGTTATTTCGAGGATTGTCGCTAGTTCAAGAATTTTCGGGTACTTCTCTACCAAGCTTCAACGGACCGGAACGACACTATATTGTAGGCCTAGACTATAATATAAAGCTCCGATGGAAGCCTCCATCTATATACAACGATTATCAAGTAACATCACACGAAAAGATCACCAAACGTGCAAACCACAACCAGCCCCACCCCAGCCCACACCGGCACACCGGCACCACCCCACCCGATGCCCCACCCAGCCGTTGGGCCAGCCGGCGCAGCGCTCGATGCGCCAGGGCTGCCAGCAGCAGACCAATCCCGCCACGCGGCCTGAAGCATCAGCGTGAATGCCTCTCCCTCGGGGCTTTGCGTGCCCTCTGAACCGACGTCCAGCGGGTCGACGACGGGCGTCAGCCAGCCGTCGGACGTGAAATGCAGCATGTCCGCGAACGCTGGTGATGTTGATGCAGAGGGCGAAGGTGAAGCGCCAGTGTTGGTGCTTGTGCTGCTGCCTGAGACGGAAGTGGTGGTAGTGGTGGAGGTGCCGGTGCCATTCGAGGCAAAGAGCGCCGCGCGGGTGAGTTCAGCTTGAGGTATATAGTTCTTGTTTCCCGTCAGAAGAGCGAGCCGGTACACCGTCGCGGCAAGTAAGGCACTGCTCGACGCGTCGTCAAAATTGTCGCCGTTGCTAGCGTTCCCGTCTGCATAGTTTTTGAACAGACCGTTGCTTTGCTGTCTCCCGTATCGGTGATCTTACAAGTCAGGAAAACTGGATGGGTGTTACAAACGTCGACTTTGCACGCACGAGATGTGGGTACATCGCATTGTGGATCTCTGCTACCCAGTTGCCAAGATCCCTGATCTGTTGCCTGAAATTTCGAGAATGAGGCGACTGGCTCAGTGTTCCGAGAACCCGCAACATGCCCGCTGCCGCCCATGCATTTCCTGCACAACGTTAGCCCACTTGATAAATAAATTGGATATCATGGTGAGCACCTGTTGACCAGTGACCATAGTCCGTCCCATTCGAGCCCAAGACAACGTGACGCCATAATCCATTTGCCGAGTCGTCGGAGAGGTAATTGCGATACAATTTGATCTGTCAACGTCTGATGTCACCGCTTTCTACACGGGAGAGGGTGTGTGTGAAAACACACCTGTTGGTAAGCGGCTTGCATCATGGACTGGTTGCTTGTCGTCACGCCATAATATACGAGGAAAGGGGGTACCATATACACGAAATCACTCCTGTTCTACGAGTTGAATTAAGAGGAGGGGGTCACCACACAATTGACGTACCAAAGCTGGACCTGGGAAACCCGATGTGAGATCGCACCGTCGCTTGTCTTTGGCACCGCGGGCCCAAATAGGTATTCTACTTGGGCGGTGGCTGCGCCCGCATAATCCTCGCCCGCGAGGTTAGTCCAGTTGGCGATGAGGACCGCAATTCCAATGCTAGCTGGATCTCCCGCGCTGGAGTCACCCGCGAAGAGGGGCTGGCCTGTGCCATTGCTTGGCGGAGGAGGGAGCACTGCGACGGCGTTGCGTGCAATACTAAGCACGTCTGCGAGAGAGGAATTGGAGGAGGCGTTTAATGATGACGACGAAGGGGGTGGGACGGTGGCAGGATGCGTGAGGACGGAGTAGGAGGGCGCATCAAGCTCGAGGAGGGCTTGTGCGCGCGTCCCCAGTTCCCAACTGGAGATAAAGCAAATCTTCAGCACGAGAAGCCTCGGGGATAAGGGCGTGAGCTGCGCCGCCTCCGCAATAGGTTTTTCAAGGCCAGAGGAGGCGCCGAGCATGCCCGAGAGACGCAAAGGTAAGAACAGAAACGAATTTCTGACCTGTGAGTAGCACCCTCCTGAAGCCTCTGCTTTACGGCATCGATTTGAGCATCTGTAAGGCCATTGGCGGAGGTCGTGGGAAGTGAATAGAAGAAGAAAAATAAGAATATTAGAGGGGTCATCATATGGTTATCAGGGATGCCAGTGGGTTGACTGTGTAAACGCCACGTAGCCACGGTCAATTATGTTTTGATAAAGCGAAAACCCAAGCCGAGGAGAGCCACGCAGAGCCATGGCCAGGGATCTAAATTTAGTGTCGTGGAGTTGCAACATGCAAGTTGGAGCACGAATTAAAGTTGCCGGCTCAACTCACTCGGCCCGACTACGGTCCGGTCCGGTCCCATGCCCTAAAGCTTACGTCAGCGTCAAACTAGCCCTCCGCCAAGCCGACTTCAACCTCGACTTTCTCCGCGGCGGTTTCCTGCCAGAATCGAGTGGGATCCCCTGATTCAAGCATCTTGCGAGGTACGCCCATGGTCCTTGCTTCATATTGAACAGGCTGATTTGTTTCTAAACAAGATTGAAGATATGTCACTTCCCCAAGAAAGACCGGGGATGCTCGATGACGACCTATTGGAATCGTTGCACCGTGTGCTTCTCCAAGCTGGCCTTCTCCTTCAACGTCTTCTCTTGCTTCTTTGAAAATCCGTTCTTAGAACCATGTAGACGAGGATTCTATGACGTGTCCAAATTGTGGGCACGTCTGTCCTATTTCGAGAATGGCATTCCCAAATACTGTATGGTCCGCGTCTCGTGTTTTCCTCTGTGAGATCAGATGTTCTCATCTTAATCTCCCGGATCAAGTCATTAGCAGTGCATGAGATTGGATAGCGCTCTTTTTCATCGTCTGTACAAATGCATGAAATGATGGTCCGCGCGACGCGCTTGCCATGACGGGTCACTCATGCTTGTCTTTGACTTTCATGGCATTTAACTGGTTTCTGAATCGCAGCAATGTGGTCTATGTGCCAGCGGCTGCGATATGAACTAGTCCTTGACCGTCAACATGACAGGGAGCTCTTGGGGCCCAGACCACCGACGGTGGCGGTGGCATCACTCAATCCAGTGAGCAAGGCATCCAGTCAAGCTGGGGACATTTTTTTCCGAAGAATGGGAACTCAGGGGGGTCTTACCCATGTCTGCGCGTGGAGACGCAGGACGCAGGACGCGCGGGCTTGCGCACCACCTTTCTGCACCACATTTTGGGCCTCGGTACGAGCAGCGACATGCATACGCCGGTCCGAATCGACGACAATTCGGCTCGCTAAATGGAAAACGACGTATTTTGGGCCTTTGCCTGCGGCGAGTATGGGTCCTCAGGCATTACGATGTATTTTGGACTATCCGCGAGGGACGCCGTCTTCTTGACACGGAGCGGGTGTACAGAAAAAAGGATTGTGACGCTCGATGAGTGTATTAACTCACCTAGTCAATCAACGCCTGTGTCCTTCCACCCACCGGACCGAATAATACCTCCTCATCTACTGTGACCTTCGACATTTATCTACAAGATATCAATAGTGTTACGAGCGCCGCAGCCATCGCTTCCAAGGTGATTCTTGTTGTTGCCTCGAATGGGCTAGACGCATGAGCCCAGGGCCGCGCATCGCATTATTCTCCAGGACTAAAGATCCTACTACAGTACACTTGCTCATAATGCATACGATCGGGGCCACCAAAAGTCAATGCATTATGAGCAATATGCATGACGACCACTGTCACGCTTTGTCAGTGACCCTGCGTGATACCTCAGCAAAGACAGCAACCGCGAGTGCAAAGACCACGCGAGCGCATAACCCAGTCCACCAGCAGCATCGCGCACGCCCGTCGCCCTCGCACACACATGTCACCGTCACCTTGAGTTGGAGGCCCTGCCACCGCCACCGCCGCAGCGACTCGTATCACACCGCAAAAGCACGCTTGACTGGGGACGGTCAATTTTGACCCCCCCGCAGGTGTAAGGGGAGGCCCGCCGCTGGGCTCGGAAAGGCCATTCGGAGCACCTGCTACGCTTTTAGACTGTCCCATTCATGTCTAGGGTTTATATGTTACTCTTTTCGTACGATTACTTTTCTCCTTTCTTCCTAGCCTCATTTACTCTACTACAATGCTATCAATGTTCCCCAGCAACCAAACGGCGACCTCGCGCGCGCCTGTGTCAGCCAACATTTCATACCCAGTGTCGACGACTATTCCGTAGAAGTGGTCATAGACCCTCTTCATATTGCATAACCTGCCCTCCGACCCTATGCATTATGCATTATGCATTTTGGTTGCATTTATAGTGGGAACGACAATGGGAGACACCAATAGCTATGCATTATCAAATTTATGCAGTATTACATCATGCATTATGAGCAAGTGTACTGTAGTACCTTTCATTGTTGCGAGCTGCTTCACGTCTGAATTTTGCGGATCTCGTACGTACAGGGCTGTGAGGAGCTCGTGCGGTCTGCATTCGAGGCGAAATGGGCTGAGAACACGAGCGAGATTGAGACCAAGGACTTGGTACCGCTTACATACATGGTACTACCTGTAAAGTCATCGATGATGGGTGCGAAAATGTCGGCTGACGTGGGCTCGCTGCGAGTCGCCGCCGGTTGCTGGGAACATCGAGGGGATAGCGTACAGTACTTTATAACCCATCTTGTGGCTCTCAGAGCCACAGAGATACATCATTCTCCTCCTCGTAAGATGCGAATATCATCTGTCTCATCTTCATCTAATAGGACAGGTCGACTCGGGACAGATATAAAGGATGTGGAGGAGGGAGTCTTGGTCGAGGATGTGAATACAAGTGCCGACTCGTATAGGGTCTGTTCAGTGCAAAGGGCAGCGCTTACTCAGTACACAAAAACGGGATGATTGAACGGGACGTACCTCAGACTCGGATGCTGGGACTCATGGTTGAATAAAGCTTGGTCTCCTGTGGCGGTGGATGGGAGACGATGGTCAGCGGGCAAGAGATGAGCCCGAGCCAGGCACTGGCATGCCAGGGGAGTAAGTATGGTCGGCGGGGGCTCCTTGAACCGCTACCACCACCATGGTTGGTTTTTCCCACGGTTTCCCGGGCAAGGAGCACATCCGCGATGCATCGTCATCCACCCCACATCATGCTACCCCACACCAAGGGGACCTCTACCACCAAGAGGACTCCTGCACCAGGACGAGCCACCTAGCCTCAACGCGATGAACCAACAACATAACACAACATTACCAACAACAAACTGAAACAGAAAGGAGGGTTCTACGAGAATATCCGGGAACAGGTCCTAGCAAAAGAAAGAGACATCCCAAAATACACCATGAGGTTTTAGTGGGTAGGAGGTCACCCCCCCCCTGCGGGTGGCACCATGACCTGAGTCCCACACTACCCCATAACTGGGGGGTGCATAACAGTATTGTCCCTCACAACCATCCCATGTGGTCAGCTATAGCGGCCGTGCAGGGCTGATGATGATCTCCTGCCGCATGGCACTTATTCTTATTATTCTTAGTAATAGTCAACTGTAAAAAGTAGACAAAACTAGGAATAAAATGATTCAAAAAAAAAACAAAAAAAGTATGGTCGACGCTCGGGACTCGGACCACGTGAGAGTCCGAGTCCACTGCCTCCGGGTGCGCACCCGATCCCCCGGGCCCCGCCCGACCTTTTCACTGGTCATAGTAAGGAGATTATCAAGTACCAATCCAGAAGACGTTTTCTTTTTTGTCGGATACGAACCACACTGGCACTATCATGATAGGCACCTTGAGAATAGAATACTGAGAAGGAGAGGTTAAGGGGGTTGGGGGTGGATGATCCGGATCGGCGGTCCGGGTTATGGAACCCGCCGGTCCACATGCTGTGCATCGGCCCTCTGTTATTGCCTCCACCTCCGAGTCACTCAACACCTCAGCAACCAACTAGCATTAATGAGTGTAGAGTGTCTTGAATGTTGTACCTGTCCATGCAGACGGTCATTGTTAGTGGGGCATGGTCATATAGGCCATGACAATCACCCCTGAGTTTCATCGCTCCCCTCCGCTCCATAGATCCCCTGAAACTCGTGACAATCGCAAGTGACTCTGCCGTACACAGCCCGGCTTGTTGTTTTACAATTATCACGAAAGCCAGGGCCGTTGTCCTCATGTCAGTACTGGGACCTTCCACCTGGCTGCGGGGTACTGTGTAATTCAAAGCTCCGGTAACCCCGATTGGGAATGAGACTGCTATCGCGCCAGGGTTTATCCGTGAATGGCAACAGCAACAGTTGCCGCGAAATTGCTTCGTTTGCGAGGGTCTGAGTCGTTCCACGATCAATATGAAATCCAAAACAAAACCCACCCGCAATTTTTTCTCGTTCCCTTCCGTCCAATAGCCGAACGCTCTCGCATTTCTCGCAATGATGACATCGAATGCTATGCGCCACTCCTTTCGCCAGGTTTAAGAATGCTGGCTCACTTTCCTCTCACCTCACCTTCGTTTTCTCCCTGCTCCTTTCGTGCTCTTCGTCATGTCAGACGACATCGAGAACCAGCGGATCACCATCGTTACCACAGAGGGCCTGCGTCGTGGCCATGCAGGTGGCACAGCGCTCCGTGCGCGCAGGACGCTCTCCATACAGGCGCCGACCGTTCCGCCCTCAGCGCGCCTGCCCATCGAATTCCGCACGCTGAGCTTGCACTTGGAAAACAGCAAGAAGCCGGACGACCGCAGCAAGGAGTCCAAGGGCACAGTCAAAGGTCGGCTGCCCCTCTCTGACCTTCCCCTCTTCCCAACTAGCGAGCAAAAGAATGCTGACCTTCCATCCACTTCCCCCTCACAGATCTGTCCGACCTCGACTGGCACAACGTGTCGATAGAGGAAGCGCTCCGCCGCTTGGCAGTCGCGCCAAACACGGGCCTAGACCCCGCACAGGCACAGCGCCGCGCGACGCAGTTTGGCACAAACCAGATATCACCGCCTCCGAGCCGCCTGCTACTCAAGATCGCCGGCTGGGTGTTTGGCGGTTTCGGCAGCCTGCTACTAGTCGCCAGCATTGTCTGCTTTCTCGCATGGTACGATGGGCCCCCTTTATCCGCCTCTCCCGAGCGGATTGTGACTAAACCAAATGGTTTGCACCCGCAGGAAGCCTCTAGGGAACCCAAATCCGCAGGCGTCCAACCTCGCCCTCGCTGTCGTCCTTCTTGTCGTCGTCGTCCTCCAGACGATCTTCAACGCGTGGCAGGACTTTTCAACCTCGCGCGTCATGGCATCCATCCAGGGCATGCTCCCCGCCGACGTCGTCGTCCTCCGCGATGGCGCACAGACGACCCTCCCCGCTGCTTCTCTCGTCCCCGGCGACCTTGTCCAGATTGTTTTGGGTCAGAAAGTGCCTGCGGACGTCAAGCTGATCGATGTCTCGGGTGATCTGAGGTTTGATAGAAGCGTGCTCACTGGGGAGGTGTGTCATGATGCGATTGATCCCCGGGTAAACTTGAAATTTTGACAATTCTCGGTATCATTGTAGAGCGAGCCTATCGCAGGACGCTTGGAAAAGACAAATGACAACATCCTGGAGGTACGCGCCCCTTAATGTGGTTACCCCACACCCTTTGCTGATGCTCTCTATCAGACAAAAAACATTGCTCTTCAAGGGACGCTTTGCGTGAGCGGATCTGGCCTCGGCCTTGTCTTCCAAATCGGCGACAACACCGTCTTGTGCGTCTTTCCCGTCTTTCTTCCAGCCTGAATATCTCCATCGCGTATTTATGCCATCCCCAGCGGGCGCATAGCGAAGCTTTCTTCAACAGCCTCGTCGTCAATGACGACGTTGCAGCGCGAAATTCTCCGATTTGTCTTGATCATTGCCAGCCTTGCGACGTTCGTGGCGATCCTCATTGTCATTCTGTGGGCCGCATGGTGAGCCTTGTCCCTCTCAGCTGCTGTGACACCACGATGTAAAGGATTTCTCTCGATGCAAGGTTGAGGCGTAGCTATCCGAGCTTCATTGACACTCCGACGCTTCTTATCGATGTTGTCTCGGTGATGGGTGATTAATTTATCTCGATCGCCCCTATCTATCTTCATTTCTAATTGTTTACACCAGTTGCTTTTATCCCCGAGGGTCTACCCATCGCGGTCACGTTGTCGTTAGCAAAAGTCGCGCATACCCTCAGCAGGCACAAGGTGTTATGCAAGTGAGTCCCGTCGCCCACATGACACGTATCAAGGTTTTCACTGTGATCGCAATCGGACAGGTCGCTATCGATTGTCGAGACCCTGGGTTCCGTGAATGTCCTGTGCTCGGTACGTCCCAAACGAACCACGTTTCCTTTTTTGTCTCGGTGCTGATCTTCACACCGGACACCGGATAGGACAAAACAGGCACATTAACGCAGAATAAAATGCACGTTGAAGATGCGGCGATTTATGACGTCACATTCGATGTACAAACACTCTGCGAACGGCTGGAATCGGCCGAGAACCTGCTGGCTGAGAACCTTCGCCAGCTTCCTGCGGTCTCCGCAATTTGTAATGCGGCTTCCTTTGAGGGTTCCCCATCAGATTCGAGGCGTAACATTATCGGAGATGCGACAGGCAGGGGAAATTATTCTCGTTTTGACATTCATCTCATGTCTGCTTCTTCCCGTCCAGATTCGGCAATCCTCAAATTCTCAGATGACCTTGTTTCCAGCGACACCGTCCGTGCCCGGTGGCGACACGTCCACAAGATCCCTTTCAATTCCAAAGTAAGCCATTCAAACACGGCGGCAACTGCTTGAAAGCTAACCTCATCATATCCATCAGACGAAATTCATGCTCACAATCTCAGAGGCAATACCACCCACTGACGAGTCAGGACCCCTTCCCTCCCCATTGGCATCGTGGGATTCGTTCGCCCCAGGCGATCTTCTTCTGTGCGTCAAAGGTGCCCCGGACATTCTGCTCACGCGCTGCACCCATGTCATCGCGCCTGGAGGTGACAGACCCTTGAATCTTACTTATGCCGCCCGCCAGCGCATCATCGCGATCCAGGAGCAGTGGGCCGCGCAGGGTCGCCGCGTGCTGGTTTTCGCACGGCGCGTGATCGCACGGGACCTCCTTCCCAAGGATATCAACCCCTATGAGGAAGGGTTTGACGAGCTCGTCGACCGACTCAATTCGGAGCTGATCATCGTCGGTCTTGTCGGGTTGATTGACCCCTTGAAGCCCGATATCCCGGATACAGTGCGGTGAGATAAGCATTCCCGAGGATACTGCACTATGTTCACTGACGGCGCTTTCTCGCTCAGGATATGCCGTGGTGCCGGAATCCGGTTCTTTGTCGTAACCGGTGATCACCCTGCCACGGCAGTCGCCATTGCTGCGCAAGCTGGCATCATTTCAAACCCTTCCTCTGTGCATCACGCTTCGGACGTCCTGGAGTATACCCCTATACAAGAAAAGGAGAAGAAAAATGGCGACGGGTTAGTGACGCAGGAGCAGAGCCTCAACGCGATTCTGCAGAGCATCGTCATCACTGGTGCGGAGCTCGAGACGCTCACCCCAGAACAGGAGGACGTCCTGTGCTCGTATCAGGAGATCGTATTTGCGCGAACGACGCCCGAACAGAAATTGCGCATCGTGCGCTCCATGCAGTCTCGCGGGGGGGTCGTCGCCGTCACAGGCGATGGTGTCAACGATGCGCCAGCGCTGCGCGCCGCGGATTGTGGTATTGCGATGGGCAGCGGGTCTGACGTCGCCCGCGAGGCGGCGGATATGGTCCTTCTTGAGGACTTCTCAGCTATCGTCGTTGCGTTGGAGTACGGTGCGTCTTGTGCTCTCCCTTCTTCCTGTGGTTCCTTAAATCCGTGTGCGTAATTCTGATCCCCCTCCCTCTTCCGATTCTAGGCCGTCTGGTGTATGACAACCTGAAAAAGACGATCCTTTACCTTCTTCCAGCTGGCAGGTGAGGGAGCTTTCTTAGAAGTAGTCTGTGCAAGTCCTGACCGTGTGGATGGCCTAGTTTCTCGGAGCTTATGCCCATATTGCTGAACATCCTCATTGGTGTTCCGCAAATGCTAAGCAATATCCAGATGATTTTGATCTGTGTTGCCGTACGTAGGATAACCGTGTCTACATCCGCGCGTCGGGCAAAGAGCTCACGATTATGGCTTCACTTTTGCAGACGGATGTCCTTCCCGCGTTAAGCATGTGCTTAGAACCGCCAGAGAGCGGCCTGCTCTCCCGCCCCCCGCGCAATGTGCGAACTGAGCGCCTGGCCAACGGTCGCTTGCTCCTCCAGGCGTACGGTTTCCTCGGGATCCTCGAGTCGCTCTGCGCCATGTCAATGTGGGTGTCTTTTCGTATCAACGGCGGCGTTCGATTCCCTCAACTGAATAATGCGCAGGTCGTTCTGGTATTTACAGCGTAACGGCGTGCCTTTCTCCTCGCTGGCCTTGAAGTTCGGCAACTATCCCGCGGCGCTGACGGATGACCTGCTGTATGAGGCGCAGAGCGTGTACTTCTTCACACTCGTTGTGATGCAATGGGGGTGCGTTCATCTTCTTTCTTTCTTTTCGTGGTGTGATTATATGGAAGGAACTGAATTTGACACACAGAAACCTGCTCTCTACACGCACACGCCGATCGAGCATCTTGCAACAACCGCCGACGTGGGGCGTGAACCGGGCTACGATACCTGCCGCGATTTGCGCGCTGGTCATCGGCATCTTTTTCAGTTACGTTCCCGTCTTGTACGTTGCTTCCTCTGCATTCTCTCTTCTCCCGAGTTTTGGAAGTTAATTGTCTTCTCGCCACGTAGTCATAAGGTGTTCCAGACAAGCAAGATCCCCGCGAGACACTTCTTTATTCCGCTGACATTCGCCTTGGGCTTGATAGCGTAAGTTACCGAGCATTCATTATCCCTGTCTTTTGCTGAAATAAACTGGCAGTTTGGATGAGACGCGGAAACTGATCGTCCGCAACTATCCTCGCAGTTTCCTCGCTCGGATAGCATGGTAGTAAATGTAATTCACGACATCAACGAGACGCACGGATTCATTGGTGGATACGGAGATCCAACAATCTTGATTAAGTTACTCACTCTCGTAAAATATAATCTTGCCCTGTACTGTAAAATCCTGTATCTTGCCCTGTACTGTAAAATCCTGTATCTTGCCCTGTACTGTAACAAGCTGTAACCTGGGAGCGAATATCCATTCTTGACAGCTGACCAAGCTTATTGCATCGCTTTCCCCTGATCCGATTTCACCTTTGTGGCTACAGACCTCCTCGTCGTCATCATCCCCGGGGTCTGCAAGACCCAGATCGTAGGATAGATCGCATCATCAATCCACCATCACTGAATGACGAAGTGCTTACCCCGCCACTACTAAGATGTGCCACAAGACGTTTGACTTTGGTTTGAATGAACAGTGGGCGGCGGCAGGAGACGTTGGGGTAAGGGTCACCCTAAAAGCAGACATTACAGACATTACACAATATCATTGGTGCCGTGGGTTGGATTGATATCATACAAAGATAAAAAGAAACCGTTTTTGAGCGCAGTATCAAAAGTACGGGAGTCAAACAACACTGAAGCGAGATTTGCGAGCAGAAAGAGCATAGATTAGACGCTAATTTGGCAAAAAAAATTGAGAGAGCTCACCGACCCTCGTACCCATGATTTAACCAGCTTCAGTCCTTCCAATGGTCGACAGCCACAGGATAACCAGAGAGCTGTCGTGCAGCAACGAATGGCTTCATGGCTTCCTGGACAGGTTCCAATGAAGACACCTGTACGAAAAGATTGCGTAGCGCGGGTAACACTTCGGTTGCCCTTTCTCCGGAAAGCTCTTGAAGGGCACCACAAAAACGTTGTGCGACTCCACTGGTAAGATATAGATTCTTCAGAGCAGTGAACGGATCCAGAAGTTCCAGCCATTGAGCGTTCTCCATGTCGTCTTTCCAGTGTGACGATGAAAGCCAACGACCTTCCCTGATCTCGAGCTCCTCCAAAGCGGAGATGAGTGAGAAGGATGAGCTACAGACCTGGGCGAGAGACGAAAGTTGATAGTCTAACTCTCGGCATTTGATTTGTAACTCGAGCTGGCTGCGGCGATCGACTGACCCAGTTTTGGAGTAAAAGTACAGTTGAATCGAGTAATTGGAAATCGACACGTCCGCGCGGTCGAATGTCTTGAACTCCTCCGCATGATCGATGAGCCGGTGAAGTTGTGGGACGTCAAACTCGAGGTCCATGAAGAATTCGACGTGGAGGTCGTCGAGAAGAGTGGCCTCTATTCGGGCCAGAAGGTCCTCCAAATACTCGTAAACACCTTTGAACATAAGTTTGGTGAGAGCGGGAAGGATAAAGCGTGTGGGCGGAGGCAGAGATCGGCTTTCTTGGTCAGGGCGAGATCGAGGGGAAAGGAATGTAAGACGAAGGATTTCAAGTCTGGTCATGACTGTGAGGGAAGTGGCCAGCGCATCGGGTGAAAAGTACCCAGAATCGGGAATATTCCCGATTCTGGGTACTTTTCACCCGATGCGCTGGCCACTTCCCTCACAGTCATGAGGTGTACAGAATGACCGGGCATCGCGAGACCATCAGATGAGAAATCCATCAGAGTCAACGAGTGGGGGGTGAAAAGCAGTAATTACTGGGCGAATCCAGTGAGAGATGGTGGGAGGGATGAAGAAGACGGCTATATCTCACCTTTCTCTTTACTCTCAGTCTACTCGGCCTCGCGCACCTCACCGAGTAACGTAGGTTTCACAACTTGCGTTCGGTTCAACAACCCTCTAAAAACTGGACTCCAAATTCTTCTCTGACCATCCCTCGGACTTTAACTTTACTGAATTCACAGGCATGCCGACTGGTACCTTCACGCTAACAGGGTATCAGACATTTATTGATATCCAATGCAGTGTCGTTGTGTGATACATGCCTCGAATATTATTTGTGCCATAGCCTGTATTGATTTGAGAGGTATCATACAGATATTCAAGCGAAAGTACGAGTCAATCAGCACTGAAGCGAGATTTTCAGGAAGAAAGTAGATCAGATTAGATGCGAATTTGAAGAAGCAACAGAGAGAATTCACGAACCATCGACCCACGAGTTGAGCAGCTTCAGCCCTTCCAATGGTCGACAACCACAGATTGACCGGAAAGCTGTCGTGCAGCAACGAATGGCTTCATGGCTTCATGGACAGGTTCCAATGAGGACCCCTGTACGAAAAGATTGCGTAGCGCGGGTAACACTTCAGTTGCCCTTTCTCCAGAAAGCTCTCGAAGGGCACCACAAAAACGTTGTGTGATTCCATCGGTAAGATAGAGATCCTTCAGAGCAGTGAACGGATCCAGAAGTTCCAGCCATTGAGCGTTCTCCATGTCGTCTTTCCAGTGTGACGATGAAAGCCTATCATTTTCCCTGATCCGGAGATCCTCCAAAGCGAAGATGACGGGGAAGGATGAGCTACAGACCTGGGCGAGAGACGAAATCTGATAGTCTGACTCTCGGCAATTGATTCGTAATAAGAGCTGCCTGCGACGATCGACTGACCCTGTATTGGGGTAAAGGTACAGTCGAATTGAGTGATCTAAAATCCACACGTCTGCGCGGTCGAATGCCTTGAACTCCTCCGCATGATCAATGAGCCGGTGAAGTTGTGGGACTTCAAAGTCGAGGTCCATGAAGAATTCAACGTAGAGGCCGTCGAGAAGAGGGGCATCGATTCGGGCCAGAAGGTCCTCCAAATACTCGTGAACACCTGTGAATTCAAGACGGGTGAGAGCGGGAAGGACAGAGCGTGTGGGGGTAGGCAGAGATCGGCTTTCTGGGTCAGGGCGAGAGCGAGGGGAACGGAATCCAAGACAAAGGATTTCGAGTCTGGTCATGACTGCGAGGGGAGTGGCCAGCGCGTCGGGTGAAATGTACCCAGAATCGGGAATGTGCCAAAGGGAGAGTTCGACGAGTCGATGGGCAGATAAGAGTAGTTTCGGAATCGATGGAAATGGAATCCTTTGCAACCAGAGTGTCCGAAGACGTGGGGCAGATCCGCCCAAGAACGATTCAGGAAGGACTGACACCACGTCAAGTGCCCAAACTTGCAGATCTGTCAGCTCCAAGAATGGCTTCTGCATCGCTTCTGTGAACATTTCCCAGTGAGAATCGGTCAGATCAAGGATGTCGATTTCACAGATGCGATTGGAGTGCTCCGACTCGAGTGCAGCAACAATGTTATCCAACCACTCGCCCGATCGACCAAAGTTTGTTAGTGATATAGGCAGAACCGGCCAGGCGTCCGAGTCCAGCGCCTCCGACATAGGTCGATGTCCACGATACGGGAGTCGTAGGTTGAGGCGACGTGGTGATGCAAACACGAGGTATCTCCATCTACGGCACACATGTACAAGTGTATGCCATGGATCGTGCATAGTAGTCCACGTCTCGATATTCACATAAAAGAATATTTTCACAAGCACGTCGTCGGGGAGCTCGTCGATTGTCACTAAGCCCGCATCGGAAGGGGTCAGCGTTTGTTCAGGACACTGTACAAAGGGCATACGTCGATTTCGTGCTAAACCAGACTCTTCTCGGGGGTGTACAGAATGACGGCCAATCGCAAGACCATCAGATGAGAAATCCATCAGAGTCGACGAGCGGGGGGTGCAAATCAGTAATGACTGGGGAAATCCAGTGAGAGATGGTGGGACCGATGAAGAAGACGGCTAAATGGGACTTTGTTAGTACTTCAGGTGAGAATGGATCTCGCTCGACGTACAGGCGAGAACTTAATAGCGAGGATGTAACAAGTGGTTGTATCGAAAGCACCCGTACGTCGAAGAGGCGTGATGAAAAAACCGATCACTAGAAATGGGTCATACCGACGGTATTTGCCGCCTTCGGCGGCAATTCCGCGTGCCCAGGGTTTTTAACATGGACCCTGCCAATTTGTGAACACCTCGTCATTGTGTCGTTGATCAACTTCAGTTATCCTCATAATCATCAAGCTAGCATGAGCAAGTTATCTTGCTCTTGCAGTCTCGAGGCTTTCCCCGCCCGCCCCTAGTACCCACCAGCACCAAAACCATTTAACCCAGATATGGACGCAATCCCCGCGCGTTGCACTACCAAGCCTCAGAATTCTTCCCTCCATCATAACACTGCACTGGTTAGCTCAGGCTGTCGTTGTTATTCATCCCATCAACACCTCGAACCAACTTGGGTATACCGTCCGTATATTCATCGGCAGTACGGGTGCTCTGATGGCCGTCTGATGGTGGATGGTTGCACTACAGGGGCAAGATTTCAAAGCAAAAGCGAAGCTTGGAAGCATGCAGAGAGATAAAAGAGTGGAATGCAGGGGAAAACTTGTTAAATATTGATCTAATCGAAATGAAACGGTATCCGAGCGTGACATCGAAACGTATAATAGTAGTCATCAGCAATTGATACGAAAGTGTCGGCCAACATGGGCATGCTGCAAGTGGCCGCCGGTCGCTGGGGACATTGGGCAGGTGACGCACAGTACTGTATGGTATAAGGACACCATGCAGAGAGGGAAAGGAGGCGTATGAAGCAGTAATTACAAATATCAGATGCGAGCGAGACTGTCCAAGTAAGAGATCAGTTGAGAATTTCGGGGCACAGCGAGGTCGAGCAAGGCGACGTCTTGACATCGGCCGAGCGAGGAGTCTGACGGGGCTTCAGATGATGTGCAGGTCTTCAGCGCGTGGTTGGTTATGAGGGTGGAAAAAGAAGGCAAGAAGGTGGGAGGTCGACGTATTCTTCAAGTTCCGTCAACGGCGCGAGGCCGGCGAGGAGCAGGTGAGGACTCGGAAGCTTTAGGGTTGGTGAAAGTTTCAAGACTGCGATACATGACACAAAGTGGCCATAGTTGACCCAGTATCATGTCGAGACAAAATAAATAGAAAACCCTCGGTATCAGTAACGTTTGGGTTCGCATCATGAAAAACCCTGGGTATGCGGAATAATTGCCGCCTGGGGTATGACCCATTTCCAATTTGAGCGCACGTAATGCACGTGACCCAAGCTCAACGGCGTCTCCATCAACGGCCTCGCCCTTGTCTTCCTCTTCCTCTCACCTTTGCCCAAGCCAAATTATCACGTGCCAATCCAGAATATTCTTAAAGTTGGTCAGGTCATCACTCAATGCATAGTCGCTGACTTCTTGGAGATTTGCCATACTCACATAGCCGCCGCGCAGCTCAAACTCACGCCTACAACATGCTATCAGGATAGGCATCTTCCAATAGAAATGGCGAGAGGATGATCCAGATTGGATCAACCGGTCTGGGTGGTGGATCTGCCGCCGTCATGCTGTGGCTGTGCACCTGCCCTTGCCCTTCAAGTTGCCTCCTTGCCTACGGCGTCTTGAGTGCCGTATCTGTCTGCGCAGATGGTCGCTATAGTTGCCTATACTTCCCGATATTATTATGCCCTTGTCACACCTGAGCTTCATTGCTCCTCCGAGCCCGTGGCTCTGCTCCATGAATTCCTTGATACTCGAGAATTGCAATTGACTCTGGCCGAGTTTAAGACTGCTGGGGCCGGCTCACATTTCCTCTCACCCTCACTTCACCTTCACCTCTCTTCGTACCCCTTTCGTTAAAAGGAGTAGGCCATTTTCTCCCGTACTGTCATGTCAGACGATATTGAGGACCAGCGGATCACCCTCGTTCCGACAGAGAGCCTGCATCGTGGCCATGCAGGCGGCACTGAACTCACTGCGCGTAGGACCCTCTCGATACAGGCGCCGACTGTGCCGACCTCAGCGCGCCTGCCCATCGAATTCCGCACGCTGAGCTTGCACTTGGAAAACAGCAAGAGGCCGGACGGCCGCGGAAAGGAGTCCAAGGGCACAGTCAAAGGTCGGCTGTACCCCTCTTACTTTCCCCTCTTCCCAACCGGTAGGCAGAAGAATGCTGACCGTTCCATTTGCTTCGCCTTCACAGACCTGTCCGACCTTGACTGGCACAACGTGTCGATAGAGGAGGCGCTCCGTCGCTTGGCGGTCGCGCCAAAGACGGGCCTAGACGCCGCACAGGCACAGCGCCGCGCCGCACAGTTTGGTGCGAACCAGATCTCGCCGGCTCCGAGTCGCCTGCTACGCAAGATCGCCGGCTGGGTGTTTGGCGGTTTCGGCAGCCTGCTACTAGTCGGCAGCATTCTCTGCTTCCTCGCATGGTATGATGGGTCATCTTTCTCCGCCTTTCCAGAGCTAATTCTGACAAAAATAAACTGTTTGCACCCGTAGGAAGCCTTTGGGGAACCCAAATCCGCAGACGTCCAACCTCGCCCTTGCTCTCGTCCTCGTTGTCGTCGTCGTCCTTCAGACGGCCTTCAACGCGTGGCAGGACTTTTCGACCTCGCGTGCCATAGCGTCCATCCAGGGCATGCTCCCCGCCGACGTCGTCGTCCTCCGTGATGGCGCGCAGACGACCCTCCCCGCTGCTTCTCTCGTCCCCGGCGACCTTGTCCAGATTGCCTTGGGTCAGAAAGTGCCCGCGGATATGAAGCTGATCGATGTCTCGGGTGATCTGAGGCTTGATAGAAGCGTGCTCACTGGGGAGGTGTGTCATGATGCGATTGATCACCGGGTAAACATAATTCCCTGACGATTCTCGGCACTGTGGTAGAGCGAGCCTATCGCAGGACACTTGGAGAACACGAATGACAACATCCTGGAGGTACGCACATCTTGACCTGGTGGTTCCGCCACACTCTTTGCACGTCTTCCCTCTTTTGCTGATATTGTTTACCAGGCAAAGAACATTGCTCTTCAAGGGACGCTTTGCGTCGGCGGATCTGGCCTCGGCCTTGTCTTCCAAATTGGCGACAACACCGTCTTGTACGTCTTCCCCGTCTTTCTTCCAGCCTGAATATCTCATCGCGTATTCATACCATCCCCAGCGGGCGCATAGCGAAGCTTTCTTCGGCGGCCCCGTCATCAATGACGACGTTGCAGCGCGAAATTCTCCGAGTTGTCGTGATCATTGCAAGCCTTGCGACGCTCGTGGCAATCTTCATTGTCATCCTGTGGGGGTTCCCCGTCAGATTCGAGGCGTAACACTATTGGAGATGCGACAGGCAGGGGAAATCATAGTCCGTTTTGATATTCATCTCATGTCTGCTTCCCGTCCAGATTCGGCAATCCTCAAATTCTCAGATGACCTTGTTTCCAGCGACACCGTCCGTGCCCGGTGGCGACAAGTCCACAAGATACCTTTCAGTTCCCGAGTGAGCTAATTCGAATATAGACGGCAAACCTTTGAAAGCTAACGTTTTCATGACCATCAGACGAAATTCATGCTCACAATCTCAGAGACAATGCCATCCACTGATGAGTCCCTTCCTGCGCCACTGGCATCGTGGGATTCGTTCGCCCCTGGAGATCTTCTGTTGTGCGTCAAAGGTGCCCCGGACGTTCTGCTCACGCGCTGCACCCACGTCGTTGCGCCTGGAAGCGACAGACCCTTGAATCTCACTCATGCCGCCTGCGAGCGCATCATCGGGGTCCAGGAGCAGTGGGCTACGCAGGGTCGCCGCGTGCTTGTTCTGGCACGGCGCGTGATCGCACGCCACCTCCTTCCCAAGGATATCAACCCCTACGAGGAAGGCTTTGACGAGCTCGTCGACGAACTCAATTCGGAGCTGATCGTCGTCGGCCTCGTCGGGTTGATCGACCCCTTGAAGCCCGATATCCCCGCGCAAGCTGGTATCATTTCAAATCCTGCCTCTTTGCATCACGCTTCGGACCTATTGGAACATGCCCCCATGCAAGAAAAGGAGGAGAACGGCGACATGTTAGTGACGCAGGAGCAGAGCATCGTCATCACTGGTGCGGAGCTCGAGACGCTCACCCCAGAACAGGAAGACGTCCTGTGCTCGTATCAGGAGATCGTATTCGCGCGAACGACACCCGAGCAGAAATTGCGGATTGTGCGCTCCATGCAGTCTCACGGTGGTGTCATCGGCGTCGCAGGCGATGGTGTTAACGATGCGCCAGCGCCAGCGCCGCGGATTGCGGTATTGCGATGGACAGCGGGTCTGACGTCGCCCGCGAGGCGGCAGAGATGGTATATACAATCGCTGGAAACCATTCCACAGCGAAAGTGAGCGTGGCGCTCCAGAACCTCAGGTTCTCTGTTGTGCTCAAAAACTGTAGTGTACGCAACAGCTCCCTCTTGATGTCTCTGTTAGGGACAGGGGAATGAAACGTGATGCCGAGGGTCTCGAGATGGGGCATTTGTGAGAGCCGACGGACCAAGTCATTTGGGTGGAAGTAAACTGAAGAAAAGATATCTTCAAGCGATAATGTGACGAGGCCTTCAGCAGTCCTGTTGGAAAGGCAAACTTTGAAAGTTTGAGGTGTGCTGAACCAAGTGTGAGGTATCGCCATCGTCGGCAAACTTGTGCTGGCTTCATCAGGAAAATTGGCAAAAACTTTTTGACTTGTCCTTTTCGCCTTTTCTTCCTTTTTTTCCTTTTTTTCTCGGTCGAGCTCGACCGAATTGGTATAAGTGAAAAAAAGTTTTATGTAGAAATGCTGATGTTGTACCACCAGCGTTCGCGGGCCCATACTACTCCTTGTAGGATACGGGTATGGTCTATTGCAAGCGCGAAGCTTCGTGTCGACGCTGTGAGTTCGTTCGGCAGAGTCTAATTCTGAGAGGGATAGGGAAAAAGAGTTTATATCTAGGGGCTTATATACATGGTTGAATATGCAATACTCATCGGCAATGGGTATGAAATGTTGACTGACACGGGCGCGCGCAAGGTGACCAAGGTCGCCGTTTAGTTCCTGGAGATGTCGAACGGGTGGAATATGGTAATGTAAAGTAAAAGAGGCTAAGGAGAGAACAGAGCGAGCGTACGAAAGGAGTAACATAGAACGGAAACGAGCGGGACAGTCTGAAAGCGTAGCAGGCACTCCGAATGGCCTTTCCGAGCCCAACGGCGGGCCTCCCCTTACACTATCACCTCTTTGTCTAATAGGACAGGTCGACAGAGATAAAAGGTGTGGAAGGGGGTGTGTTGGTCGAGGGTATGAATAAAAGTGCCACTCGGATGGGGTCTGTTCAGTTTCCCAATGGGCGCGCATACTCAGGCTCACGATCAGTACTACACAAAGCGGGAGAATTGAACGGCTCGTTCCTCGGACTCGGATGCTGGAACTCCGAGTCATGCCAGTGGCTGGGTATAGCTTGGTCTCCTTTGCCGGTGGACGGAGGACGATGGCCAGCAAGCGAGAGACGAGCCCGGGACATGCCAGGAGAGTATGGTGACCAGCCTCGTGTAGTAGGAATCGAGGGCTTCCTTCGGTGGAAAGCGCTTACTGCAGTGGCCACCTTTGGCGGCAATCCGCGTATACAGTTTCACGGGGGGAATTGAACCGGAAACCGAAATACTACCGAGATGCAACTTGTCAGATCGACCATTTGCAAGATCGTGTGAAGACATCATGTTTTCATTAGTTTTGGTCAAATTTCTTACAGGATGAACCAAGACATTAAGATGAAACCATTTGATAAGAGGCTAAGAGCAACAACATAGGACATAGGGAAAGAGTAATATATTTGCCGTTGCGCCACCGCCGCCGCTATCGGTCGCCCCTGCTGCTTCTGCGGCCATCGTTGGTGATCACCGCCACTGGTACCCTATCACCGTCGCTGTCGTCGTCGCGTTGCTACTGCTGCACTTTCCGTCATGTCGCTGCTGATGCTGCTGCTACCCTCGCCATTGTGGTGCTGTTTTGCCGCCACGCCGGCTGTTTCCGCTGTTGGCACTGCTGCCGTCATCAATGCGGTTATCGCTACTCCATTGAGTGCAGTGAAAGGGGCACTGCACACAGAACAAGAAGCGTGAAAAAAAGACGTACCACATGGCTGAACCCCAGGTCTATGCGCGATGCTATGCTCCGATTGATGACATCGCAACTTCTGATGAGCCGCGGTCACGTGCATCACGTGCACACCTTGTATAAGAAACGCCGTACCTGAAAGCAAAGCCTGAGAGGTCTGGTGTGGAGCAGCCGATGCCACCACCACGAACGAGCCCGGCACTTTCAAGTTTATGAGTGTCTTGAGTGCTGTACCTGTCCACGTCGACGACCATCGTTAGTTGATTGCCGTTACCATTGCCCAGGCTTCCCCTTCTTAGTCTCATTGTCACCTCGGCCGTGAGGTTCATGACTGTCACCCCTGAGCTTCATCGCTGTCTCCAGCTGTGGCTCGGCTCGGCTCCACGAAATCCCCTGAAACTTGTGACAGTTGCAAGTACGGCACACGCTCTCAACCTTGTTTGTGAGCTCGTGTGAGTGATGTGGACCTTCCACCTGGACGGTGTCTTCAGCCGGGTACTGTCTACAATTAAGCCCCAGTAACCCCATTTGGGCATGACAAAGCTATCGCGGAGTCGCGAAATTCCTTCGTTTGTCGAGCGTCAGAGTCGTTCCACGATCAATGTCGAATCCAAACGAAGGCTCTCCGCAACTTTCTCCCATTCTCACTCATCCAATAGCCTAATATTCTCTCTGACCGCGCCCTAAATTTTATCATATATGGCACTCCCTTCGCGTGGTTTAAGAAGGCTGGAACTCGCTCATTTTTCCATTCATCCCACCCTCACCTTCTTATCAAAACAAGTCTGCGAACCTCCTTATTTCTCGCGTACTCTTCGTCATGTCAGACGACATCGAGAACCAGCAGATCGCCGTCGTTCCGACACAAGGCCTGGGTCATGATCATGCTGATGGCACGGCACTCACAGCTTGCAGGACGCTCTCGATACAGGGGACGCCTGTGCCGCCCTCAGCACGCCTGCCCATCGAATTTTGCACGCTGAGCTTGCACTTGGGAAACAGCAAGAAGCAGGACGACCGCGGCAAGGAGTCCAAGGGTACAGTCAAAGGTCGGCTGCGCCTCTCTTACTCTACCCTCTTAACTTGCCAGGAGAAGAATGCTGACCTTCGATCCGCTTTGCCCTCACAGCTCTTTCTGACCTCGACTGGCACACCGTGTCGATAGAGGAGGCGCTCCGCCGCTTGGCAGTCGCTCCAAAGACGGGCCTAGACTCCGCACAGGCACAGCGCCGCGCGACGCAGTTTGGCACAAACCAGATCTCACCGCCTCCAAGTCGCCTGCTACGCAAGATCGCCGGCTGGGTGTTTGGCGGTTTCGGCAGCCTGCTACTAGTCGGCAGCATTCTCTGCTTCCTCGCATGGTATGATGGGTCATCTTTCTCCGCCTCTCCAGAGCTAATTGAATTCTGACAAAAATAAACTGTTTGCACCCGTAGGAAGCCTTTGGGGAACCCAAATCCGCAGACGGCCAACCTCGCCCTCGCTGTCGTCCTTGTTGTCGTCGTCGTCCTTCAGACGGCCTTTAACGCGTGGCAAGACTTTTCGACTTCGCGTGCTATAGCGTCCATACATGGAATGCTCCCCGCCGACGTCGTCGTCCTCCGTGATGGCGCGCATACGACCCTCCCCGCTGCTTCTCTCGTCCCCGGCGACCTTGTCCAGATTGCCTTGGGTCAGAAAGTGCCCGCGGATATGAAGCTGATCGATGTCTCGGGTGATCTGAGGTTTGATAGAAGCGTGCTCACTGGGGAGGTGTGTCATGATGCGATTGATCGTCGGGTAAACATAATTCGCTGACGATTCCCGGTACTGTTGTAGAGCGAGCCTATCGCAGGACACTTGGAAAACACGAATGATAACATCCTGGAGGTACGCACATCTTGACCTGGTGGTTCTGCCACACCCTTTGTACGTCTTCCCTCTTTTCTGATACTGTCTGCCAGGCAAAGAACATTGCTCTTCAAGGGACGCTTTGCGCCGGCGGATCTGGCCTTGGCCTCGTCTTCCAAATCGGCGACAACACCGTCTTGTACGTCTTTCCCGTCTTTCTTCCAGCGTGAATATCTCATCGCGTATTTATTCCATCCCCAGCGGGCGCATAGCGAAGCTTTCTTCGGCGGCCTCGTCATCAATGACGACGTTGCAGCGCGAAATTCTCCGAGTTGTCGCAATCATTGCAAGCCTTGCGACCTTCGTGGCGATCTTCATTGTCGTCTTGTGGGCCGCATGGTGAGCCTTGTCCCTCTCAGCTGCTGTGACAGCATGATGAAAAAGGTTTCTCTCGATTCCAGGTTGAGGCGTAGCTATCCAAACTTCATCAACACTTCGGGGCTTCTTATCGATGCTGTCTCGGTCATGAGTGATTGACTTATCTCGATTCCTGCGATCAATTTTCACGTCTAATCATCATACACCAGTTGCTTTCATCCCCGATGGTCTACCGATCGCGGTCACGTTGTCGATGGCAAAAGTCGCGCATACCCTCAGCAAGCACAAGGTGTTATGCAAGTGAGTCCCAATGTATCGCACATATCAAAGTTTTCACTGCGATCTCAACCGGACAGATCGCTATCGATTGTCGAGACCCTGGGTTCTGTGAATGTCCTGTGCTCTGTAGGTGCCAAACAAACTACGTTTCCTTTTTTTGTTCCGATTTTAAAACTTTACCGTCGTAGGACAAAACAGGCACATTAACGCAGAATAAAATGCACGTTGAAGATGCGGCGATTTATGACATCAAATTCAACGTACAAACACTCTCCGAACGGCTGGAATCGGCCGAGAATCTGGTGGCTGAGAACATTCGGCAGCTTCCTGCGGTCTCTGCAATTTGCAATGCGGCCTCCTTTGAAGGTTCCCCGACAGATTTGAGGCGTAACATTATCGGAGATGCCACAGGCAGGGGAAATCAAACCTCGTTTTGACATTCATCTTACGTGTTGCATCTCTCCGTCCAGATGCGGCAATCCTCAAATTCTCAGATGACCTTGTTTCCAGCGACACTGTCCGTGCCCGGTGGCGACAAGTCCACAAGATGCCTTTCAACTCCAGAGTGAGCTATTCGAACATAGGTGGCAACCCCTTGAAAGCTAACGTTTTTATGACCATCAGACGAAATTCATGCTCACGATCTCAGAGATGATGCCATCCACTGATGAGTCCCTTCCTGCGCCACTGGCATCGTGGGATTCGTTCGCCCCTGGCGATCTTCTGTTGTGCGTCAAAGGTGCCCCGGACGTTCTACTCACGCGCTGCACCCACGTCGTTGCGCCTGGAGGCGATACACCCTTGACTCTTACTTATGCCGCCCGTGAGCGCATCATCGCGGTCCAGGAGCAGTGGGCTGCGCAGGGTCGCCGCGTGCTTGTTCTTGCACGGCGCGTGGTCGCACGTAATCTCCTTCCCAAGCACATCGACCCCTACGAGGAGGACTTTGACGAGCTCGTCGACGAACTCAATTCGGAGCTGATCATCGTCGGCCTCGTTGGCTTGATTGATCCCTTGAAGCCCGACATCCCGGATACAGTGCGGTGAGAAAAGCGTTCCCGAGCATACTGCGCTATTTTCACTGACGGCCACTTTCCCGCTCAGGATATGTCGTGGTGCCGGAATCCGGTTCTTTGTTGTAACTGGTGATCACCCTGCCACGGCAGTCGCCATTGCTGCGCAGGCTGGTATCATTTCAAACCCTTCCTCTGTGCCTCACGCTTCGGACCTACTGAAGTATACCCCCCCCATACAAGAAAAGGAGAAGGAAAATGGCGACGTGTTAGTGACGCAGGAGCAGAGCCTCAACGGCGCTTCTCTGCAGAGCATCGTCATCACTGGTGCGGAGCTCGAGAAGCTCACCCCGGAACAGGAGGACGTCCTGTGCTCGTATCAGGAGATCGTATTTGCGCGAACGACGCCCGAGCAGAAATTGCGCATTGTGCGCTCGATGCAGTCTCGCGGTGGTATCGTCGCCGTCACGGGCGACGGTGTTAACGATGCGCCAGCGCTGCGCGCCGCGGATTGCGGTATTGCGATGGGCAGCGGGTCTGACGTCGCCCGCGAGGCGGCAGATATGGTCCTCCTTGAGGACTTTTCGGCTATTGTCGTTGCGTTGGAGCATGGTGCGTCTTGTGCTCCCACTTCTTCCCGCGATTCTTTGAATCCGTGTCCGTCGGTCTGACCGCCCACTCTCGCCCACACTCTCCCGGTCTCAGGCCGTCTGGTGTATGACAACCTGAAAAAGACGATTCTTTACCTTCTTCCGGCTGGCAGGTGAGGGAGCTTTCTTAGAAGCAGTCTGCAGAAGTCCTGACGTGTGGATGGCCTAGTTTTTCTGAGCTCATGCCCATATTGCTGAACATCCTCATTGGTGTTCCACAAATGCTAAGCAATATGCAAATGATTCTGATCTGCGTTGGCGTACGTAGGATAACCGTGCCCGTATCTGCGCGTCGGGAAAAGGGCTCACGATTATGGCTTCACTTCTGCAGACGGATGTCATTCCCGCGCTAAGCATGTGCGTAGAACCGCCAGAGAGCGGCCTGCTCTCTCGCCCCCCGCGCAACGTGCGAACGGATCGCCTGGCCAACGGTCGGTTGCTCCTCCATGCGTACGCTTTCCTCGGGATCCTCGAGTCGCTCTGTGCCCTGTCGATGTGGGTGTCTTTTCGTATCGGCGGCGGCGTTCGATTCCTTCAACTGAATAATGCGCAGGTCGTTCTGGTATTTACAACGCAACGGAGTGCCTTTCTCCTCTCTGGCCCTGAAGTTTGGCAATTATCCCCCCGCGCTGACGAATGATCTGCTGTATGAGGCGCAGAGCGTGTACTTCTTCACACTCGTCGTGATGCAATGGGGGTGCGTGCATGTCTTTTTCTTTTCGGAGTGTGATCATATAGAAGCAACTGAATTTGATGCACAGAAACCTGCTCTCTACCCGCACGCGCCGATCGAGCATCTTTCAGCAACCGCCGACGTGGAGCGTGAACCGGGCTACGATTCCCGCTGGGATCTGCGCGCTGGTCGTCGCTGTCTTTTTCAGTTACGTTCCCGTCTTGTATGTTTCTCCCACCGCACTCTCTCTTTCCACGAATTTGGATGTTGATTGTGTTCTCGATTTTTCGGCATGTAGTCATAACGTCTTCCAGACAAGCAAGATCCCCGCGAAACACTTCTTTATTCCGCTGACATTCGCCTTGGGTATGATAGCGTAAGTTACCGAGCATTCATTGTCCGTGTCTTTTGTTGAAATAAACTGGCAGTTTGGATGAGACGCGGAAACTGATCGTCCGCAACTATCCTCGCAGCTTCCTCGCTCGGATAGCATGGTAGTGAATGTATTCACGACGTCAGGGAGACGCACGAATTTATTGGTGGATAGTACGGAGATCCAACAATCTTAATTACTCACCATGTACATGTATATCTTGGCCTGTACTGTAACAAGCTGCTGTAACGACCTGCCAGTGGGGGCGAATGAGCAAATCTGACAAGCTTATTACCCCTGTCCCTAGACCCTTTGTCGGATGTCTAATCTGAGATCGAAACATATGTAGTCACCAAAGTAATAATTCGTATTGATCTGCCCAGTGGCGGGTGACGTTTTGGGGTGACGAGCGGACATAAGTACCGTACCTACAGCGCTGGCTACGTGGTGGAGGGTGACAACACAACGAATCCTGGCAGGCGGGGTCAACAAGCAGAACGGCCGCCATTCCGAACGGGCCGGTCCGGTATCCGAGAAGTCAGTGAGCTGCATGCACCGTCGTCAATAACCACTTCGCCTGGTATGTCTCGACCATATCTCTCGCCTACAGATCATCGCCTTCGATCTGCCGTGACCTGCAGCCAACCCATACCCAGCGAAGAGTCCCAACATCTGAGTCCGAGGTACGCTCTTCGAATCTCAGGCTTTACGTGGTTGTGAGTAAGCGCGGCCCATTGGGAAATTAAACAGATCCAATCCAACTGGTGCTTCTATCATACACATCCTCGATGAAGACTCACTTATCGTCATATTTCATCACTGTCAACCTGACCTATTCGATGAGGATGATCCAGACGATGGCCGTGTCATAATAGGAGGTGAATGGACCCACGAACGTTGGTGGTACAAGCTAGCGCAAGTTTGCCAACGATGGCGATACCTCATATTTGGCTCAGCACACCACCTCCATCTTTCCCTTGTCTGTACACGTGGAACCCCAGTAGCAGAAATGCTGGAACATTCCCCTCCTCTCCCACTCATCATCTATTATGTTTACAACGGCGACTCCATGACCACAGAACTTGAAGGTCAAGAGGGAATATTGCTTGCGCTCAAGGACCGTGACCGTGTGCGCCGGATCTGCCTCAACATGCCAGTTCCGAATCTGCAGAGCCTCACCATGGCATTGGAAGGCGAATTTCCAATTCTAGAATACCTGTGTCTCGGGCCTATGACCAAGCAAAACACAAGCTTGATGTTTCCCGGGTCATTTCGTGCACCACGTCTACACCACCTCGTATTGCGGAGCTATGCATTTCCGATAGGATCCCCATTTCTCACAACTGCCATGAGCCTCGTCACGCTCTCGCTTCAGTGGATCCCTCCATCAGATTACTTCCGCCCGAATGAATTGCTCCAACGGCTCTCACTGATGCCCCAGCTCGAGACTCTCGGGATCTTCTTCCGCTCCCCTGTCCGCAATCTTGACGTCAAGAGGGAATTGTTGATTATGCCATGCATGCCACGGGTCACACTTCCAAACCTTCGCTGCCTTGGGTTCGGGGGTGCTAGCGCTTACTTGGAAGCACTCCTTCCTTGTATGACGGTCCCTCTTCTCGCAAAACTCCAAATCATGTTCCTTTACCAATCCACCTTTCATCTTCCTTATTTCCCACAATTTTTGAATGCAGCAGACAACCTAAAGTTCAACAGTGCAACGCTCATGTTCGGGAAGAAATGGTTGTTCGTGAAGGTGTACCCCCATAAAGAGGCTAGGATGTATGCCTTGCACTTGGTCATTCGCTGCCAACCAGATCTTTTCTCGCAGGTATGGTCCGCAGCACAAATTTCCAGTGCGCTCAGGGACGTACTCCTCACGGTGGAGGATCTTTCTCTCAAGTATTGGAGGCATGATGTGTCGTCAGAGCAGCTCAATGAGCCCTACCCCCCACAATGGCGCGACCTTCTTATGTCGTTTAGCAAGGTGAAGACGCTTCAAGTGGACCCTGAGCTCGTCGACCAGCTCTCTAATTCTCTACAAGACAATGGAGAATCGCCCGTGGTGCTTCTACCCGAGCTGAAGAAGCTCTCATATTCTTCTCTTTCAAATACTAATGCCTTTATCCCATTCAAGGACACTCGACGTGTTGCTGGTCGTCTTGTAACCATGATCCGACACGGAATACGCCTCTTTCGGTAATAGTCAAGTGATGTAGGACGCACCGAGTTGTTCATTAAGTCTGCAGCCCATTCCCCCCCATCCGTGCTACCTCATAGTTCCTATCTCTGCCGGCTTGTACAGTCGCGGTGTACTTTATGTTTTCCACCACTGCCGTTTATCTGATGTAACTTCAATCACAGTATACTTTCTGACGAACGATGCAAATTTTGTGTGTAAAGTATGTAAAGATACGTCTAAATCCCATCACCGTGACAGTGGAACCGAGTGGAACGCAGGTCCCATCTGAAGGCACGTGACTCGTGAAGGCCGTTATGATGATCCCATGACATGATGATGATGGATCATCCCGTTCCTATCATCATCGATCATCCCTCGCTCATAGTAAGAAGCGAACGAGGCGCACCTGCCATGAGTTTCAACACATGAGGTACGTTATATATCCCTGAGTCTGTCCCGTTAGGTCGTGAGTGAACACCGACCCCGTGCATCAAACCGCGTGGAACATTTTTAATTATACACATCCCCAATGATTATTCGCTTCTTCAGATAGTTCACTTCTGCCGCCAGCCTGCGTTCGTTTAGACGAATGCCCTACTAGTACCACCGAATTCTGTGAACGCTGGGGGTACAAGCTCGCCCAAGTTATCGACGACTCGGTTCGCGGTTCCTCGTACTTTGTTCGCCGCAATATCTCCGTCTTCGTCTCGTTTATACATGCGGCACTCCAGTTGCGAAAATGCTAGCACATTCCCCTCCCTTTCTGTTCCTCATCGATTACCTCCATGGAGATCATTCCGCCCTCTGATGCCCTTTCCGAATTTGCAGAGGATCGTAATGGCCCTAGACAGTGGATTTACTTTACGATACTGGAGTACCTCCATGTCGTGGCTTCGACAAAGCTGAATACTGCCCTGACACTTCCCAACTCGCCTCGGGCCTCACATTTACGCCATCTCATACAGATGAACTTTGCACTCCTAATATATATTTTACCTCTATCATAGGCCTCGTGATGCGTGAGGACAACCGGGGTGTCTAATTCATCCCAAGAAGCACTTATATCTATAGGCCACAAGCTAACGTGGCAGGCACACCACACAAAACCTTGTTACTGTAAAGTAGTCGCTGTAAATCGGTGATATTCAAACACTACCTGATTTGAGCACTGACGATGAACAAACTAGCCCAAACCTAATGCGATAATAAATCTGATGATCGATATGCACATTGCTTCGCTTCATGATCAGTGGCATCGGAAGTCGAGGAAGGGTAGAATTCCCTCGACTGATTCCCATTGTTATGAGAACAAACTACTATACACAACAGCCATTCTCTCCTGGTAAGAAACAGCAAGAGTTCCATGCAGCGTGATGCGCTGTTCAACACGAATGCACGACGGGGTTCGTTGATTGTTAGTTTCGTCTATTCTATGATGATGCTGGAAGATGAGTCAGCGGAAAAGGTCATGAAGACGAGCGCAGGAGATACTACATACGGCAGTTTTGACTTTTGAGCTGGATTACACCCGGCATCTCCGTGGGGCACGTGTTGCTGATGCATGAGGTCACTGCCTGCTGGAAGGCCTGATCGTTGCAAGTACAGTCAGGTGGGCTGCTGTAAAGAGAGCAAGTCAGAAAGTATGTGAGTATGTCAATCGGAAGTCACAAACTAAGTCGTGCAGCCTAAGGTGCCGCTTGGGAGAGCGGCATTGCTGCACTTGAGACACGCCAATTGCCGTAGCAAAAGCCAACATGAAGAAGATGCGAAGAGTGTTGACTAACATCATGATCGCAGTTGTATACAAGCTTGGGAAGTGGGGCCTGCTGATCCATCCAGCCGGCGGTGTGCTCTGCTCTAAATAGGTCCGATTGGTGTGAGGAGAGAAAACTTAATGTAGGTTTGTGGAGCCCGGGCGGCCGAGATGGCACCGGACGTCAAGAAATCCGCGGCGTAATATGATGCGACACGGGGCTTCATTTAGTGGAGCGCGGTGCATGCTGCGTACACAAAGTGGTTGCTACGTGCCGAAGAAATATAATTTCCGAGAGTACAAGTTACCGCATTTGCTAGCACCGTGTATCACGCAGGAAATGTGCATGGACTAGTGCCTCCGCTATTAGATCGTATAGACCAGACGAGGTGAAATAAGGAGGAATAGAGAGGGATGGAAACCGATAGTATTTCAGACGTGTCCACAACACGTTTTATAGTACAACTACAAATTCCTACAGGTATATATTAAGATAGCCGAGGCACACAAGAAGACCAAGGCATACGAGAAGGCAGATCGATTGACACGAGAGTTGTACGATCTAATACTCCCCCTCAACGAACGTGTCACTTCAGAGACCAATGGAGTGTTGAATCATGCTTGAAGTCACCGCGACCAAGTGAGGAGCTCAAGTAGAGAGCAACAAGAGAGGGAGACAGAATTTGAGGGGCCAGCAAGAGGAGTTGCGCGAGAGCGCGAGAGGAGCTGCGCAAGAGTGCGAGAGGAGTTGTGTGAGAGTGCGAGAGGAGCTGCGCGAGAGCACGAGAGAGAGATACACAGAGGGAAATAAATTGAAGAGGTTGGAGCGCGAGAGGAGCTGCGCGAGAGCGTGAGAGAGAAATAAACTTGAAGAGGTTGAAGCTGCGTGAGAGATGTCTTGAAGACAGAGAGGGCGCGAGAGAGATAAAGATGTTGAGAGATGGAGTTACGCGAGAGATGTCTTGAAGACAGAGAGGGCGCGAGAGAGATAAAGATGTTGAGAGATGGAGTTGCATGAGAGAGGTCTTGAAGACAGAGATGGCGCGAGAGATGCTTGAGATAAGATTCGGAGGAAATGGGGACCAGGAAGAAGCTTAGAGATGTGGCGGACAAGGATGGAAGGGATGAGATGAAGGCAAGGAGCGAGAGACATCAGGGACATGGGAAAACTCAACTTTGTACAAGGCCAATCAAATTTACAATAATTTGACTCATTTGATGCATTTGAGCAGCTCATAAAATTTGAGGAAATTTGAGGAAACTTTACAGAATCTAATGTTAGGCATTCCCAATCAACTCAAAATTTGATCAAATAATTGTGAGACAGCCAGTTGCACGGACTGCAAAAAGACCACAACCCAACCAGGCTGTATCCCTCAGTTGCGGTCACAATCACATTGATTTTATTGACTTATGTCACATCACGCAAGTCCAAACATAGTAACCTTCTTGTGGCATTTTATTCAACCCCATCCCACGTGACAATTTGATTTGGGACTTATAAACTAACAAAGAGGTATTCTCATGTAAATAATCACGTTACGGAAAATCACATTACATAGTTATCACATAAATTCTTTGCACTAAATTTGTGTGTCAAGCGTGATTCGAACTCACGTCCTCTACATACCTCAGGTATCGGTTACACAAATCGATGCAACGTAACCACTAAACTATCAAGGCAACTCCCTTCTCCCCACTTTATTATAGACAAAGACATTCAGTAGGGTATACGAAAAAAGAGCTTAGTCAGACTGACGACGCAAAAATCTCTAAGTCGAGCTTGAGCCTACGCGCACACTCCTTCTCCTCCTCTCCTTTTCCTGCCCTCCCCTCTTGCACCTGCCCTAGTCTCAGCATTGACGCCAGCCAGCCGAGCATCACATGACACAGTAGGGCCACGCTTGCCTCTGCGTCTGAGCACACTCAGATTGGACATGGTACCACCGGCAACTTCAACACGATGGCAATGGCAGCAGTGGCAACCACATCGCGATGGCATGGAAGCAGCCATGGTTGTGACACGCTGCACGGCAGCAGCCCCAACCACAACACAACGCATGGCAGCAGCCACGGCTGCAACATGATGTATGGCGGCGGCGGCAACTGCGACACCACTCACCTTAACAGTGGCGACCGTCACATGACCCATGGCAGCAGCGGCAACCACGACACAACACATGGTGGCAGCAGTGACCATGACACGATGCATGGCAGCAGCAGCGACTATGACATGATGCGCAGCGATAGCGGCAACCGCGACGCGACGCACAGCGGCAGTGGCAACTGCGACACGATGCACAGCGGCAGCGGCAACTGTGACACGACACACAGCGGCAGCAGTGACCACGACACGACGCACAGCAGCAGCGGTGACCACAACACAATGCACAGCGGCAGCGGAGACCGTGACACGATGCACAGCGGCAGCGGAGACCGTGACACGATGCACAGCGGCAGCAGAGACCGCGACACGACGCACGGAGGCAGTGGCGACCGCAAGACGATGCACAGCAGCAGCAGCGACCGCGACACGACACACAGCGGCAGCGGTGACCGCGATGCGACGCACAGCAGCGGCGGCGATCGTGACACGACACACGGCAGCAGCATGCCCAACCATCTGCCAGTCTGCCTGCATAGTCGGCCGCTCACCCCCGCCCGCCCACATCTCCATGCCTCAATACCGCTTTTCCGGTTTTCATCCTTCTGGTGTGCCCACCTCCCCCTTTTCACTGCCCCTTTCACAGAGTCACTGACTGTTTTGTTCCCCTCGTTTCCCAGCCCCTATCAGGCGGTGCTCGCGCTTGTGAAATCAGAACTGAAGGTGTCAGGGTACATTAACTGTATCGTATCTACAAAATGTTGGTCTACTGTAATGAATTTAAGTGAATTGCAAGGTTTGAGCCAAGTTGAGTGACTCGCTAGAGTGATTTACTACTCTAGCAGACTCAAATTGTAGGCACACATGTCTCAATTCTACATTAATTGTATCAAATTTACAGAAAGTTGTGTGAATTTGCTAGGTTTGAGCGACTTGAGTGACTTGAGTAAATTTGGGTTTTTCCACATCCCCGATGCTGACATGTTGCCAGTAAGGGCCTAGAAGGCATGGTATTCATACAGGTCTCCAGGGCTCAGATGAATTTCGTCTGAAGAGGGGTTTGGAAAGGGAGATGCAAGGGAAGCAAAGTGGGTGGTGGGAGTGGCTTCAGGAGTGAAGGGATGAGGATAGTACGCTACACCGTGAATGAAAATTGGGGATGTGTTAGTCCGAGTCTTGCTGGGAGCGTTGCTTGTATTGGGATTCACTGGGGGTATGTTGAGGGCAGCGCGCTGAGCAGCTGAGGATGTGTTGGTCTGAGTCTTGCTGGGAGCATTGCTTGTATTGGGATTCCCTGGGGGTATGTTGAGGGCAGCGCGCTGAGCAGCTATGGCATCCTCAATGGATTGCCCTGCCATTTTGCCACCTGGTCAGATGCAAAAGCTGGTCATGTGGTTAGGTCGTTTACAGTTTTCACAGAAAAACTTGTGTCCCCTTTGGTTTGTTGAGGTGATGAGGGCGGTGTCAGGTATGCCATTGGTAATACCTTGTTCCACACGATGTTTACCCAGGGCCTCTTCGTTTTCTATGCGTTCGATGATGTAGTTGACTGAGAAAACTGGGTCACTTGATGTTGCTTGAATGGTTGACTGGAGGTCTTGAAAATCTTCGCAGAGGGCGTTGAGTAGGAAAACAGCGAGGATGTTTTCAGAATTGATTGGACCCATGGCTGTGAGCTGGTGATGGATGCGACGTATTTCACTGATCGTGCCACTGAGATGTGATCCCTACCGGAAGCGTGTTTCGAGTCCCCTTTTTAGCAATAGGACTTGTGAATAGAGTCCCAGCTTCTCGTGTCACTCTTTGAGTTTGGTGTAGACGGCGTGCGAAGTGCCATTTCTGGCGAGCGGCCCAAGGAACTCGTATTCGACAGGGGAAATGTGTTTTAGGATAAAGGCTCTGAGTGAAGTGTCATTGTTTGTCCATATCCAGTGCACCTTGGCATGCATGGATATGTCCGGTTGTTTGAGTTGTCCATTCAGCCATAGATTGAACCCTTGTCCTTCTACAAGTAGAGTAAGGCATCTATCCCATTTGACCCAGTTGGATTTGTCTAGGCTTAGAGTGAGATCCATCGCCATCCAGGTGGGATCGGACAGGAATTGCTCAGTAAGGATGATTTTGCCTGGACCAGTGGTGGAGTTGGATTGGCGGGTAGCTGTGGGATCGGTGTTTGGGGGATCTGGAGTGGCATTGGAAGGTCCAGCGAGTGGATTGGCTGGGGCTGACATGATGGTGTGAGGGGCCATCAGAACTTTTGCATTCGACTGAAATGCACAGAAATCTGGCATTTCTGGTGATTTCTGGTGATTTCTGGTGATTTCTGGTGGTTTCAGACACCCTCAGTGAGGCAGTCTTCAGATTGCATGTTTCAGTACTTTCGGACTGCATCTCATGAGTCTTGCCTAGATATTTCCAGGCACTTCAGGCACTCCAGTCACTTCTGACTTCAGTATGAATTAATGCCATTGGGTCAAAGCTGACGTGTCAGGTGTGATTCAAACCCATGACCTCCTCAGTTATGGGTTACATAAACTCATGCAACCTAACCACTAAACCATCCTGGCATTTCCTTTGATACACCCTTTGCTATAGATAAAGACATCCTGTACTAACAGGGCTTAGTCAGAATACGAACCAAAAAAAAACATAAGTCGTGCCTTCACTTCCTTCCCCTTTCCTTCCTCTCACGGTCTCAGCACCAGGACCGACACCAATGGGAGTGAAACGGGCGCTCGCATATCATGGCCAGTGAGACGACTCTCTGTCAGCATGCATGCCCACCCTATCCCACCATTACCAATGCACACATACTTGGTGTCCATCCAACAGGTGTGGAGTTGAGACATAACTCAATGGTACGTAGTTTTTATGCGCTTCGGGCTTCACTCGCTGGATTGCTCAGCCCATCGCTCACCTCGCTCATCTTCACTTTCATTCAGCTAACTTTACTCTTTGTGCAACTAGGCCCTTCGCTTTTTGCTTTTCACT
Organism: Russula dissimulans; assembly: GCA_022376545.1. Taxonomy (NCBI): domain Eukaryota; kingdom Fungi; phylum Basidiomycota; class Agaricomycetes; order Russulales; family Russulaceae; genus Russula; species Russula dissimulans. The sequence continues at coordinate 146,251 of WTXJ01000073.1, forward strand.
TTTCTGCCTCCATATATCTTTTTTCATCACTCTCTGCTTCAAAATTTCATCCAGGACTGAATCCTCGAAAGAAAATGCTCAACTGATACTTTTTCTAATTCGACATCGCCACTAGCCTTCAACTGTCTACTTCCCCTACTGATACACGCCCCACCTCTGATAAGCTCAAGCAAAGTCCACCTGCATTTTTGGACTTGGCTGATTCTGCTGGAGCTTTTGGCTGTGAGCACTATTCTCTCCTCTGCTTTTTACAAGGGCTTTAAATTATCGTCTACAGCACGTTGAACTCAAACATCTCAAGCATGAAAGGCAATGCACCTTGCATCGCATTGCAAGATGTTCGAAGAGCAAATGTGCATGCTGGAGCAGCAGCAAGCTCAGGAGTTGCTGGATCTTCCTGTCGACAACAACGGAAATGATCTCCAGCATATGGCTGCCTCTGCGCCTACCACCCCTCACATTAATGCTCTCCTTCTTGGTGGCACTGAGATATCTCCCACGCTCTGCACTAGATTTGCTCAAATGCGGTTGGGTACCAACTTCCTGATGAGAACCATTGGCTCCATTGCGGATAAATGCAAATTCATGACTTATGCTCCAGCAGCACGTTCTCCCTCCCTCCACACTCAGCCGGGCATCACACAACAAGTGGGGCGCTTGCTGCTGCAGCCCGAGCACACTCAGACACCACACCAGTGGTGATGGCGACGCGATGGTGATGTCAGCATGGTGACCACGTTGCAATGCCATGGCAGTGGTGGTGACTGCAATGCAATGCACTGTAGCAGCCCACATAACCATCTGCTGGTCTGTCTGCATCACCACTCACAAGTGTGATACACTGACCTGCCTGCCCACATGTACCTACTTTCCGCCTGTGCACCTTACATGTACACCTGCCCCCCACAAAATTTAGGGAGTCCCTAGAGATAGAGAATTATCATGTACAGTAATACTATGCAACCACCTCAATGGAGGTGACTGAGACCCTGAAACACCTGAAGGTAATTTTGCTCACTCATGTGGGATTTGACCTAAACCCTGGAGCAACTGAAATGACTGAAATCGACTGAATGAGTTATTCGGGGTTTTGGATTGTGCAAAAGTACTGATGGGGAAAGGTTGGCAAGTAGATGTTATGTCATGGGCTCGTGGGAGGGGTCTAGTTGGATGGACCCCTGGACCACGGTAAGTTCCAGAACCCGCTATGACCCACATTTGTTCTGCATGCAATTGTATTTCTGTTCTGTCCCCCACTATGTGGTTTGATACCATCGCTCGCTGTTATGATGTGCTGACTGCCCCCTTAGCTACCAACTGATTGATCTAGCCTATTTATCGGCCTTATGGGAATGGCCACCCCATCGTGTTAGTATAAATAGCGATGTACCTAGTTATTAGGACTCTAACTTGAGTCTTCTGTCCCTCAGAATATCAGGTCATTATCGCTACAAGTTGAAGTTGGCATACTTCGTCACCTTGGTTTGACTTCTCACTCTCACTCCCGGAAGATGTACAGGACGAATGCTCACTTTCCTCATAGTCATCTTTGTATTTGCCACTGTAGCCCTCAGCGTACTGTCACTCTACCTCTATTGAGCCCAGCTCATGACTTAGCGGTGACATCGGACTCAAGTTCTCATTCAACACGGCTAACTGACAGTATCTCGACCAAGTCCCAGAGAGGGACGTCCCCCCACCGAACAAATTTGTATTTTGGAAAGAGGCCCCTGCATCGAACATCAGGCCATATGGAGCACATGCTTACTTCCCCATGGGACGCTTCCAAGATGGACCAGGGGTCTGGGTATATTGGAAGGTCGAAGAAGGCTGCTGGTACCAACTAACACAAGACCGAGAATTCCACCTACCGTATTGGGGATCACCATACCCGGCGGCTGACGAACAGAACTATGCTGACGGCGAAGCACCATGAGACTTTTCCTTCAACAATTATTCCCGCAATCAACAAACTGACTCTGAAGAGTCCAACGACTCTGGGGACGCCACTGACTCTGACCAGAAAGATGACTTGCCAACCCAACAGGACGAACAGGAACCCCAATCAGAAGCTTCGAACATTGAAGAACTAGTCTCACAAGTAGACTCCCTATCGCTCATGGCCACTATCACCCAACAGACTAGCTCGGGAACCACGGCAACAGCCCCTGCACGTGCCCTGTCACCGCTACTACAGTGGACCCGATAGTCCAAGGGTGAATATGAGGAAGAGCACGAAGGTTACGATGAGGAAGGCAAGCATGTACCCGTACGTCTTCTGGGAGTGGAGCGATAAGTTGAACCAAGGGCGACGAAGTACACCCGACTTCGACTTGTAGCGAGAACGACCTGATATTGAGACAGAAGACTCAAGTTGGAGTCTTCAAGTAACTAGGTACAACGCTATAAATACTACGAGTGGGGAGGCTATTCCCATAAAGCCTTATATGAACGATGGCTACGATCAATCAGAGGCGCGGCAGTATACAGACAGCTAGCAGTGAAACAGGGCATCAAGCCCTGGTAAGGTACAATCTCACTTGTACGGATCAGAAACGATGTGGGGCGGTACATAGACATACAATGGGACATAGCCAGTTCTGGAACTTACCGCGGTCCAGCGGACGCCAACCCATCCACTCTCGCGTGCTGGTGACATGCCCCCACACCACTGAACACCCCCTCTATGTCAACTTTATCACCTACAGTGCCACCACCATTGGGGACATCATGATCCATAGCATCCCGAATGAACATGGTGATGAGGAGGAATTTTCCTGCACCAATCCCACCACCAGCTGGAGGACCCCCAACAGGAGGGCCACCCAGAGGAGGACCACCTGGAGGAGGGCCGCCTGCAGGAGGACTGCCCGCAGGAGGACCACCTGCAGCAGGAGCCATAGCAGGAGCAGCAGGAGGCCTGGCAACTAGTGTTCAACACGGGTAACCCATGGGTACTTTCTATCAGACCCATACCCGTACCCGTACATACCCGTACCTGTGAAGGTGGGTACGGGTTTGTATGGGTATGGGTACGGGTTCAGTTCAATACCTGTACCCCATGGGTAAGGGTACAGGTTTCATTCACTCAATCACACAGCAATTCTTTTATTTTCAAAAGGCAATGATATACAATTACAAGCTATTGAATGGTATGCTAGAGCTGCTGCTGTTGCAGTTGCCATCTCCCCCACTGTGTCACCGCTGTCACATTTTCATTACCACGGTTGCAGTCACCATTGTTGATCAGGCAGAGAGGGGGGCAGGGGGGCAGGCGTGGGCAGGCGTGGAGGCAGGTGCTGAGGCAGGAGGTGAGGCGCAGAGGCAGGCGGTAAGGTGTGGAGGCAGGCGGTGAGACGCGTAGGTAGGCAGTGAGGCGCATAGGCAGGCAGTGGGGCATGGAGGCAGGTAGCGAGGCACGGAGGCGGGCAGTGAGGTGCGGAGGCAGGCGGTGAGGCATGTAGGCAGGCAGCGGGGCGTGGAGGCAGGTGGCGAGGCGTGGAGGCAGGTGGTGAGGTGCATAGGCAGGTGGTGAGGTGCATAGGCAGGCAGTGAGGTGTGTAGGCAGGCAGTGGGGCGTGGAGGCAGGTGGCGAGGTGCAGAGGCAGGTGATGAGGTGCAGAGGCAGGCGGTGAGGCACATAGGCAGGCAGTGAGGCACATAGGCAGGCAGTGGGGCGTGGAGGCAGGTGGCGAGGCACAGAGGCAGGCAGTGAGGTGCGGAGGCAGGTGGGCATGCGTGGAGGAATGCACGCACACATGGAGGGCCAGAGGTAGGTGGGCTGGCGCACCATTGCTGCTGCTGTCACCGTGCTGGTGTTACCGCCATCGCAGTTCATGGGTCCACTACTGAGAATGTGAGCATGAGCAAGGGAGATGTTACGATCCGCTGGAACGGACTCGCTTTTTTTTCTCACTATCACATGACTCCCGACCCTGTGACGGACTAGACTCATGACTCATCCTAACTTACGTTTGACCAGACTGTGACTCATACCGACTGACTCATATCTTGCACAACACGATAGATATTCAAGTACCTCATTTCATAGCTATCACCCCTTCGCTTAAAACTTACGGTTGATGTACCTGACACCCCGTTTCATCTTGTAGACTTGTCTTCAGTGCTCCTCAGACTCGTCTCGTAGTTCTCTTACTTCGCGCACGGACCACGCCTCTTTACTATAAAGGATCCCTACAATAGACAGTTAGGCCTTAAGCCTGACTTAGTTGAACCTGTATCAACAAAGCAGTAGTCTTCAGGGATAATACCCAGTTGAACTTCCTCATCTCTATACCTAAGTCCGCGTTGTGGCTTAGCGTGAACCCGATCCCTTCAGACTACTTGAAGATCCATTACCTCTGTGCAGGTACGACAGAACGACTGACCGTGACACCGACCCCCGGCTGTGTGGGATACTAGATGGCATACCCGCTAGTAGTCGAGTTAGACCGTGGACACACCGCATTTACTTGCATTGTCAGATAGAGCAGCACCAGTGTGCGACAGGCTCTCGAACCAAGTCTTGGACCGCTATCCAAGCCCGAACTGCTGAGTAGGGAGACCAGCCCCCGAACGTAGAGCGTGCTTAAGCACCCGAACATCGAATTGCCAACGTCTGGCCTTTACGCACCGCAGGGCGTAACAGGAGAAGAGGAAGAAGGAATGAGATGATACGAACATGAGGTGGCATGGTAGCATGATAAAGTGTTCAAAGTCGATGGGCAAAGGTGCTGGTTGTATGAAAATTGTCAGGGAGAATAAAATAAAAGAAGGAACAGGTGGGCGTACCAATGCCAAGATCTCACTCCAACACAAGCAGGGCAGTCCAGAATTGTCCATGGCAATGTTTTGACATTAACTTGACCAAGATGTCTGTTGGGGCTCCAGGCAATGACGGTGTGTGGTTGTTTCTCGGTGAGGAGCAGAGTGAGCATGAGGCACGGCTGATGTGGCCTGTTCTGAGGCCCAGCAGCGGCGGGCACTTATCTATCGAAAAGGGCATACAGTAGGAAATGCCACGATGGCTTAGTAGTAAGGTCACATGTGTTTTGTAGTCCATACCTGAGGAGGTCATGGGTTCAAGCCACGCTAGACACACAATTTCTAAATAATTTGTTGGTACAAAACCTGTGCCTGCGGGTATGGGTCCCATGCTCATGGGTACGGGTAAGGGGCAGGTTGAAATGTACAAACCTGTACCCATACCCGTGATACCCTCACCCGTGAACCCGGCGGGTTACCCCTACCCATGTCGATCACTACTGGCAACTGACAAAATGATGGGGGCACTACCCACCATCTTTGATGGCAACAGAGAGCAAGCCGATGATTTCATCGAAGAACTCCAAGCCTACATACGCCTCAACCAAAGTGTGATGGCATCATATATCAAACGCATCGCCCTCGCACTGACCCTCATCAAGGGCCACCTTGTAAGTGCCTGGGCCAAGGATATGGGGAACTTCTTCGACATACTCACCCCAGTAGACGACGTACCAGACATATGGGACCAGTTCCTGGACGAGTTTTCCCATCAATTCCAGGACTCCCAATGAGCCGAACGAGCTAGGGTCAAACTCCAGACCCACCAAATGGTGTGGCCCAATATTGACCAATACATTGCAGACTTCGAGCAGCTGGCCAGGGAAGCCAATTACACGATTGGAAACTCAGAGACCATCCAATTCTTCATTGCAGGACTACCAAGGAGTGTCACTGAAGATGTCCTCAAACCGCCACTCATCCACCACTACTCTGACATCAAAGACAGGGCCATTCAAAGCCTATGATCCAGACAGATCATCAAGCAAATCTTTGGCAACCGAAGGTTCCCAGGGAATAACTGGGGCATGATGCCACACCCCAATTTCTTCAACCAGCGAACGAGCAATAGACCCACCTACACCCCCCACTTCCAACAAGGACTGCCACCACAACAGTACCCACAGCAATACCAATGACCTGCACCACAAGGCCCGCGCTATAACTCCTCAAATGTGCCACCATTCCTGGCCAACCAGCCAGTCCCGATAGATCTGGACTGCACAAGGACACCAAAAAACATGAGAGGACGAGCGGCCCAGACCCTGACCAGGGACAAGTTGTGCCAACTATGCTACCAGTGCAACCAACCAGGACATTTTGTGCGAGACTGCTTGCAAAGACGGGGGCATGCAAACCTCATAGACTGGCAACCCGAAGACATAGATGGGACATCAATCGCCACACCCCCATCCACTCAAGGAGATGACCAAGTGGCCAGTGCAAAGGCCTACTTCCAAGCCCTGATGGAAGACGAACAGATGTCCGTTGCATCGGAGCTGAGCCAAGACCAGGATTTTCCCTCCGCCTAATCTGTACAGCCTGGATTAGGAACAGTAACAGTGTATTTATGTCGGCATGCAAATTGATAACAGTTCGCACTTATCTACACTTGTCATGAAAGAGGGCTGAAACCGTAGCACTCCTAGACTTGGGAGCCACCGAAAATTTTATGAATCTCTCCTACGCCAAATGGCTAGGACTACCAATCAAACAACTCCAACTTCCCCAACTGATATTCAATGTAGACGGAACACCGAATCGACAGGGACAGCTCAAATACTTCACAGACCTCAAAGTGCAAACAGGACGGGTACACACCAACATGAGGTTCTTCCTCACTGACCTAGGAGAACATAAGATCATCCTGGGCTACCCATGGTTTGCTGCCAAACAACCAAAGATCAACTGGGCCAGGGGTTGGATCGACCACTCCCAGCTCCCCATCGTACTCCGAACTGAAGATGCTGGTCGAGCAAAATTCCTCCTGTGCACACAACCAAAGGTATGTGGCCGACCCAACCCAATCCTGATTGCCAGGGTAGAATGGACACCACCGACGTGCGCACCCATCATGATGACGATCCCTCCGGCCTATAAACGATACCACAAAGTGTTCAGCGAAGAAGCATCCCACCGATTTCCAGAACCTCGAATTTGGGATCATGCCATAGAACTCAAACCGGACGCGCCAAGCACACTACTGGGGAAGATCTATCCCCTCACACAACTCAAACAAGAAGAACTCCGAAAATTCATCACTGAACACCTAAAAAAGGGGTACATCCGACCCTCAAAAAGTCCCTATGCCGCTCCCTTCTTCTTCATTAAGAAAAAGGACGGTAAATTGTGACCAGTACAAGACTATCGTAGGATTAACAAATGGACCATCCGTAACCACTACCCTTTTACCACTCATTCCCCAATTGATCAACAAGGTAAGAGACCGAATGCTCTTCACCAAGTTTGACATTCGTTGGGGATATAACAACGTACAGATCAAACAAGGAGATGAGTGGAAAGCAGTGTTTATCACCAACAAAGGACTCTTCGAACCCACAGTAATGTTCTTCAGCCTCACAAACTCACCAGCAACATTCCAAATGATGATGGACTCCATCTTTGCAGAAGAACTACTGTTAGGCTGGCTGGTGATTTACATGGACGACATGCTCATAGCCATGCACGACAACCTGGAATTCCATGCAGCATGTGTGCACCGCATCCTTGACAAACTGGCAGCCCATGACCTGTACCTCAAGCCAGAAAAGTGCCAGTTTGAACAACGATGGATAGAGTTCCTAGGAGTCATCTTGCAGCTTTGGACGATACACATGGACCCCACAAAAACCCAAGGAGTCGCAGACTGGCCATGACCAGTCAATGTCACTGATGTCAGAGCATTCTTAGGATTCACAGGGTTCTATAGATATTTTATACCGAACTACTCGCTCATCGCATGACCATTGCTGAATCTCACCAAAAAGACCACACCATGGGCATGGGAATCCGACCAAACAATGTCCTTTGAAATGCTCAAAATGCTCATGTGTCGCAAACCTGTCCTTGCCCAACCCGATTACAACAAACCATTCATCGTACACACAGACGCATTGGCATATGGCATGGGAGCCATATTGTTACAGGAGGGTGACAACCCACAAAAACCACACAAAAACTTTCTACATCCCATTGCATACTACTCAGCGTTGTTCATAGCAGCCAAATTAAACTACGACATCTACGAAAGAGAACTGCTGGCAATTGTCAAAGCATTCAAACATTGGCAATCTCACTTGGGCTGGACTAGATTTCCCATCACAATCATCACGGATCACGCCAACTTAGCCTACTGGAAGGAACCGAAGGACCTTAACAGACGAACAGCCAGGTGGCATGCGCTGCTACAGGACTATTGGTTCAACATACAGATAACCCCAGGCAAGGCCCACGTAGTGGCAGACTTTCTTTCCCAACCTCCACATGCCGAACATGGGGAACACGACAACAAAAACATTGTGGTCATCCCACCCAGAAAATTCGTACCCACAATATACAGGGTAGGGAATGAACAGAGAGGGCTCCCACCTCAAGCAGAAGGCTGGAACCTACCATGGGACCAAAGAGAATCGCCAATCACCATCTGCATCTTTGACCTTGACTCGATTCACAATCACCTCAAAGACATCACTCGATGGGCACAGCATGACCACCCTGTTCTTCTCCAAGAATGGTCCCGCACATTTGGGATCCAACAAGTGATGGAGGGCACCCGCTTCCCCAAATGGCTCAAAGACGGATGACTGGTCGTCCTGCCCGACATCCAACTCAAAAGGAAACTGATGGCAAGCATCCATGACGCACCAACAGGAGGACATCCGGGCAGGGACAAAACGATCAGACAAACCAACAGAGACTTCTGGTGGCCCGCGATGAACAAATGGATTGCAGACTACATGCAAGGTTGTGCAGAGTGTCAACAGGCAAAAAACCTCACTCACAAACACCGTGCCCCGATGTATCGAATATCCACCCCTGAGAATGCCAAACCTTTCCAACAAATAGCAATGGATCTCATCACCGGCCTACCCCCGAACAGACCGTATGACTCGATCCTAACCATTGTAGACCATGGCTGTTCCCGCGCCGCATTATTTCTCCCATGCGCTGCCACCATCATGGGCCCCGACATCACCCAACTGTCCTTGGACAACATATATCGGTGGTTTGGCCTCCCCTTAAAAATGATCTCCAACCATGACCCCTGTTTCACTTCCCATTTTGGACGAGCCCTCACAGCGAAGTTAGGCATAGAACAGAATCTGTCAATGGCCTTCCACCCTCAGACCAATGGCCTGGCGGAATGGACAAACCAATGGATAGAGCAGTACCTGCGACTGGTAACGGGGCTCCAGCCCAATGACTGGGCAAGATGGCTAATGATCGCGATGGCGGTACACAACGACCGCATCAACACCACTTTGAACATGTCGCCCAATGAGGCTCTCCTAGAATACCACCCCATCATCTACCCAAATCAGGTGATCTCCATGAACAATGAAGCCATGGAGGTCCGGTTGGATCAGATGGTCAGACGTTGCGCCCAAGCGACTGCTGCCATCAATCAAGCCCTGAAACACCCAGATATCCCAGAAGATCAATTCAGGGAAGGACAATATGTATGGTTAGAAGCAGCCAACCTCAAGCTCCCATATCAATCTTCTAAACTGGCCCCAAAATGACAAGGACCCTTCAAGATCATCCAGTGGATCTCTCTGGTTGCATTTTGCCTCATGCTCCCCGCATCCTGGCAGATCCATGATGTGTTCCATGCCTCATTACTCACGCTATACAGAGAAACAGCTGCCCATGGACCCAACTTCATGTGGCCGCCTCCTGATCTTATTCAGAGACAAGAAGAATTTGAAGTAGAAGCCATCATCAATCACCATCACCACAGACAGAGACGTCTCCTTCAGTATCTGATCAAATGGAAAGGGTACCCACACAGCGACAATACACGGGAACCAGTGACTAATGTACATGCCCCAGACTTGTTAAAAAGGTATCACTCCAACTGACCCCTTCCAGCATCCCACCGCTCCAAACACACCAGTGCCAAGGCAGCCTGGACGAATTCACCCTCTTCTCTCCCTACTCAGTTGCCTTCAATCAGAGTGCTCCAAATTCCTGGCTGCACCACCACCTCGAGTCCTTGGCAGAACACTTCGCATGCCTCCACCTCGCTGATGGCCCTCTCTCAGCTTGTGCCCATGACGTTGTCTCTACAACCTCCAACCAGCCATGCCAGATCATCCGCGACATGGACACTCCAGTCTCTAACCAATCTAGCCCCGCCTCTGGGACCTTGTACCACATGCCGGGAGTTGAGACCATGGCTGAGCCTGTTTCACCCCGCACTGCCGTCAACGCCCTCCTTGCCTTCAATGACGTGCCACAAGACACACTCCAAGAACTCATCACGGGGCTCTGCGCCACCATCAGCAAGCATGAGGTTGAGAAGGAGCAAGGAGATGTGGCACTTTGCAGCTGCATTGCAAGCCTGGAAGAATGTGTCCTCCACTATGAAGAGAACAAGCATGACAAGGACACCCCTCCCCTGGGCTACATCCACAATACCATGCAGGCCCCAGGCTTCGACATCCCCATGGAAGAGGGGGTCTTCCTCAAGGTGTGCTGGGTCCGCCCCTGCTGTACCGACCCTACAAAGATCGAGAGACCCACAGGCCACAAGGGCCCTGGTGAGGGCCCTTATCTCGCCAACTTGTACGCCTCTCCCGCACGACTTCCCTCAGAGCATGTTGTCCCACTCCCCATCTGGTTCCTCCAGATCCTCCAAGGGCGTACCGCCACCTTTGACACCCTTGCTCAGGCCACCAACAAGTTGGACGACCTTGGAATCGCCGCCGACCTCACCCACTATCGCCGGGAGTACGATGACTTACGCCTCATCCTCCTGCAGATCAACCAGCTCCAAGCCAAGCACGAGCTGGTCTCTGATGCCATGGCCCTTACCAGAGGGCACCTCAAGTGTGCTTGCGTGGTGAAGAAGCTCACCAGCTTCCAAACTTTGGTTCATCCAGCCAACCGAATCTGGAGCAAGATGAACAAGAGTGCCAGAAATACTCCACCCGTATGTTGCATGCCCCTTCTGTCACCGCTACTACAATGGACCCGATAGTCCAATGGTGAATATGAGGAGTAGGGTGAAGATTACGATGAGGAAGGCTAGCATATACCCGTACGTCTTCTGGGAGTGGAGCGATAAGTCGAACCAAGGGTGACGAAGTACGCCCGACTTCGACCATGTGACCATTTCTAAGCAGTTGAGCTGCAGTAGACGTCTGACTCGTAGCAGATACACTGACTTGAAGATCTATATGATTAATGTATAAAAAAAGCAAATAGTCATCGAATTAAATGGAAAGCGGTCGTCATCCTTCCGTAATCTATGAGCCTGACTTCAAGGACCCTCCTCTCCTTCATGGCCCTCCTCTCCCAAATCCGAACAGTGGACAGAGACAGTGTGGCCAGAAATCTCTCGTGCGACTACTATGACCAACTAAACCGCCACAGTGGTACACCAGCAGCATGACAAAGGCCGCGGGGGCTAGCGCCACTCTTGGGCTCACTCATATAGTATGTCTTCTTTTTTTTTTTCCTGCTTCATGTTTTTCACAGGCCCTATACATCAATGCCAACCCCCCCCCCCCCCCCCCTACCCTCACGATGAGCATTAGCGACAATGACGGTAGCCCAACAGAAATGGCCATGGCAGCACCAGCACCAGCAGCATGCAAAGGCAGTGGTGGCGGTACCAGCAACAGTGGTTGCAGCAGTGACTACGCGACGGTGAGGGCAGCAGCAGTACCAATGTGATGGCGGCACCAGCAACAACACGACGGTGACGCCAGGGCCAGCAATAACATGACAGCACAACAATGGCACACTGCACCAGCATCGACATCAGCAGTAGTGCGGTGGAGGTATGACAGACAGGACCAGCGGTGCAGCGGTGGCACACTAGCAGCGTGAGCACCAGCACCAGCGTGGCAGCTGCATGATGGGGAGCACCAGTACCAGCAGCAGCGTGGGCGGCACGACGGGCAGCAGGAGCAGCGCCATGGTAGTATGATGGGCAGTGGCATGACAGGCAGCGACAGTGTGGTGGGATGACAGGCAGTGGTGGCGCAGTGGCAGGACAGGCAGTGGCAGTGCGGCGGTGCAACAAGCAGCAGTGGTGCAGTGCCACAACAGGCAGGAGCAGCAAGAGCAGCACAGTGGCGGTGCAACGTGCACCAGTGGCAGCAACATCGTGGCGGTACGATGGCAGGAACATTGCAGCAGTAGCACGGCGTCGGCACAACAGCATCAGGGAAAACCTCCCGCGCTAACGAGTGCTAGCGAGAGGTAAGGGTCGAGTAATTTAGCAATAAGTATACTAGCGAACATAACCATCAATAACTGTCAATAAGTACCTGATTGATCGGGGTTGTCATGTCAAGGGAGGTGGCTCACAGATGAAAAGCCGCTTACCACAATAAAATCAGCCGCCAAGCATCTGCATGTCCGAGTTGGAATGCCATATCTAGAAGCGAGGAGCACGAGAGCATGAGAGAGTTTCGGGGCTGGGCCAGAAAGGAGAGAAAGGGTGGTATTCTGCACGATACTGTCTGCTACTAAGACATGCAGTCTTCTATTCAAGGCCACCTGTTTCATCTACACATCAGGCATCACGGGTGAGAGTCTGTAACAATTATCTGGGGTAACAGTCAGGAAGTGAGTACAGGCGGTGCAGGCTGTGCAGTAATCGTTGACGATTTATGTGGGAGTGTTTGCCGATGTGGGTGCGCTGCAAGGTCACGCTGGTTGCCAGAGACGTCGAGCGGCTGGTGCATAGTACTGTAGGGTTAAAGATACTAAGGTGGAAAAAGAAGAAAGGAGTGTATGAAAGGAGTAACTACAAAATGTGACGAAAAGGGTGGTCAATCAATAGAAATGTGGCACGGGTGAAGTTGGGCAGGGTGACCTTGGCCTCGGCTGAGCGAGGAGTCCAATGGGACTTTGGGTGGGCAATGGGTATGTCTTCGGCACGCGGTTGGTTTTGGGGGTGCAAGGAGGTCAAGGCAGCATGAGGATGAGGGGATGAGAGAAGGGCATGAAGGGTGTAAATAACAAATCTATGGTGTGTGCAAGGTGATGACAGAACGATGACATTGCCTTGGCTGAGGGATTCTGGGCCATCTTGATACCCTGAGCATGGGTGTGTGGCACATGGTGGTCCAAGACACTTCTGGCAGTCTGCCTCTGGGATGTGCTCATGCATGGTGGTTCGCCACCTCCACTGAACTACAGCGCACCACTATACCTTCTCAGCTACCTTCTCATGGTGCTCCAACCGCATTGTCATCTGATTGTACTCGTCCTTGCGATTTGTTGCATGATAGGCAATCCTTTGAGATCAATATGAAGGCATTCAGATGAGTGACGTGCTTACAAATCAAGTTTGTTTACTGCGACGCGACTGACTTAACTCCTTCGCATTGTCCTTTTACCCTCACCATGATGGTGATACCTTTCCACCTCCTTCCTCCCGCTTCATCGCAGATGGCAATCAAGTCAAAAATCCCCCCAGTGATGTCGATTCTGAAGAGGACTGGTTCAATGATGCACAGCTGGAGGAAGCTGTGAAGAGAGACCCCTCCAAAGTCAAAAGTTTGGAGGCATTGTCTCTTGAGGTGAGTTTGCAATCCTCTCTAACTCTTCAAACCAACAAGTACTTTTACAGAGACTATCATGGAAGTAACCTGAACATACTTATGGAGCTGTCTCAGTAAGTTGAGGCCTCAGAATGTTAATGCTAGCTGACAATAGCCATGTCATAGAAGGGTAACAGTGGCAGTACATCAGGTACTGCCACCAGACCTTACCTGCCCCACGCTACATGGCCAGCCAATATGGAGGTCAGGTTCATTTCAGAGGCCAACAAAGTTGTCTTGGGTAATCCGACCTGTTGCTATGTGTAGTCACCCAGGACACTTTCAAGAACCTCTGTGGTGCCTTGCTTTGTCATCAATGATGAGGGATTCTCTGATTTTGCTGCCAAATCTTCTGGTCCCAGGGTATCAAGCATTTATAAGTGGCTTGTGTGAGGAAGATTACGTCGACAAATTAATCTGTCTGGTAAGTTCTATCATATCAATCTTCTGGATGTTGACCCACAGCACGCCCGCATACCCATCTGGCACTGCCTGGCATGCACGCATGCCTCCCTGCCTGCGTTCCCGCATGCCCACCTGGCATGCCCACATTACTATCCACGTTTACCATCTTCTATCCTACTCACCCCCTCACTGCTAGGCAGACAGGTCTGGTATGCCTCCAGGCTCCAGCTGCATGTCTGTATGGTTCCCCGCCTGCCCACATGCCCACTCATCAGACCCCTACAGCTGCCTTGCATGCATGAACCCATGCCTGCCCATTGACATACCCACTCGCACACCTGTACATGCACACACACACACGTGCTCGCCTGCACCTGCCCACAACCCATCTCCCAGCCCACTCACTCGGTACGCCTGCATGCCCACCCACCCGCTCGTCTATGTCTACCTGCATGGTTGGGTCACCATCTTTGGCATTCCTTAGCAAGATCAAAAGTATCCTGGCTTGGATGATGGCAGTGTTACACTACAGGTATGACTATCATTGGGCACTATGTCCATTTGTTCTGCTAACTCACCCGTTTTACAGAGAACTCTAACCATGGAGCACAGTTTAAGTGTGCATGTCACCTGTCTAGATGCCCTCATCTGCAGTTGCCCATCAGGTCATGGTGCAGGATGTGAACACATGTGTTGCATGCAGATGCAAAGGGCACATTGGTGAGTGGGCATATATTGACACCGAGAGTTTTCGGACAATGGCTGTAGTCAGTACACCATAGAGTACTGTGGCCAGTAGTTAGTTTATTCAGAATATCATTTATTTGTGGTGTATGTCCATGAAAATTACCCAGTATTATCGATGATAATTGAAGTAAATTATTGCTAAATTATGGGGGGTAAGCTTCCGACGATAATGATAAACTATTGCTAGCGAGCATAAATTATTGCTCACTAGCACTCGCTAGCGCAGGAGGTTGTCCCTGATGTCAGGCAGCAGCAGTAGTGGCATAGCAACAGCATGATGAGCAGCAGCGGGAGCAAGAGCAGCGCACCAGCGGTATGGCAGGATAACAGACAGCAACAGCAGTGTGGTGGCTTTGCCAAGTGACTCAAAGGTATTAAAATATCTCTATGTCTGCGACCTTACTTGTTCAGTTGTTAGATGCCACTAGTTTTGTAGGGTTAGTTTTAATTATAACAACCTTTGTTGTTCGTTGTTTCATGTGTGCAACATTCAGCCATTTGCAATGGGCTGATTATCAGCCCTGGACTTCCTGGGCATTATTCACCCTCACATTGGGTAGTTTCAGCCCCATGCAATGAAAAACAAAAAAAAAAACAAAAAACAAAAAACAACAAGAAAGGCATTTTTTTAAGCTATCAGCTGATGTTCAGCCAGAGACACTTCAATGTTAGTGGGTGAAAAACACCCAACAGGAGGGCTGTCAAGGGTGGTCACAAGCCCACCAGCTGGCATGCATTCACCCTTTTGTCGGGTGATGCCCTTCCTGGCTGCCAGGTGGTTTTTTCTCCCTGGGATCTTCATAGTGATGGCAAATGATACAAATTTTGTGTGCACAGAGCTTATTTTGGTTTGTAGTTACAGATATTTGTTCCTAAGTCAGTCACAATGGTTCTCATCCTGATGTACTGTCGCTCACTGCTCAACTGGGCAGCTTAGTCATCCACTACTCAACCGGGCAGTGTTGAATACACATACAACACTGTGATTAGAGGTCTAGTGGTAATTGCAGTGAAATGAACTGGTTAAGGAGAGCTCACCTGTGAGTTTTGGAGGCAAAGTAATAAGATTCTGTGGAGTCCACTGTCTTGGGTCCAGGAGGGCTCATCACGCTGAAAATCTAGGTTTTGGAGTGTAGCATGAAACTGGCATTCTTGGTACATCATGTGACTGCCATGCTTACCCATGCAGTTGTTGTACCGCACCATCTCAGTTCTCAGCCCTTATCATTGTTGAATCAGATCTTGCCATGTCTTCCACTCAAGCAAAACAGGTTTACAGTTCTAGTGAGGAGTATGAGGAAAGGGTTCAAGCTGCCAAGTCTGACTGGCTAGAAGGCCGATTTAAGAGTGTTTGTGCTGCTGCACATGCCCACAATGTGGGTCAACACTCTTTCACTTCATTCTGTCCCTTGAATCCCTTCCTAGGTGGCTCACCAGACACTGCAGGATCGGATCAATCAACAGATAAGTAGGAAGCTGACAGATGAGGAATGTCAGCTATTGTCTCTATCAGAGAAGCTCATGGTCGTTGACTGGGTCGACCTCCGTTCCCTCATGCTATGTCACATATCCATCACTCCACATACAGTGGGAAGCCGAGAAACAAGAGAAGACTGAAGTTCAGAGGGAGAAGGCTGAAAAGGAGGCCCAGAAGGCCACCGAGGACACTGCACATGAGGTGCGAATCTGTGTGGAGGTTGCAACAAGAACATTTGCTGGTGCATTGCTATCATCAATTCTCATTCCTTTTCTCACTTTTTTTCAGATCCCCTGGCTTCATACAAGCGCAAGGACGACCTCATTGTGCTTTCTGGTGCACTCGGCCTCCGAATGACTGGGACTGTCGCCGAGCTTGCAGCACAAACTAGTGTTGGGGAAGTTTGGTTTGGTTCGGTTTAAGGCAAAATTTCCCAAACCGGAAACCAAACCACTCAGTTTCTGGCAAAATTTCCCAAACCTAAACTGAAACCAATACAAACAGTTTACATTGGTTTGGTTTGGTTTAAACTCGGTTTGAAACTGTTTCCCACAGCATCACCAGCCCAAACTGCCCAGCACAGTGAGCTGACACAGCTAACCTCATAGCCACTGCACTCACAAATAAAACATGTTTTTTTGGGAGAATCATCTGAAAAACATAGAATAAAACTACATAGGAATAATTATTAATACAGAAAGCTTCTGTATATCCAGCCTGATTTTATAAATTCCTGAACTTTTGGTGCCCCTTTGTTGTCCTGTTGGCCACCTGTATTACATAACAAATGTTGTCTTGTCACATTTTGCATTTGGCAATCATTCTCGGCCTTGACTTCCTCCTAGCTCTTCAACCATTCCATGGGCTCAGTGAGGTAAGTATTTACTCATCAGATTTTACAGGTCCCACACCACTCTCCATCCTCTTATGTGGGGATGCGCTGGCCGATGTGACATGATGCCAATACAGCCAGGGCAGCAGGTGAGCTTTACCCCTTCCCCTTCTTTTTGACTCACCATGCTTTAACACAGGTGCACTCCTGTGTGGCATGCCCACCCACCTGCTCGCACCCCCATCTGCCCTCTCACATCCCATCGGTCCATCCCTATGTGCCCGCCTGCCCACGCACCTGCCTGCCTGCCTGCATGCCCGCCTGCACGCCCGCCCGCCTGCATGCCCATCTGCATGCCTGCCCACCCACATGCCCACCTGCACACCTGCCCACCTGCACACCCGCCTGCATGCCCATCCATCCCCCCACACCCCCACATGCACTCTTGGACGCTCGGACTTATGCTTGTCTGAATGCATGCAGGGATGCAGGGACAAACGAATGAATGTGCACACGAACAAATGAATGAATGCACAATGAATGCATGAACGCACGCACACATGCACAAATGAATAAATGAACAAATGCATGCATGCAGGCATCAATGCAGGCATGAACATGGCATCGATGTGGGCATTGACACAGGCACAGACATGGGCACGCACACACGCGCACACGGTTGGACACGGGCATGCATGCATGCATGGATGGACATGGGCACACACACACTCATGCCTGCACAGATGGACACAGGCACGCACAGATGCGGGCACGAATGCATGCATGCACAGACAAATGCGGGCACATATGGACACACAGACGCAGGCACGGATGCATGCACAGGTGCAGATGCACAGACAAATGCGGGCATGGATGTATGCACAGACACAGGTATGGATGCTGGCACAGACATGGGTATGGATGCAGGTACAGACATGGGTATAGATGTAGGTACGGACACAAGCACAGATGCGGGCATGGTGTTATGGACTTGCCTCGATCTACAGGGCAAGCCACACCTCCTGGTCCCAGAACTCATCCTCCCTCCTTCAGATCCACACCCATTCCCATTCCCAAACACGCCTGTATTCACTGGGCCTTCTGCAAGAGGTCTGGATGCCAGTGGCATGCCTAGACCAACTATTGTTCTGATATGTGGTACCTTTGTCTTGACGTTCTGTAGGACTTACTGTGGCCTGATACTGATATGCTTACTGATCCAATGACTGGATGCTTACTGATCCAATGACTGATTGTTCCCATGTTATTGTTCCAAGATCCAAAAATGCACTCTATGATATCATAGCTTCCTGATAGCTTACTGATACTTAGGAAGAGCTGACAGGCCTGAGAAGATTGCTTATTGATCGTACTTGCTACTTACAAATCTCTAAAGTAGCAGACTTATATTTAAACCCATCAGCAGTTGTAGAGTCGAGCCAAGCTCGACTTAATCATACATTGGTCTTGCTGACTATCATCTCACCTATTGGAGTGACCCTTCTCATTGTTTAACCAACTCTCGCTCCCCTTGGATAACCTCCAAGGAACTCCGAAGCTTAGTGATTGAGCTATATCAATCAGCACTCCAGAACAGGTGAGACGCTACTGCGAACTCTATCAAGAGTCGAGTGTCAGCGATTCTTGACATAAGTTGAGCTTTAAATAGCCAGTCAAGATGAAGGCTCTGCACGAAAAACTCCAGGGGAAACAAAAGGAGGAGCTCTGAGATTCAATAATCTTAAGCTTTCCAGAGGACCCCGAAGAAGCAGCAGACTTCCAGAACAGAGGGACAGACAATCTACCCCTAGAACTCAAAGGAATCGCCCTTTGGTCGATAAGACAGGACTTCGCCCAACCATTCTACACCATCCTAGGAATAGGAGGAGTTTGGGTGCCAGTGGAATATATCAACAACCAGTGGTATTATACTTACTGGAGTCTGGAAGAAAGAACATTTTGGACGACCAAAAAGGATCTCATAGAAAACCCGAATTAACAGGGTTTAGGAACACTAGCCAAACCTTATCAGACCGAAGAGGCCAGAAAAAAGGATACCTCTTCAGAAGAAGACATGAATACTGACAAATAGTCAGAGTCTTCAAGAGAAAGAACTCCAATACTGCAAAGACACGGAGTGGACAGAAGTGAATACAACCTTCACGTTGAAACACAGCTGTTGCCAGAAGTAGAAACCATTACTAGGCAACTAAAGACAATCGACATTAGCCCACAACAAAGGTTGAACGAAGCCATCGATCAGCTCATGATAGCAACAATGACTTCCACCGAAGAAAGAACTGCAGACGTCACCTTCCAGAGTCTACAAGGAGGGCCTTCCATCCAAACCACCTTTGCCCCTATCCCAGTACCAGACCTGGTGCATGGGAGTGGAGGTGGTGGAGGTGGAGGAGGAGGAAATCCTCTAGGAGGAGGTGGTGGTCCTCCAGGAGGAGGAGGCAGCCCCCCGGCCCTCCAACCGATGGCCACTGCAATGCAACAAGCAGCCCAAGGAGGAGGAGGGTTGGATGGACACCCACCAGACATCTTTGATAGAAACAGGAAAAATGCGGAGTCATTCATGTATGACTTCACAGTCTGGGCCTGGATCAATTTGCACAAGAGAGTAATGGCCCGACCCCTGAGCCAAGTAGCATTGGCCATAACCTACATCAGAGGGGATAGGGTTCGAGAGTCGACCAAAGCCCAGATCCGTGCCGCCAATGACAGAGTAACCGGAGGGATGGATATGGATAATGACCAGCACTGGATAAGATTCAAGAATGATTTTATCAGCACTTGGAAGGATGACAGCCTACTCGAAGACGCTCAATTTAAACTATCAGCATTGAGCATGAAGAAGGACATGCCCCTACACAAATATATTTCCACCTTCAATGCCCTCATCACCAAACTAGGATGGGACAGAAACCATCAAGGAACAGTTCGGGCATTCAGAATGGGGCTGAAATCTTGGCTAGCCACTGCGATTTTAAGAAAAGACAACTGTCCAGCAGATGATGATCTCGAAGGGTGGCAAGAGGCTGCTAGGAAGGAGGTTGTCAAGGCCAAAAGGATCAAACAAGAAGCTGGAGGGTTTGGAAGGGGCAGACTCACTGTCCAAGAGAGCATGTTCCAACAGTTCTTCAAGGACCATCCCATCCCGGAGAAAGCACCTAGAGATCCAGATGCTATGGATGTAGACGTCATCGACACCAAGCCCAAGGGCTGACCCCCACAAACAGGGGAAGGTTCCAACAACTCACCTCTGAAGAACGAAAGAAGCTCATGAGTGAAGGGCGTTGCTTCAGATGCAAGAAACAAGGGCATATGTCCAGAAGTTGTCCAGATAGAAAGACGACATCTGGGAAGAAGCCTTCAGCCAAAGTCATGGAGGCTGAAGAAGAGGAGTCTACTGCAGAAGACGACAAGGATGAAGCAATGTCCCAAGCATCCACAAAGGTTGGATCAATTAAAGGGAAAGGAGGGCTAATGGTGCACATCAATGCCCTAACCATTGAAGAAAAGGAGGAGCTGTTTGACAAATTGATCAGCAAGGGTTTTTGAGGAATTCCAAGTTGATGGCCTGGCTTAGGAATACTAGCATGAGCAGAGAAGAACAAGAAATGTACATTAAACGACTCACTTCCATAAATGTACCATTTTCCTTTCAAACTGCTCATGCAAAGGCCAAAGAAACAGCTCTGCTGGATAGTGGAGCTATGGAGAATTTCATCGACGAAACTACCTGGAAAAGGATGAAGGTTGGGAAGTGGCCCCTAGCCAAACCGATCAAAGTCTATAATGTCAATGGAACAGAAAACAAACAAGGAGAAATGACCCACTATTGTTGCCTGAGAATCTCCTACAACAACCAAGAAGACCTCCAAGAGTTTTACATCACAAACTTGGGGAAGGACCATCTAATACTGGGATACCCATTCCTCTGGACTTTCAACCCAAGAGTGGACTGGAGGAAGGGGAAGCTGCTTGGAGGCATGGTCAAAATCCAAAGCAGCATGTACAAACATCTAGACCACATGGTCACCAGGTGGCAGATCAAGGCTATTAAGAGCCTGGGCAAGCCCAAGGAGGGCGAGGCCATCTATGTCAGAAGGATGACCATATCCCAGGAAATGGCCAAACAATATCACCAGAAGGGAACCATACAACTGCATGAGGTGCCAAAGGAGTACCAAACATACAAGGAAGTCTTCTCAGAGGAAGCAGCCAGAAGGTTTCCCCCTGATCAAAACCCAAATGCCACAGTGGAGTTGCTACCAGGAGCACCAGAACAGCTGGACTGCAAGGTCTATCCCCTGACCAAACCTGAAATGGAAACATTAAAGAAATTCCTTGCAGAAGAGCTAGAAAAGGGGTTCATCGAGGAATCAGCATCGCCCTACACCTCCCCTGTATTCTTCATAAACAAGAAGAATAGCACCAATAAACGACTCATCATCGATTATCAAAAACTCAATCAATGGACGAAAAGGGATAATGGCCCTTTACCTCGAATTGACCGCCTTTTACAGCAAATGGAGGGGAAGGAAATCTTCTCAAAGTTCGACATCAGATGGGGATACAATAATATTCCTATCGAGGAAGGTGACCGACAGAAAGCAGCTTTCAAAACACCACTAGGGACATATCAACCTAAGGTGCTATACTTCGGAATGAAAAATGCCCCAGCTCAATGGATGCGGTTAATGTGGCATGACTTCAGACCGTGGAGAGACAAGTGGTTCAATCACATGGATACTTCAGCTGGCAGTTATATGGACGACTTCTTCATAGCTAGCAAGAGGACGCCTAAAGGAAAGGAAGGACATAAGCAATGCACACACGAACTACTTGGTCTAATGGCCAAACATCAATATCATCTGCGACCGGCGAAGTGTCAATGGGAACAAACACAAATCACCTGATTGTCACATGTAATGCTGTGAAACGACAGGCGGATCTCAGTGACATTGGCCTGTTGATCGACAGGGGTTCCTGGGGCCCCCGGTACCCAGCAATATCCAGCGGTCCCCAGCATTAAAATTCAGGGGCCAGTTCCCCACGCATTCCGTTCTATCATTAAGTCCATCCGCGTGACCTCCCCGAGCCTTCCCGCGTGTGTCCTGCCCTCGGCAACCTCCAACGATGCGGCTACATCACCTCCCACGTCGAGCTCGTCGTTCCCAATGACGAGCACACATATTCCCGCCTCCCCTCCATATTTAATACAACATATATATATCATTGAGCTTGTATTTACGAGTGTCAAGAATTGCTGACGCTTGACTCTTGATAGAGTTCGCAGTAGCGTCTCACCTGTCTTGGAGTGCTGATTGATATAGCTCAATCACTAAGCTTTGGGATTCCTTGGAAGTTATCCAAGGGGAGCGAGAGTTGTTTAGACGATGAGAAGGGTCACTCCAATAGATGAGATGATAGTCAGCAAGACCAATGTATGATTAAGTCGAGCTTGGCTCAACTCTACAACTGCGGAAAGGTTTAAATACAAGTCTGCTACTTTAGGGATTTGTAAGTAGCAAGTACGATCAATAAGCAGTCTTCTCAGGCCTGTCAGCTCCTCCTAAGTATCAGTAAGCCATCAGTAAGCTATGATATCATAGAGTGCGTTTTTGGACTTTGGAACAATAGTATGGGAACAATCAGTCATTGGATCAGTAAGCATCCAGTCATTGGATCAGTAAGCATATCAGTATCAGACCACAGTA
Source organism: Russula dissimulans (assembly GCA_022376545.1). NCBI lineage: Eukaryota > Fungi > Basidiomycota > Agaricomycetes > Russulales > Russulaceae > Russula > Russula dissimulans. The sequence goes on from WTXJ01000073.1 coordinate 169,045, forward strand.
AGTCCCACAGAATGTCAAAATGAAGGTACCACACATCAGAACAATAGTGAGCCTAGGCATGCCACCGGCATCCAGACTTCTTGCAGAAGGCCCAGTGCATACAGGCGTGTTTGGGAATGGGAATGGGAGTGGATCGAGAGGAGGGAGGATGAGTTCCGGGACCAGGAGGTGTGGCTTGCCCTGTAGATCGAGGTAAGTCCATAACATCATCTCCTTTTTAAGGTCGAGCTTTCCACAGCTCTCAGTCACCTCAATCTTGGGCCTCCCAGTCAATGTAATCGTCATAGTCTTCTCCTCCTTCGAAGTGGTGATCCCCTTCTGCCTCCGCCTTCTCCCGGTCCTCCCTCTCCTTCCTTTCTTTTTCTCATTGTTTCGTGCGAAAGAGTCCTACGATAACCCCCATGTGTGTGAGGGGGTAGGCGTCTTGTGCATGTTTCCTGGTGCAGTTCCAGACCTCCTGACACATGGTCAGGTATTCGTCGGTCATAGGGAATTTATCTTGAGATAAGATGTGAGGGCCGAGTCGGGAGTCCTCATTGGGGGTAAGAGTTGGAGTCCCTTGTCCTTTCCCTTTGTGTGCAGCAGAGGATGCCACCATGCGACGCGGGGTTGACTGCCCTCTCCCCCTTTTCGGTCCCTTGGATCTAGCAAGCAAGTGAGGGCTGGAGGCATCTTGACTTCCCTCTCCAGGAAGCTGGCTATGGACTCCTTGGATGGTCTCCACTGATCCAGTGGGAGATGGATCGGTGGGAGCGGCAGGAAAGGGCTGCAAGGTTTTCTGAATGCGGTCTCAACTTTCCTGCTTCTTTACTTCTTCCCCTTGCTTTGGAGGTATGCATAAGGGCATCGAGGTACTTTGCCAATATGTCGGGGTAAAATTGCGCAGAGTCCTCCAGGTCGACACCTGTTATGAGGGTTGTGGCATTGATCCTCTGTATGACCTGCTCCCAAGCCATGGTAGTAGCAGTTTTCGAGGACCTTTGGCGTGTGGAGTAAATGGTACCTCTGCCCCATTCCCATACTCATCAACCAATCCCCTCCTTCTCCTGGGGAGATCAACGCTTTTGGATTTCTGTTGTCGTAGGCCTCTCTAATCCTCTCCAGGGCTTGGGCTTCGGTGAGGTACTTTTTTGCTTCTCGGATTTCCGACTCGACGTTCCGCCTCTTTCGGTCGAGTTTGACCCACTTGTTAGTGAGTGTCTGTGCTTCCTTGCTGAGCCGTTCTTGCTCTAGGTCGAGGTACTTCTTCTCGACTGCTGAAGATTGGAGGCGATACATCTCTGCGAAAATCCCATTGTCATTGACCAGTTCTGCCCCTCTGATCAATGACTGGTCCTGGAAGTAATGCTCCGGTAGGAATTTCTCGAGGTCTTCTTCCTTGCATTCCCAAGGGAAGACCCTTCGACTAGGGGCAGGGTGGAGGCTTTCTCCGTACTCAGGTTTCCCTTTCCCCATGGTGCTAAACACCTTAGGGTCTCCATTTTGGATGAGGAACTTCTGGTACTTAGCTCCCTTCCATTTATATGTGTCTTCCTGTAGAACTTCTGTTTGGTGAAACTGCGACTCGGGTTCCACCTAATCCACCCCTCCCCTGGGTGGTCATCCTCTTCTTGGTCTCCCTTGTGACCCACCAGTTCAGGTGTGGCTTGTTGGCTGGTGGTGGTGTGTGGCAAGGCTGGGGTAGGGGTGATTTCTTCCTCCAGGGATTGGCTGGTACTGGCAGGTGTCCGAGGTGGGAGACCAGTCTGCCCCTCTGTGAGGGTTGCGCCAGCTCCTCTTGCCCCTTCATCAGGGGATTCGGAGGCAGGCTGGACAGGTTCTTGGAACCCCAAAGCTTCACCTCCAGCACTGCTACCTTCCCAATATGCCAATGATCCTTCGCGTACTTGGGTGACTCCAAGCCCTGGCGGTACCTGGAGCTCTTCGACACTAGGGATGCTTCCTCTCCTGCTTGTAGACGCATCTTCCCTCCGAGGGGGAACTCGGAGGATTTCGGGTGTGTTGGGACGAGTGGATACTACTGAGATGTGTGAGGGAGTGGGCGAAGGGGCCTTAGACATGTGGGCTAGTGTGAGTTGGGAGAAGGCTTGGGTGAGAACTGTGATGGGGTGATGGGCCTCTTCGCTGTCCATTGACCCTTCCTTTTGTATCCTTGCGGTTCTTATAGCTGTGGGATGTTCTTTGTGATATTCTTCAATCAGTTGTTGTGCGAAGATATCTTTTTTGTCTTGCCAGGCATTCTCTGCTTCAGGATATCCTTTCCATTTTAAGAGATATTGCAGTTTCTTTGTCCTCCCATGTCTTCGAGAGTCTAACACCTTTTCAACCTCCCATTCTTCATGTCCTTCGACCAGGTCTGGTAGTTGCCCTTCATAGTTAGGCCCGTGTTCCTCCGTCTCCTTGTATGGTGTTAGCAGACTTGCATGAAACACGTTATGAATCTTCCACTGTTCTGGAAGGTTCAATCGATAAGCTACAGGGCTTATGACTTCTGTGATTTCGAAGGGGCCATATCGTTTGGGTCTCAGTTTGGTAGTCGGATGAGTCGTGTGGATGTTCTTTGCTTCGAGCCACACCTTCTCGTCTTTCTGATATTCTTTGAACCTTGTGTTTTTCTTCCACAATGATTGCGCCCTCTTCATCACTTCTTGCGCCTCCTGCCTTGCTTTCTTTATCCTCGTGTTGTACCATTCTATTCTGGGCATCTCACTTGGGCACTCCGGCTGATGCGCTCTTGGCACATACCCCATCCATAGATCATAAGGGGTTCTTCCTGTTGTGGCCGATACTCGTGCATTCAGCATGTACTGCATGACTGGGAGGTAGTCTGCCCAGTTTGTTTGTTGGTAATTGCAAAAGATTCGTAGAATGTCTTCGACATTCTGATTTGTTCTTTCTGATTGCCCATCTGTTTGGGGATGGTAGGCACTGCTGATGTTCTGCTCTATCTCTAGTTGGGAACAAACTTCCTTTGCGAAGTTACTAGTGAATCTTGTGTCCCGGTCTGAGATGATTTTGCTGGGTATTCCTACAAAGGGAAATACTCGATTTTTGTATTCCTTTGCCAGCTCTTCTGCATTCATTGTCTCTCGACATGGTATCAAGATGACACCCTTGGTGCAATTGTGATCAGTGATGGTTAGGATTGCGTCGTATCCATTTGAAGTGGGGAGTTTGACAATGAAATCCATAGCTACTGTCTGGAAGGGGTGCGCCTCAGGTTCTGGATTGATTGGGTATAACCCAGGGGTGTTCCTGTGGTGTATAACCTTATTTGACTGGCACGTTGCACATCCCTTTATGTATCCTTCGATGAATTTGCCCATTCCCAGCCACCAGTAGTATCGCCGGAGATCTTGCTGCGTTTTAGCTCACCCAGGGTGTCCAGCTGTAGGCCCATTGTGGTAGATCTCCAGCAAGCTTCTCTGGATTTGCTCCAGCCTTGGTACTACTATGGCTTGCTGATGCCAATAGTACCCCCTTCTCTTTTGGATGCCGTACTTCGTCTCCCATTCTCCAAGGATTACAGCGTTCTCCTTTCATTTCTGTTGTTTTTGGACTTCCTCCTCGACCGCCATTGGTCTGATAAGTTTGATAAACAAGTGGTCCGGAAGGGGTATCGCCTTGATCTCCTCCCCTTCTGATGGCATGTGATCTGATCTTCTTGACAAGGCATCTGCAATGGCATTCTTCTTCCCAGGCAGGTGGCAGATGTCGAAATCAAACCTTGCTAAAAAGGTTATGTACCTGGCCACCTTGCCGGAGAGTTTTTGTGCCTCCCTGTGTTTGGTTAGGTTGGCATGATCGGTGTAAACCTTGACTCAATGCGGGGATCCTTCTAGAAGATATCTCCAGAATTTGAACGCTCTGATGAGGGCTAGGAATTCTCAATCATAGACATCATAATTCCTTTCTGCTTGATTGAGGGCCTCTGAATGGTATCCCACTTCCATTCGCTTCCCTGCTTCGTCTCTTTGAATGAGCACTGCCCCTGTCGCATAGTCTGAGGCATCTATTTCCACTTCGAAGGGTTTATCAGGGTTTGGATGACTTATTTGAGGATCGGCTTCGATCTTCTTGATAAGACTGTCCAAGGCAATCTCCGCTTCCTTGGTCCACTCGAACTTTTGCCCTTTCTTGATGGTGGCAAAGATGGGCCTGGCCATATGAGCGAAATTTGGTATGAACCTCCTTTGGTACTGTAAGACTCCCATGGTTTGCTGGACGTCCACCTTGCTCTGGAGAACTCGAGGCCACTTGCTGATCCCATCTCATTTGGCTGGATCCACCCTCATCTTCCCTGCTTCAACTAGGATTCCTAGGAATTCCATTTGTGTCTGTTCCCATTGACACTTTGCTGGTCGTAAATGATATCGATGTTTGGCCATCAGTCCAAGTAGTTCATGTGTGCACTGCTTATGTCCTTCCTTCCCTTTAGGTGTCTTCTTGCTGGCTATGAAGAAGTCGTCCATATAACTGCCTGCCAAAGTGTCCATGTGATCGAACCACTTGTCCCTCCATGGCCTGAAGTCGCGCCACATCAATCGCATCCATTGAGCTGGGGCGTTTTTCATTCTGAAATACAGCACTTTAGGTTGATACGTCCCTAGTGGCATTTTGAAGGCTGCTTTCTGTCGGTCTCCTTCTTCGATAGGAATGTTATTGTACCCCCATCTGATGTCGAACTTTGAGAAGATTTCCTTCCCCTCCATTTGTTGCAAAAGGCGGTCAATTCGAGGTAAGGGACCATTGTCCCTTTTTGTCCATTGATTGAGTTTTCGATAATCGATGATGAGTCGTTTATCGGCACTGTTCTTCTTGTTTATGAAGAATACAGGGGAGGT
>WTXJ01000074.1:0-171842 GCA_022376545.1 Russula dissimulans
AGCTTATATCATGTTATCATGAGGCACCCATTTCACGATGATCGTGAAATGTGGGTGCCTCATACACCAAGATCAAAATCGTTGATCTCTCACACAGAATCCTCACTGTTGCTGTAAGGGGGGTGAATTTATAGCAGATCGAATTGAGCCCTTTAGGATATACCTATGGACCAACCACATTCTCACCATGGCCCGGGGCCCAGGCTGCATCAGCATTTCTGCATTCAACTTTTTTCACTTATACCAGCTTGGTCAAGCTTGACCGAGGAAAAAAGGTAAAAAAAAAAAGGTAGAAAAGGCAAAAAGAAATCTGCAGTCCAAAAAAAAGTTGATTGGCAAATTAATTTTCAAGAGGAGAGAGGTACAAGAGAACCCTCTTTTTTTCACAAAAGTTCACAAGTCAAAAAGGTTTTGCCTATTTTCCTGATGCGGGTATTTTTCACTTGAAAGTGTGATCAGAACCCACAGGTGTTTTTCATAAACTGGTCCCCAACAGACCCCGAGGTTCGGAGCTCTTATTTTCAGAGGTTTGTGTCTCGCTTTTCTTTCAACCACAGCCAACTCCGAGTCGAGGCAATATCATCGCTAAAACTGGACTACTCGCAATCGCCCAACTGTACATAGGCTACCCTAAATCCACAACCCTCCCCGGCAACTTGGCAGAAGAGAATGAACTAAGACACCCGGTGAGGGATTCCTGCCATTGGTAGTAATATCATAGTAAATTGCGTATCGCGATTATGGTCACGGTTTCATTTGCATGTGATGGCTTTCTGTGACACAGCAACTACGTGGGCGGGGCAGAGTACGATACTGTAGTACGACCGCAGCTCAAACAACGATGGGCTTTCATGACGAAAACCTCACTTTATAGCTTAGTGGCGCAGGCAACGAATATGTGAGAGCGACGAAGCGGTGACCAGCGGTTACGCGTTCAGGATGGGCTGCCAGTGTGTATTGATGGCGCACTCCTAGACATCGCCTCTCACCTTTAAAGCCATCCCCAACGTATCACCACAGATCTGATATCTTCGAAAGCGATTAGAAATCAGAAATCAAGTATCCATAGAATGCTCGTAGAAAATTATGCAAAGAGAAGGACGTGCAGCAATACCACCAAGGTCACTGCTCCCAGCAACAGCCGGTCATCGGTCCCGTACGAGGTCCGCGCGCCACCCTTCTTGCCGCCCTCCTGGCTCGTGCTGGCATTCGTCCCGGACGGCGTCGCGGCGCCAGCTTCTCCAGCGTGCGCGGCCACCCACCCAGAATCGTTCAGCGGCTGGTCATAGAAGAACCAGGGCTGGGCCGGATAATCCGGTTGCGCGGACGCGAGGAACTCGGCATACTTCCCGTCCGGGTCGCCCAAGACCGCCGCCACCGCGCCGATGCTCGGGTAGAGCTCCGTCGGGTCTTCGTCGCCCGGCGCTACCGTCATCGTAAAGTCGAGCGCGGACTTGATTGTCCCTCCCGACGCGGAGGTCAGGTTCCACGCGTCGAAGCCGAGGTAGGAGGCTAGGCGCGCGTTGGTCTGTTGTTGTTGTTGTTGTTGTTGTGGAAGCATTCGTTCGTTAGCAGGACACGCGAGGATGGACGGGCGAATGCGAGCGTACGATCATCGCCACGAGGTTGTAACAGCGGTAGTGATATGGCCGCGTGCGCACCGCCTCGAGTGGCTATAGATGTACAAGTGAGCGATGGAGGCGACGTTGTCTGGCACTCAGCACGCACTTGCTCGCCGGTCGCATTAATTTGATTCTTATATAAGGTGGAGAAGTACTTTTGAACTGTAGCATTGGCACCTGCGGTGTCGTTCACGAGGATTTGAAGTGCTGTGAGCTGGTTATAGTAATATGACCCATGATTGCTGCAAAGATATTCCCCGCGGCCAGGTTGTCAGTACATAACGTCATGCGTACGTAGCAGACGCCCAAAGGCAGAGGCAGGGGAGGACATGGGCACGGGTGGGACGCACTTGGTCGAAGCAGCTTCCTCCAGCGCGATCGGGCTGGCCGTGAGCCATTCGATGTACAACTTGGTCCACTGGACGAGACCCGAGTCGATCTCGCTCGTCCATGCGGACGCATTTCCACCGCGCAGGACGAGCACGCCGGTCACGATCTTCGCCATGCACCTGAGGTCCAGCACGCCCGTGTGCGCACCGGTGTGGGAAGCCAACTCGGACCCCGGCCCACGAACGACCTGGGCGTAGTTCAAGTTCGGGTTCATGTACGTGTCCTTCGCGAGGAACCAGGTGTTGATCCAGCTCGCGACATTGGTGGCGTACTGAGAGGACCCGTTGATGGCCCAGGCGAGCGCGTTGTAGAATACGGCGTCGGCCAGGGCGGTGAAGGCTCCCGTGTTGTTGACGGTGCGGAAGTCCGGGTTGAACTCGCCATCGCGCGTATAGTACGGGCATGTGGCCCAAACTGCGCATCGTGACAGAAGGAGTCAGCACACACACGCATGCGAGGCGAGGCAGTCGTGCAAAAGACGAATTACTTTGTTGTGGTGTCAGTTCGGTGGTGTTGCGCACGCCAGTACAGTTCGGCCAAGAGCTTGGCATGCCAAGTCAGCAAGTCAAGGGACGTGCGGGGGTGCCAGGTCAGACGTACTATGGTGCCCAGCTAAGATAGTCGTGTGTATTATTGGAGGGTGCAAGAAAGGACTTGGAAGTTGTGACGGCTGTCAGATGAAGAGCATGAGTATCCCAGACGTCAAGGGGGAATGTGCGTACACCACGGGCCTTGAAGGGCAAGCCAGTCTGCCCACTGGACAATCGACTCTTGCGAAACGACAGTCGTTGCGTTCCAGTGCTTGTTTAAAACATAGCTCGGCTCAATAAAGTCGTTGTCGTAGGACGTGAAGCCCACGTTAAGATCAGCTAAGGAGCGGACTGCGAATAACGAAAGGACGACAGTGCGGAGAGACACTATCATGTTGAGTTGCCAGTTGGAAAGAGCGAGGATGGGAAGTTGGTCTCCATGAGGCGAAAAAGGTATCCAGGGAGCCTAACTCGGATCGCTAACACGTCAAGCGCCTCGGACATGACCAAACATTCGTTATGTCGCCAGTATTTCAATAGAGGGCAGCCAAGATTGCGCGTGTGGATTGACAAAAACGGCCAATTATATTGAAAGAAGCTGATCTGAGATCTGATGTCCTCGGGTTTTCCTCACTGGACAGAAACTTTGGCACCGGCGTCTGCGCGACCGATTAAATATGCTCGACTTCAGAGTCTCACAGCTCACAGGGTGATGTTCGATTTTTCGTAGGTCTTTATACCTTCGTAGCCGAAGGCTGGACAACGCCCCGCAGTTCTTTCTGTTCCCAACTCTCCACGTGTAACCTATACTTGATTGACCGACTGATCATTTCACATGCCGCGACGGAATTGATTGAAGAATACTGCCGAGGAGCAATCTGCCATGGCTAGAGGCGTGATCGCATGTCCCCACAACAACTCGTTCGGTTGCCTCCTCTGTAGCTGTAGATGGCCACGGTGCACGACGAATTAGCCGGCTTTCTTGTCCTGGCGACGAAATTAAGACAAATGCAATGGGTACACCGACGAACGTACTAGCGAATTAGTATCCATATGCCCACTGCGCCTCAAAATACTTTCGACTTGGGGAATGCGCCGATGGATAGCTCCGAGAGCTTTACGCATGAGGTCAAGCTGTTCCGCAAAGGGCATACGGAACATCTCTGTCGTGGGTAACGCCATGTACGTCCAGTCTGCATGTGTAGCCGCGTGAGCAAATGCATCCAAGGCTGGATGAAGAACGGCAAAGTGGAACGGGAAGACGGAGCGCACCGGGCATTATCCACTTGTCCGCGCCGACGTCCTCCGCGCGAAATACAATTTTCGGACCTCGGTGCGACGCCTCGACGGCCGCGCCGCGCGTGACGATGAGCTTGACGGCCTCCTTGAGCCTTCGCTTGATCTTTGTGCGCACATGGGGCCGGAGCACGACGCGCGACCTGAAAGCGACGACCGGCATCGACATATCCACGCTTCGCTGCTCCGGCCGCGTTGGCGGCGCAGGGTACGGCCGCATCTTGTACGGATTAGTGTGTGGCAAATCCGGCTTGCTTAGAAATGCCTTGGGGAGAGCGTACAACGTCAGGTGCGGGCTCACCCAGCGCGGCGCGAGCGACTGCCGCTTGTTGAGCGAGAGGTGTGCACCGGGGTACGTCGGGTCGAAGAGCTCCGAGGTCGGCTGCGGCTTGTGCTTGGTGATAAGGACGACGCCGGAGCCAGGTGTAGTGTGACGGAACTTGAGTGCTCAGAGGTTAGATTTGTATAGGAGAGAACAGGGCTTAATTCCAGACGTACGTTGACCGATCTCAGAGGAGTGGGTGCTTTTGGAAGGTTTCTAAGTTCTACGCATTTGAGTCCGCGTGTCATGGTAGACGGTGGCCGGTTCGGGGGGTGATGTTACCTTACGTAAACCTTCAGTCTCATCGAGTTCGCCGTAAGACACGTCGGCATTTAACTGTCCAGTACACGCGTAATGTGGAAGCGCTAATCTTTCCTCAAGTCCCAGGCGTCCCGAACCGATGTATCCAATGGTCCTCCATCATCTGAACCGACACAACACCAAATTCATCAGCAGTGCTCAAGGACAGATATTTAACACTGTACCTGTTGCTCCCCCCTGTTTCGAGGTAACTGTACGCTGTACGCTCGAATGATGATTCTCTCGTGAATATAATTTGCTCTCTCAACCCTAATACATATTGATGCACCTTTCCAGCCCATTCACCCGTGGTAGTATCACTATCCAACTTTTTAAATTTGAAAGTAGACGCGATGTCGGATGGCACAACAAATAAAAGGCGCCACGGGTTTTTCTGCTCAAGACCCGAGACAACAATATTGTTGTCTCGGGTCTTGAGGAGAAACCCACTATTAATAGCGTGATCATTATCTACTCTTTGGACTCGTACGAATTCGTACGAGTTGAAAAGTCACAAAGCCGAAAAGGAACCTAGACCTCAAAAAAGTTCATTCGCAAATTCATTTTTAGGAGGAAAGAAAAGAAGCAGAAAGATTCCCTCTTTTTTTGTCTCCAAAACGTACAAAAGCTCAAAAACTGATGGATGTTTTCCTAATGGCCCACGTATCGAAAACCCGCTTTTGGTATCGAGGCCACTTCATAGGGAGACGTCGGGCCGACGTTTCCCATACGATTTTGCCGGGAGCCATCCATTTCAGTCTTGCGAAGCAGCTGCAGCATGTTATTGTGGTTCACATAGCCTGCAGCGCTTTTGATTAAAGCCGCAGGGTGCATGAAGATGAACGCGGTACGGAGATTGTCTCATCAGGAATGCGGCTGGCACACGAGAGCCGCTGATGTCATAAAAATACAGAAAGCATACTCCCTAGACAGGGCCTAGGGTCACGGAAATGCGATCCTTTGCACTGGACATTCAAAACTTCCATCCGCCAGCGAGTCCCATAACGTTCTCAGGATCATACCTCTGTCTTATTTCACGAAGCCGGTTCAAGTGTTCACCGTACATCAACTCAAGCGATGTTCCAAACAGCGCATAGTTGACGTAAGGCGCCGCGTTCTTCAAGTCCTGCCCATCCTGAATTCCGGCCTCTACCAAGGACGCGACTGAACGACGCTGGGCGTCCGCCATGTGCTCGTCTGCAGATTCCTCACTCCAGCCGCAGAACATGTTCGATGGAAGGATGGCACGAGAGCGATCGGGTGGGTACGCTGATGGCCCTCCGTGAGTGAGAATGTCGGGCTCGAATGCGTCGAAGCTATAAACAAGCAACATGCTGCTGTCGTACTGGCTAAGTCTGTCGCCCCAGAACTTCGTCGCATCAGAACCAATGTCTCATTCACGCAGCTCCTCAGTCGCTCACCTTGGTCTCGTTTGAAAATGCCTTTATGATACGCTCTGTATAGTGCAACATGGGGACACCATTGAAATAAAGACTGTGCGGGAAGGCACATATGTGTCAGAAAGATGGCATTTGACATGATTCTAGATTCACCGTTTGTATATAGGCACGAACTGCCTTGAAACAAAGTCTGTGAAGGGACCACTGAAGACAGACATGGTCGTGGTGGGCAAATTCAATAGATCGTCATACAATCCCTTGGGTGGCGATGGCCCATCGTAGAAGAGTGATAATCCAAACGACACCTGTTCGACCTGGTAATCGAAGGATCAGCTGGGAAGTGGTAGATGCTTACCGAACCATTGTCATATACAAGGCTACCTAATTGCGCCGCCCTGTGGTCATGCTGCTGCGCAACGAACTCGGCAAAGACTGTTTGGGCCTGGTCCACAAGATCTCCCGCAAAGCTGAGCAAGGCACCCTACTCCATTCATGTTAGAACATCGTCTCTTAATAAAAAGTGGATACAGTAGAAAGACACACCCAAACATCAGTTTGCTGATGTAATTTCAGGGTGAACTTGGTGACAATTCCCTTTTGTTAGTACAAGACGGTGGTCAGTTCATCGTCTCTAAATTGAACCTTGCGAGTTTACATAGTTGTTGAACCCACCCTGTAGTCCGCGGGATAAGTGAACAATAATCCTTTGCCACAGTCTAGACATACCTTGAGCGCAAACCACAGGTCTTCGTCCTGCTCTGTCACTACCTTCACCTCTCCACACGGTAACACGAGCTCGAATTCAGTAACAGTGTCTACGGTGAGTCCATACTGGTTTGTTTTCCAAGAATATCCTGTGATAAAACATATTTGTACGATGGGCGAGCTGGATGAAGGAATAGCACTTGCCTCCACCAAGGGTAAGGCCAGCCACGCCTACTCCGGTCAGGCGACCGCCAACAACATTGAGGCCCTTGGGAACAAGGTGCGCATACACCTCGGTCCAGGTAAGCCCGGCGCCAATCTCGACAGTTCCAAGGTCTTCATGAATGACGATGTTCTTGAACCGGGCCATAGATACGTGCACGCCAAGGGTCGAGGAAAATCCAGGATTGGATGTGTGTCCACCGCCTTTGACTGCAAATGGCACGCGCGCGAGGCCAATCTCGTGAAGCTTTAGTGGCGCGTAGGGAGAATGTCAGTACGGCTAAGAGCGTTTGATTGCAGAAACAGGCTGTTTACGATTGAACCAACGTCGGCCGGGGTACCTGGTTCTACAGAACACACGGGGACTTGAGAGCTAGAGTTGGCCCAGTGAGCGATGTCCGATTCGAAGTCCTGCGAGTCTAGTAACCCATAGTCAATGCAGGGTTCGACTCGGTTCACAAAAGACACACTTACTCGGGTAAAACACTTGGGACGCAGAGGTGATGGACTTGGCGATCTTTTCGCACGTGGCTCTGTAATTGTCTTGCGATGACAACCGTGCCTGTCCAGCGCGATTCCCCAGGCCGAAATCCGATAGGCCGTACACAGCTTCAGCAAGGACAAGAGTACGAGACAGAAAAATCAATCCCAGCATGACGGCCGTGGTAAAGAAAAATAGGGCATGTTGCGGGCAAAAGCTTCGACTTCATGTACTCATAAAAGCTGCCGAAGCAGAGGCTGGGAAATCGACGGCTCTGTAACGGCATGAAAAATTTGTATGAATGGAAAATAGCGATGCACGGCGCTGTGGCCAACTTGAATCAACCCATGACTCGGAGCCGTCCGATGCCTCGGTTTGGCTTGAACTCTGCGGCTAAGGGGTTATCGAACCAGCCGCGACAACACCATTAGGGACCCAAGTGTTGTATGGGCTCTTCTGACCCACCAGTGTGATGACACAATGGTTGAAGCTTGAAGTACAGAGGAGACAGAACGCCGCGTGGCCTTCACAACCTGAGCCGGATGGGTCGGCGATCGGCCACGGATGCCTGCAGACCAGCGCCAATGATAATAATTGAGCCTGAAGTCGCCTGCAGTGATGAGTAAATTTCATGGGATGAGGTAAAGCCATCGACAATTCCAGAGACTCGGAACGACTCGGACAGGTGTGTGTGACCATTCGCGATATACCAGAGCGGGATTTACGACATTATGCATACAGGTGCCGATGGTACCTCTGCAGAAAGGGCAAAGTTGCATGCTCCGTGCGATGTGCTCCCTCAGTTTGACAGCAGAAGTCGAAGAACTGACGGACAATGAACGGAACAAAGCCGAGCAACGGAACCGAAAGCACGTGTCATTTGCTGACAAAATCAGCCTGAGTAAGAACCGACTTGGAGGCGTTACCGAGAACGAGCCATGAGAATCGTACATGAAACAACAGATGCGTATCGATGCTTATCGAAAACCGAAGCCACCGTGCTTGACGGGACATTTTCCACCACATGTGTGAGCATATGTTCGACTTCTCACTGGCGTGTGTTTCTCATGCTGAATCATAAGAATTCTTTTAGCGAAATCGAGATTACAATGACGACGTTCAAGGAGCCTTCACATTGAATATTGTGAAGACATACGGTGACATTGGAACATGTTTACCCCAAGGACATGATGAGGATTCTGGTGATTTGTTGTGACCCCCTTGCTTGCTCCACTCGCCATGACCACACATCAGCTTGAATGGAAACAGAACAGAGTACCCACAGCTGCGAGGTGCTCTGATTCTCAGCATAGAGCAACCGTTCCAATATTAACCACGTCCAGGTTCTATAGTGCGGTGATTTCGCATAGACGGTGGCCGTGTATGTCCTGCAGGATCAGCGTCCAGGCAGCTGACTTGAACAAACCATGATGCGTGTGATGGATGCTGAAGTTGAACGAACACTGGCAGCAACTGATGACAGGCCATAATCAGCGTTACAAATTCCGTAACTCAACTCTGCACTGACCAGCCTGTCACTCAGGAATGGTGATTGGTGGGTGATATCTGACCTGGATGCACTGTCCGTAATGTGCTACCGAGTGCAAACCCACCGTCTCAGTCTCTGGGGAACGACGTCAAGTTCGCGGCGAGATAGGCGCCCATGGGCTTAGTCATCGCCACTACATCCCTCTTACCGGACACACTATGATCGTGATTCCTGCTATCCTCGCAGCCACCCGCACATCCCCCTGCTGGCATACAATCAGAACCCGTTCTCTCTCTCGACCCACTTCATGTCCCCCGGCCCTCCTGCAATGACCCCAACGGGTGCAGGTCGCTCAACAACATTATACGAAGTTGCATCCTCACTATATTTCAGACAACCTCCGGGCTTTAGGACTCACCTTTGTGTTTCTCTGCTAACTTAGTAGAGAAACAAAAAGGTGAGTCCTAGAAGCTGAGATCAAAAAATTATTAGTGACCATGAGACACAGGAGAGGGATGGATGATCCCTCACGGCTTCTTCGCAATCATGGGCAGCCTCGTGGCATATGAGGGAAACCGGCCCATCCGAGTGCTGTTGCCCGAACAGCTAGAGTCTTATTCTCTGATGAGCAAGGTTTCGTCATCATGCAAACAGGCTGGTTTGTGACGCAATGCATCGCGATCGCGCGAGGAGTCCAAGGCCTATCGATCACGGAGTTGGAGTTGTCACGGTTGCCGTCGCAGCTCTGAATTTCGTGATATATTTGTCGATTGGTGTTGCTTGTGCTTCCTTTCCTGTCTCTTAGATCGTTTCCTCCTGCAGCGCTCCATGTTGTACAGCGAACTTCATTCATCCGGCATGTATAATTCCCACTTATGATCATCATTATCAGGCTCGAGGGCCTCAGAAGGTCTCAAGGGGCCCTCGGAGGAATGGAGGGAGTTACAATGTGTAAGGGAGGTATACGAGACACATCACGTCCGTGCCTGCCTGCCAGTGGCCGTGGGATAGAGATGTGGATTGCTGCCCTGCTGGGTAGAGCGGCTTTACGGCTTGTCCAAGCTTCCTGACGTTGTTTATGAGTGGGGGGGAGGTGATTCAGGATTAGTTTTTGAAACGCCTCAATCCTCTGCCGATTCTGTCAACCAGGGAATGAAAGATCCACCGTGTCTTTATAACACGGAAAGTGACGCTCGATGTCTCGGTAATACTCGACAACGGCATTGCAGAAGAAGTCCCCGTCACGCGCTGTTGTCGGGCGATATGGCCATTGAAGAGGGGCTTATATTAGTAGTAAAGTAGATACCCAGAGACCCAGAGGAGGACTGACAAGTATCTTGCCCAGGCTTGAATGACGAGCCTTATCGATGAAACACCGCTTTGGCAACGCCCGAATCCGTTCTGTCCAACTTGAACCTCGCCGCCTCGCTCACCACGCTCATCGCTCGTACGTGCGATAACACGCACATCCATTCACCAATGTCACGTATGTTTTCTCCCCCTCTGTGGTCTCCATATTAATATTCCTCTTGCCTTGTGGGCGTCGTGCCCGCCGTTCCTCACATCGCACAGTACTGTTGACAGTAACTCTCTTTCAGGCTTCGTTCCTTTTCACTCCGTATCAAGCCGCGCTTGACCACTTCGGCTCTTCATTATCTCAAGAAACCCCTTTGATTTCTTGTCTCCAAGCTCGTACGTACACCCAGGCTACCTTTCGACCCATGATTGAGAAACCCTGCCTCGCAAGCTATTTCCACAGAATTCCCCCCCTCGCCGAATCACATAGCCTTTTGACGTCCAGTCTCGGCAACGAAGGTCCTTCTCCGTCTCTTCTCGCTTGTCGCTTCTCTCTCTGCTGTATCCACCTATCCGAACTGTCTCATAACCTCACGCGCGGATTTTTCAGGCACACGCCTCTGCGTGTCATGGACCTGGGAAGGATGTGGCTACTTACTAGTACAAGCTGACAAATTTGAATGGGGGCGACGACACAGAAAGGTGCGGATGCTCGATCAAACGAACAAAATAGATTTTTTTTCAACGTCCCTAGGTATACACCAGGCAAATACGATCAGACTGCCACCCCTATCCCAGCCACGACAAGCTCTTACAACCTCCACTGGGCGTCGCCTGTAGATGTAGATGGCATCTACATCTACAGGCGACGCCCATGGCACAGAATGTGGTACCATCCCCAAAGTCCGCCCGAAAACTTCCCACGGGGTTGCATCCGTTCCCGTTCCTTGCCACTCGGCGAGAGAATACTTTCTCCGCTTACAGACGAAACAATGTCTCAGAGCTTCAAGTTGACAGAAAACCCAGGTCGAGTTTTCTGTCAACCTTGAAGCCGTGCGGCAGTAAAATTGGAGGGTATCATAACGGCCTTACATACCCTCAAGACAAGCGTCTCAATGGCCACCCATTGCCTATTGCGCCATACCTCGCATATTTTCATCCGAGAAAACCACTTGGATTGGTCTGTGGAGGGATATCCGGTAAGATCTTATACACTCGAGGGACTGATTTTGTGTGAATCTCCTCGCCGGGGCATGGTGAGTTTTTCCCATCGTCATCTCTCTACTCCACCTCTACTCCATGTTTGCACTTCTGGCCCTAAGAGGGAACACGTAAGGTTAAGCCAGCTCAGGTACATTAGTTGTACGCCGCGTGGTTTTCTCCCTACGCTACGTCACGTCGATAGCAATCGGGCTCCGCACCACAGGGAGCACGTAACCCGGCTCAGGTGAGTTTACGTTACGGTTGTACCCCTCGATTGGCTCGAGATTCGTCTCAGTATTATGAAGAGCACGAACGTCTGGCGCCAGGTCAACCACGACGCCACTTTGCCCAGCGCGGCTAAAGTCGGGTGTGGAGTCGTTGGACCCTTTGCCTTGGGTTTCAGACACCAGTTGGAGGCGAGCATGTGGCCGAGAATTAGCACCCGAAAGGATTTTTCACCTGGAGCTGGAGCAGGTTCCCAAGGGCGAGGGGGTTCCCGTGATAGTTGGACCTGACTGTGCCACAAACATGTGCGTTGTGCTTTGGCGCGGCGCGGACCGGCAGAGCAACCTGACCGAGCATCCCTCTTTGGGTTTTCTTCTATCACAGTATCCGATCCGATACACGCTCCCGATGAAAGCCCTCGTTCTCACATGCAAGTCAGACAGCCTACCGTGACTCGACCCTGAAACCTTTTTTAGAGACACCTGCACCCGTACTGGCACACAGGACGCGTCAGCGCAAAGCTATGAATAAATTTTGATGGGACAGCGATTCTTTATTGTCTTTCTACAAGTCTCGATCATCATCGAGTCCGTGTCAATTTCATCGATCTATTTAGTTCATTCCTTCATCATCCCGAGCCCTGATCTCGCTCCCAAACCCCACATCGAAATTCCGAGTCATTAAACCCCAAAGTCGTTGGCTCACGAGTCACTGGCAGTAGTCATTCTCGATAGCCTACTTGCACCTCTCAAGTCCTTCTCGTTTTTGTCTGTCTGTCTGGGCCTATCTATCATCTGTCTATCATAGCCAATTAAAAATTGATGCGATCAGATTAGTGCCCGCTTATGGTGTGTGCGATCGCATCCGACCAACCCGCATTTGACCCGCCCGCGACGAGCCCCGGGCTGCGCGCGCTGCCCATCACTACCACAATCATTATCTATCACATACACACATCATAGCCATAGCCCGCGCGCAAAGCGGGCATTGGGAAGCCACCTGTAAAAGAACAAAAAAGAAAGAAAAGACGCGTCATCCCATCCCATGTAGGGCAGGGCAGGGGCTGGCACACCACACCGGCACCGGCAATAACGTACTGCCGGGGGGTGTGCCAGCGGCCGATCCGAGCACCAGATAGAAATTGCTGCGAGGGCTTTCCCGCACCGCACCCGTGAAGGAGTTAATCGTCCGACTACTAACTAATGAATGCGACTGTTGGGCTGGGCTACTGTACTCCGACTCGGACGTCATATTACTTGGATTGGCAGTTCCAATTTACGCGCCATGTGGGAGGAGCCGTGCCGCTCGCTCCACGTGCGTTCGTGGTGACAGATCGGCCCAATCCGAGGCGCATCGACACGACAGAGGACGAACGAGTCGGACAAGTGACAGATACATTAAATCGGATCTCGGAATTTCCACACCGGTGGCACCCAGATCGCTCAATGGAGGAACGTAGAAAAATAGAAGAAAAAGATACAATTGCTTTGTTGCCTCTGTGCAAAAACGACAATACACGATAATTTAACATTGTGTTGGTAGCTAGTATCACGCGCGGGAGGAGAAAAGGGAGGGGTTCGGCGAGTCGAAAGTGATTAACTGTATGCGAAGGGTATTAAGGTAAAAGGTACCAGCAGCCTCCCACGTTCGAGGTATATCCGAGAGCCAGGCGAAGGGTTTTGAGGGGAGGAATATTTGGCGGGGATAAAAACAGCTAGAGATACAGCGATAGGAAGGATATGCATGTGCCCTGGTCCATCGCGCCGCGCGGCGAGGGCGGGGCACGACTACGGCGGTCCTATGATAAGAGGTATGAAAGGGAGAAAAATGGTCTAAACTTGGGATGGTTCTTTGCCAGCCAATCGCGCGGTATTTTTGTGATTTTCTCCTTCTAGACCGCGCGAGTGGCGACCATGTTCATCGCACCGAGGATGACCTCCCACGAAAAGTCGAGTGCGGCCCAGAGGTCGCGATCAAAGATGCCGAGGGCGCACGCGTTGCGCCAGATGGCGCTGACGGTGCGGGTGAGGGCCATGAGCGCGCTCATCCTGTCGCCCGAGGCGCTCGCCGCGAGGAAGGTGGCAACCTGAGGCGCGGAGATATGGGCAAAGGGGCCGCCGGCGGCGCTGGAGCCGGCACGGGCGCCGGAGAGCATGGAAGGTGGAACAGGGAGGAGCGCGCTCATGAGCCGGTCCAGCCGGTGCGCGATGAGGAAGGTGTGGAGCGGGGCAAAGGCCTCTGCGTGTGGCACGACGAGGGGCATGACAGGCACGGCAAGCATGCCGTTGGAGCGCATTTGGGGGCGCGAGACGGGGATGCGCGGGATGTGCGCACAGTTGGCTGCGAGCACGATGTGGTGCGTGGGGATGAGGAAGACCGAGTCCGAGACGGGGTGCTTCGAGGATGGGCTCGATTGCACGGCGAGGATGTGCGTTGGGGGTGCCGCGCCGCGGGTCGGGGCGACGTCGAAGGAGGCTGGGAGACGGGAGCGCGGGAGCTGCGGTGGTACCACTGCGGCGGTGACCGAGGCCATCAGTCTGTCAAAAAAAATGGCAAAAAACGCAAAAAAGCGCAAAGAAACAAAGGGCGGTCAGTTTGGATTGTTCAGAATCGGCATATGACGGGCTGGACGTACTCGTCTCCCCGTGCGTGAAGGCCTTTCCGAATGTACTCAAAGGGCACCTGGCCGAGGTTGGGCTCCACGGCGAGAATAGCCTCGCGCTGCGCCTCTGCGAATGGTGGACGATTGAGGGTGCGCGGGAGCTGAAGGTTGGGAAGAGGTGCCGCAGGATGTTGGTGCTGGTACATCTCGTGGTGGTAGTGCTGTCCCGGGCGGGTCTGAACGTGGAACATGTCGGGGTTGAAGAGGGTTAAGTAAGAGGGATGAGTGGATATGAGGTGTGGAGTAGAAGAGAAACCGTTGGATGAACGCTCCCTGAGCAAAGTAGCAAAAGCGACAGAGGTAAAGGTTTAAATATAAAGGAGAGGAAGGAAAGCGAAAGCTGGAAGGAGAACAACGGATGAGCGTGGACGAGGCCAGGAGGCGCTGTTTTGGGTATTCGTTTGTTGCCCTGTTTGGAAAGTCGCGCTACCGATGGAATCCCTTGTCCCCTCTGCTCTTAAAGTTGCCTCTCGCTTCCACAAGCCTTTCCTTTCCAAGTCTCACATCCCTTGTACTCCCGTTCTTGTCGCTCAACAGCTTCTGTCATACTCTTGTTTTTCAAATCCACTCCAGTCCGCCTATCTCCTCGTAGCGCACTGCGCTCTACTAGTGTCGCCAGAAAATATCGCCTGGGATTGCCCAGATCCCAATCACAGATACACGCCGAGTCATCTCCCTTGATCTTACTTTTAATAGCTATTCATAATTCTCGGTGGCCCTCATCGCATCGCATATATTACATCACGTGATGTACCACCGCACTTGTGCCCAACGTGTGCACGTTGCTACTCAACAGTGACTCACCGTCAACACTCGCTCGAGCATCGAAATTCCTCTAAGCTTCTCTTTCCACGGTATCAGCCATCATGACGACCCTGCCATAAACGAGGAAACGCTCTGCTTGTTTTGGTATCTAAATTCAGTTTTGTGCCTGAAAGGCCCCCTCTGATGGCGCGTTCCGCCACTAGACTGTGGGATCATGGCGATTCGTCGCCCCCATGCTTCGCGCCACACAAAGTTGACTCGCCAAAGGGCTACTTCATAGTCCGATTCGTTTCGCGTCCCCCTCGTCCTCACTAGTAGCGAGTAGCGAGCGACAGCGACAGCCGAGTGCTAGACCATGCAGAGGTTTCTGTTTATTTCGTACCTACCGCCATTATTCCCTAGCTGGCTTAGCCAGCTACCATCGGGCTTCTCTAATCTCTGAAATGCCATCAGAACCGTAGCGAGCGCGACACCGACGCAGCTGTTGAAAAGGTGAATGACGATCACCCCCGACCTAGCCCATATGCGGCGCACCGAATTAAAGCCTAAACTAGTATGCCACGTGAGCGCCATGGGCAACTAATTGTCTCTACGACAAAGGGATCACCAAATTCAGCCTGCGAGTTTTCATCGTAGCGTAGCCAGGCCTGACCAAACCACCAGTCTCCTGCCATCGGCCCGTCCATCACCGTCAGCCCATGTCGTGTCACGATCTGCACATGCATGCCAAGGCACAGTGCTCCCTTATGTTTCTTTTGGCCTTCCTCCGACAGTGGCGAGCTCGTCCTTCGCACGAAAAAAGAAAAAAGAGAGCGTCATTTAAGCGTTTGCTTCTAGAGAACGTATCACGTCACGTCAAAGGTTTTTGATTATCGCATGGAAACCCGCCTCTGCCATATCGGCGTGCCGTGCCGTGCCTGCCCTGCCCTGCGCCTTGGGTTGATTAATTGGCCTGCCAGGCCAGTGAAAGTGAAAGTGAAAGTGAAAGTGAAAGAAAGGGAAACCTCCCCATGGGGTACGTCGACGATATGACGCCCCCTCCTTCCCCCCCCCGCACGCACCATGTGTGCCCGTCACACCCATATCCGCCCATGAAACGTCTTACTATCCCTGGCACTCCCATTCAAGTTCTCTTCCTGGCGACCATGACCATGATCGCCATTCACGATTCCGCATGATCAGGGCTGGCTCGCCTCCCGATTCAAACCTCACTCAACTCAAACGTACTGTATCTCGGAATACATATGATGGACGTGCATATCTACTAGTCATGCACAAATCAGACGAGAATGGTCTATTATGAACAGACCGGGAACCTGTAGCTGTGCTAGTGGTGCTTGACTCGATACTTATTGACTGTCCAGACACGACAGAGTTGGACGAGGGGCGCGGGTCAAGCTGGAAACGGTTACTTCGCTGTCTATCGACTCGGCAAACATGGCTCTAAAACCCGGGACGAACCAACGGTTGTAGCGTACTTGGTCGCGTGTTGTAATAACCCATTACCAGTCCATTACTGACCGTTTGATCGCGGCCGTGGCAGCAGTACGACAAGAGCATCTCTATTATTATAATATGCAGCCCAAGACCGATCTATCCTTGGCCATCTCTGGAAAGTAACTAGGAATTGGGTGACGCGTCTCTCGGCATACCTAGAGGGCCTTCACTAAGTTACTGTATTTTACCTCAAGCACAGCACGAGTCAATAAGACGAATAAATATATTATATATTCTCTCGGTATCATCGCGCCGAGTCAGTCACAGTGCTCACTTGCGTTTTGCGAGCACCTTCACAGCAGCGGCCTTGACGACGCCCGCGGCGCGCTCACACTCCTTCCGCGATAGCGCGGCAGTCACAGCGAGACGAATACTCGGGCGCGCCTCGATGACCTCCTGGCCTCTGAGCCGCCTCGCGCGCGTGATCCACACGCCCTGCGCGAGCGCCTCGTCCACGATGTCCTGCAGCAGTCGCTCCTCCGCCGCGATGTCGAACGCCGGCGCGTCGCGCGGCACATGGCTAGCCGGGTTCGACGGCTTGGCGGTGGCGGTGGCGGAGCTGAGGGACGCGAGCGGGTGCAAGTGCACGGCGGGCGGCGTGCGCACGTAGATGTGAATTATCGGCGAGGCCGGGTGCGAGGGTATCGTGATGCAGTCGACGCGCTCGAGCACCGCACGTATCGCCCGGACGTTCTCTTGCAGTGTGCTGAGGATCGAGGGCGTGTTGCGCAGGATGTTGATCCCCTCTGAGGCGGAGACGGCGAGGAGCGCGGGGACGGCGGCGGAGAAGACAAAGGAAGTTCCGTTGATGCGTTGGTGGTTGACCACGATGTGCGAGCCTGCGCAGAAGCCACCCGCTGCATTGAGGCCGTTGGCGACCGAGCCAAGGAGGATGTCAATTTGCGAGGCCTGGTCAACATGTCGTCAAGTGAGAACGAGAACAAGATGGGATGAGGTGGCATACAGGGACGTTATATAATTCGGTAAGACCACGTCCGGTTCGGCCTACAGTGCCAAAGGAGATACTCTCGTCGAGAATGAGGCGATACTTGTATTTCTGCTTGAGCTCAATCTGGGGAGAGGAGTTCGATATCAACCGTATCCGTGTGACCAGTCACTCACTAGTTTTGGTAAATCTGATATAGAACCGTCTTTCTCAAAGATACCTTCAGTGACGATGAAACGTCTCGTGAGAGGGCCGCGGCGTTTGCGGCGCTCCTTTTCAATACCCTGGAGGACTTCCTCGAGGCTCCTGAGATCGTTATGGTCGAACCATCGAATGGTGGAGCGGGAAATCTGCATGCCCTTCTGAAGAGCAAAGTTGACACCTCGATCGGCTACGATAATATCGCCACGTTTCGCAAAGGCAGAGATGACAGAAGGAACTGCGGCAAAAGCCTGAGAGTAAAGAATGGTGGCCTCTGTACCAAGAAAGTCGGCTATGTCACGCTCGAGGTTCATGTGCACGTCTGGGAATGCTCGTTAGACCGACGGGGGTGTTGTGTGAAGGGTACAGACATACCGATAGTGCCATAAAACCCAGGTGGGCCACAGCTACCCACACCGTATTTCCGGAGAGTTTCGATGGCGCGTTCCTTGATGGTTTCGTTGCTCGCAAGGCCAGTGAAGTTGTAACTGGCGAGATTAAGCACCTGCTTGCCAGTGTTGACGAGTTTGGGCTTGGGTCCATTGGCACCCGAGACGACCGGGATCGAGGCAAGATCAGTTTGCTCTTCCGTTGTGAGAGGAGCGGCTAAAGGCTCTGGGGACCATTCATCCACGAGCTCATCGATTTCCTGATAGCGAGAGGGGGGTGAGGTCAGGATACGCGTGGGAGGAGAAAACGTGGCAAACATGCCTTGTCTGAAAACTGAATAAAATGCTTTTCGCCATTGTCTGCACGTGTACGCGACTGTAGAAGGGTACGAATGGCAAAGAGGGCGAGGAGGATTTCGAGGAGGGTGCGACCGGGATCGTTCTGATGGGAAGATTTTACATAGCGGGCGACGACATGGGAGCCTGGTAGTTTGAAGAAGGCGAACTCTGCCTGGATGAGGGCATAAGAGAGAAAGGCGAAGAGGGGTTCGAGGGCAGAGGTAGAGCCGTCCATTGTGGTTGAGAGGAGAGCAGAGGCGGCTTATTCCGTCCCCTCATGGCTTCCCTTCAAGACACCCTCGCTCCTCCACCGCCCCCGAAGCAACAACGTCGCGTTCCTGCACCCGCTTTGCCCCCACCGCCACCTTCGGTCATCAACATCGTGAGTCGTTCTGACCCTCGCTGACCTTGGCATTCCTCATCAACTCCCATTAGCCCCAGCCCGTGTACGGTAATAACTATCCTCGTACGAGGTCTCCTTCTCCTCTCCGCTCTGGCTTCAAGGTCAATCCTGACACGGGTGAAATACAAAGCGAGGATGGCTCTGATGACGAGAACGACGACGAGCCCGATGCTACATGGACTCGCCGTGCTCACTCTCCAAACCCGTCCATTTCCCAGTTCGCGTCCAGCTTTGCCCAACGCGTTGGTTCATTCGTCAGTAGCGTGGGTAGTAGTGTCGTCTCTCCCGCCCTGCCCACGGACGAACAACTTGAACGAGAGGCCGAACGCGACCGTGAGCGTTCCCGTCGCGAGGCAGAACGGATTCTCACCCAAGAGGCCGAAGAACGTCGGTTCATGGAGGAGAAGCTTCTTGCGATGCTGAACACCAAGCACACTCCCCCACTGCACATCTCCCCCTCTCGCTCCCAGTCTATGCCCACGCCCACTAGCTTCGAGGACCCATCCCCCACTCCCTCCCAGCGCGACAGCGGCATCTCCTCGTGGTGGTCTGCCACCAAGAATCGCCTCACGCCGACAAAAGAGCCCCTTACCGCCGCACAACAAGTCATCCAAGAAACAAAAGAAAAAGAAAAGCGCGAAAAGAAGGGAGCAAAAAAGGCAGATAAGGATAGGAAACGTTCCCCAGATTGGCCCACTACACCAGAGAGCAAGTATTCTAACCCTGCTCTCCTTAGTCTTGCTACGCCACCCAAGGCCTCACCAAACCACGCGTCCCATTCTGCTCCTGCGTCGCCGACACCAAGATCTCAAGGCCTTCCATCCAGTCTGCCTCCGAGTCTAGCACCAAGTCCCCTGCGTCCCCCGGACAGTCGTACTGCGTCACCATCTCGCTCTCCATCCCGTGAACCCCCTCCGCTCTATACCCAATTCAACGAACAGGGTACGCTTGATGTTCCTGGCACGCTCCTCGTCATCGCACGGCGTTTCGAGAAGCTCGAAAAGTGGACCGTTGGACACGTTCGTGCGCTGGAAGAGCGCATGGGCGACGTCGAGCGATGGCTCGTCGACAAGGAGAACGAAAAAGGGCCTGAAGGTGCAGATACCCCGAAATCTGATAACGAGTCTTCCGCCTTGGAAGAGTCTGTGAGCGAGATGCGAGATGAGTTCATGGAGATGCAAGGCCGCATCAGCGAGTTGGGACGCGAAATGGCCAAGTTCGCGACCTCGCCCGCCATCCTTTCCGGCACGCCGACGCGTGTTTCCGCCCAAGCCGTGTCCACCGCACCTCAGACCAACTCGTCCTTCGCGATCCACGCGCAGACGAGCTCCTCCATCACGGTCCACTCCCATTCTCTCCCACCAAACACGCCGCAGGCCTCAGTATCCCGCATCTCTTCGTTCAGCGACCTCCGCCGCCGCGACTCGGTCAGCCCGCCGTTTGTCCCGCCCTCAGCTATCCGCGCGGAGCAACCTCGCTCGCGCCTACCATATCCAACAGGGGATTACACGTCACCCCCGGGCTCCGTGGTCATCGGCCAAGGCGCGCTTTCGCCGCCGCAGTCGCCACCCACGTCCAACTCGGCGTCCGCCTCGCCAGCCGCCGTCCCGCGTTCGCGTCGCGTCTCCGTTGCAGGCCTTCCTGCGCCCTCCCCATCACCACCGGTGTCCAGCCCTGCTCTTGTGGGCTTACCGCGGACAGGAGGCACGTTGGCGCTGCCACCGCCGCCACCGCCGCGCGCACGCTCGTCGAGCATCAGCCCAACGCCACGCAAGCGCTACACTGTCGCGCTGGGCGAGCCGATCATGAAGCCGCGCACGTCCACGTCTCCGTCTCCGTCCCCGATATCCGTCGGGGACGGCGACACTGAGGAAGAAGAGGAAGAGGAGGACGCGGTCGACCACACGATCGGCCGCTCAGCCGGACGGTACACCACCATTCAGCAAAAGCGTAACGGTATCGGCTTTGGCATTGGGAATGGAGGAGGTGGAGACGACACTGATACGAGTGCGTCTGACTCGGCGCCGGACCTGCGCACCCCCCCGCGGCTCGTACGCCCACGCGCAACCACGCAGTCAGGTCCTAGCCCGGGCGACCCGCCACGCGTGGCCGCCGCCGCCGCACGAACGAATCCGCTGCGGGTGCATGGGCGTGCGATGAGCACCGGCCGCGCCGCTTTGCGGGATGCGCGCCCGCCGCGGTCCGCGACGATTGCTGTTGCGGGGGCGGGGACAGGCGCTGCCGCTGCTGGTGCTGGTGGGAGATTCCGCGACCCGCTCGTCGTGCGGCGCGAGGAGAGCGCGGCACGCGCTAAGACTGCGCCGCCGCCGCCTAAGGTTTTTGCTGGGAAGCCGCGGGCACCGGTCGGCGAGCTGGTCGCGTATTTCGACAAGAGCTGAGGGAGAAGGGAGGTTGGTTCTTGGTGCTTTTGGTGTTTCTTTTTTGCCCTTGGTTTTGCAGGGTTTGGACGATGCTGCTCCCCACTGCTGGCTTTCTTGTTTGCGCGGTGACACACTATGTACGCGCGTTCTCGACTTGACGATTGTAAACACATTTAAGTATTTTTTTTTCTGTTTTTGCTCCTCACTCCCATCGTGACGACCTCTAATGACTAACTTTGAACTGACCCTTCTTGCTATTTTGTTTGTTTGCTTTTTTAGGTGTAACTGCGGCACGATGCGTGACGACTAATAACCTGTTGTGATTCCCATTCCATTCCACCCCTGGCTTGCATTTTTTTTTGTTTTGCTAAAAATCTAGAAATGATTTTCTGCGTGCAAACTAACCCTTCATCGTGCTCACAGCTCATGGATTTCCTGATCCGTTTACTGAAGATGAGACAGTCGACACGAAAACAATCGCTCGTTTTTTGTTGTTCTATTGACTCGAGGTCGCTGAGGTGCGCGATCGCGTTCGCCCTGCAGGACAGTCTTCCCTTTGCAAATAACCCTTGTGTAAACTACGACAAGACAATGACCAGTCCGAGTAATGGTAACATTGATTACTTACATTTATGCCTCGTCATATTGTGACCTCGGCCAACACTTTCATTGCACACAGTGCGACTGAGTTTTCACGGAGAACTGATGTCATGACGGTCCCCGTTGATTCTCCTCCATCCGCTCGACGGTGGCGCGTCCGTTGGGCATCGATGACTTGGTGATAATGACCAATGTCTGGGGCCGGGGCTGACTGGGGGCAAGCCCACCTCCACGCGCCCGCTCAACGAGCTAATCCAATGGTGCTCAAAAGACGAAGTCGCACAGAGGTGCTCCTGCCGTCGGAACATACACCGCGCGTATACCCGTCATTACGGTGATGGACACTATGCACTCGCAAGCAGTCGGCGAGCACCTTCTTGGGGAGAGAGCCCTCCGAGTCCATGCAGCAGCGCAGGACGTTCGAAGTTGGTTGGGACGGTACTTCAGCGCGAGCTTGAAGCTTACTGTAGGTTTGTTTTCAGAGTCGTCGACAGAGAGAGACAGACTGTACAGTATGTAACGGGCGGCAGCATGTGCGGGTATGTACGACCTCCCCCGTGCGCTGCGGAGCTCTCGCTCGCTCGCGTACAGTAAAAGCTGGGGAGAGTAGTTGAGCCGTCACGGTCGGCCTTCCCCTGCCCATTGCCGCACGGTGCCACGGCAGTACTAAGTTAGTACTGTACTGTACTTTCCGTGCTACGCTACTGTACCTTCTGCTGCGCTCCGCAGGTAGGTAATTATTCAGGGGACAAAAATGCGCAGTTCCGGTCCCGAAGAGAGAGCCCGTAGCCGCTGCCTTGTGCCAAAAATGCGGTCAAAGGGAAGGCCCCAGTCTGAGGTTCGCTAATGAGGAGTTGCTACGCGACGCGGTGGCCGGCCGATCCGATGGTTTCTGGGGCTGTAATTCGGAATCGGAATCGGAATCGGGGGCCCGGTTTTGACGAAGGCGCGGCCTTACCGTGACTTTTGCGAGGTCGGTTCCTTTTCCTTCGGATGGAACGATATGGGCTCATTGAGTCAATTCTATAGCATGCGGTCGATAAAGCTTGATCGTGGTGTACTCGCGGGGTCCTGAGCTGCCTTGATCCAAGTTTAGGGTATGGTGCCGCAGTCATTGCATTAAGCTGCGATTGTCGCACGTCGTACTCTTGGGTCAGGGCAAGGATCGCACATATCCGAGGTTTCGATACCTGTCAAGACAGCTGACAACATAGAGATAGCCCATGGTTGTGCAGGTACATTTCATCCCCGTCCCCCCCCCCCCCCCCTGGATGATCTATTCTGCAACAGAGGGCTAGCTTTGATTTGCCTGGTCCATAGATGTGTCGCCGCTGTTAGAATTGAAGGCTGGAAGTGTGCACTATAGGCGATGTGGGAGCGATCATGATGGAAGACTCCAAAGGCGTCTGAAGTTCGATTCCATGCATCCTTGTGGGTCGCGAGCGTCTCAGGGAAGGGAGATGATGTATCAAGATATCACTGACAATCATAGAGGTGGAGTCGCGTGGAGTGATCAGACAGTAAAGCAACCGGCGTGATTCGAGTCCTTCGCAAACCCAGCTGTCATGGGTCACCGGTTGATTGATGCTGATGATGATAAAGACACAATGATCACTTGATGAGCCATGAGAAATCTGGCATTCTGAAACGCGCCGGGTTTTTTTATCAGGTTACAGTTACAGCTGACAGGATGGAGAAGGTGGTGAGTCTCAGGGTAGACGAGAACTTGGAGCCCAGGGGGTATACACACACTCGGAACCGAAGGTGAAGCGCAGAGACGTCAGGAAAGTTCCATTCTCCCACCTGGCACATTATGTTCCTAGAAAAATGAAGTGTATGATACCCGGACCATAACTGCCATTATTGTGGTGCGTAGTGATTGAAATGGGGTGAATCGGGCGACAGACCCAGCGGGGATGATAGTATTAGGAAAGATGATAGGGCTGAATCCCCCTGTGCGTGTGCGGAAGAGGACCTTGCGTGGAATCAAAAGAAACACACTTGATGCGTGCCTTAGTGTGGGAAGGTTGGTCTATCATTTCATACGTGCGGCATCAGTACCACAAAACACATGTGCGTCACGAGAATGTTTCAGCTCCAGCCTGAGGGTGGATCATCTGCCATGCGAACCGGCATAAGGAAGAGGCCGTGCAGTGGATATTTGTTTCCGGGGAAAGTGTAATAAGCACCTGCTGCCGCATGGCAACGTACAGGACGATCATCAGGATCATTGTCCGGATATCACGCGGGCCTTACCTTACAAACACGAACACACGGATATCTCATGTCATTCCTAGGTCATTTATTCCAACACGAGCTATCTCTGGGTATCCTGTGAAGAGCGAATTCCCGAATCCACATTTACCGCAGCGTTGCTTCTGAAACGCCGTTACCTTGTGCTAATGTTGCAGCTCGAAACTAGGCCTTTGTCTCCAGCACTTAGGCTCGGAGAAGTCGTTGTTAGAATTTGTAGGACTGGATCCCCGTTCTTGCTTGTCCAATTCTGACCCTGGGGGCTGAGAGGGCTTTAAACAAGCTTAACCCCTTCTGCGTCAGCGGAACAGCTGAAGGCGATCTTCTGACGCCCGTTTCAGGACACGAATCAAGGATTTACCCGGGACAGCCGCTGTAGCTGGCGCCAAGCATTTTTCTGATGGATTGGATCGAGGGCACTCAACAAGTGTTTTGTCCACAGTCCTTCGTCGCCTCTCGGCCTCTCACATTAGCCGAGCACAAAGATAGTCTAAGTAATACAGTGTAGGGTCAAACTTCAAGCACTGGCACAGTCCTTCGCCATTGCTTTCCCTGCCTTCGCCACGGCTTTCATGACGTTCATAGTCTGGTCCAGCGCCGATTGGACCGCAGGGCCAGATCTGCACACAAGACTGAATCAGTCTCGAGATGCGACAGAAAGGACGGAGGGCACGTACGAGTTCATGCTAGCCAACTGATTCATCGCGAGCGAAAGATTCCCACTGATCTGACTCGCAGCCGAGAGATCCTGTCCCGACGACATGGACGCGAGAGCCCCCATGGCATTGTTGACGCAAGACTGCGCGCTCTGAAGGGCTGCTGCGGCAGTGCAATTGGCGGAGTTGTTTGAGCAGGTGGAGTTGACGGCCGTCGAGTTGGCTAGGCATGTCGGGCAGGTGGTGTTTACAGCTGTAGAGTAGGCAAGGCATGTCGAGTTGGCCAGAGCCGTAGAGTTTGCCAAATACATGCAGTTGACCGAGCACACCGTTGAGTTGGCGGAGCATGTCGAGTTGGCGGAGCATGTTGAGTTGGCCAAGCATGTCGAGTTGGCCAAGCATGTCGAGTTGGCCATGCATGTCGAGTTGGCCAAGCATGTCGAGTTGACTACGGATGTCCCGTTGGCCATGCATGTCGAGTTGGCTAAGCATGTCGAGTTGGCCAAGCATGTCGAGTTGAGTACGGATGTCCCGTTGGCCAAGTTGGTGGAATTGCAAATCATGCACTGGTTGGCCAGATCGGCGGTCGCGTTGGCGGCAGTATTGTTGCAGACAAGGGTGGCATTATTTGCGGATAGGTCGACAGAGGAAGAGTTTGAGGAGCTCGCCGAGCTCAAGTCTGTCGTGTTGACAGCTGCGGTGGAGTTCGCTGCGTCTGCAGCCGCCGCATTGTCTTTGTTCTTGTTTCCTTTCCCTTTCTTTCCTTTTGCCTCCGCCTTTCCTTTTCCTTTCTTCCCTTTCTTGGCCTTCTCGGGACCAGCGGCGCAGCCTCCAGATGTCGCGTTTTGGGAGGATTCGCACACCACGGTGCTGTTATCTGCAACGGCCGTTGCATTGTTTACATCAGCTGTGCAATTTCTAAACGCTGCTCAGTCGCAGCGAAAGGAAACTGGAATATTGAACGAACCCGAGCCCCATCTGCGAGGCCAGTTGTGTGAGCGCCTGGTTCATTTGCTGGAGTCCAGAAGCGACGCTCTGCTGGTCCTTGCTGCATTGGGCCGCGCTACGCTGATTATGTGTTAAAGGTACTGTTCACCATGCGGTCAGTATGACAGCGGCTCGGAGCGGGACAATTGGGAGTACCAGCTCTGACAACCTCGAGACCGGCTACGGCGAGAAGATACAGAGAGAAAAGTTTTGCCGCCATGCCTGCAGTGCAACGGACCAAATGAAAGAAGACCGAATAAAAGTGACGAAAGGAATGAGGGAATGTGGACAAAAGCGTCAAGCTTGGAGTCCTGCTCTGGGAATGGGCAAAGATCGATAGGAGTCCCGGTGAGGGTATCATTTGTATTTATATCGCTGCGGACTGCATTGATAGATTGTGACAACCTTGTAGGCAATGACAACGAGGGTACTCGAAGCCAAGGGAAATCCATGTTGAGGTCAAAGCGATTCGGAACGATGGTAGCAAGGGACACGGCATTTGCAAATACGCGCCTGGGGTTGTAACTCAATGTGTAAATGCTCCACTACCCCAGGCGCCAATCAATTGGTATATCGGTTCCAGTACATCAAAGATGGGGAAGTCGGGCACGGGCAATGGCCAGTGACGACGGTCACGACAACGAGCACATTGCCTCGATTTCCTTGTGGCATCGGTCGTGCTTGATTTTCCAATTATAGCACATGCTGGAACATCTACGAGATCAAAGGGAGCAAGTGCTCCACAGAGTCGATTGGCGCATGCGGCCCCACAAGGCGACTCTTTTAACAGCGTTCTGCGACTTGGAGACAACGACAAGACCTGTCCCGAGCGCGATGAGACCTCGAATTCGGCGAACTCGGGAAACAACCTAAAGTGAAGGAAGTATCCGCTGTAGATCATCGAGCTTAGAGCCGTCTGGAACAACACCGCATTTCGCAGCCGAGTACCACGGTCAGGTTGCCATCGAATCGAACCACTTCGGGAGCAGATCTTCGGGTCAGGGATATATGAAGGCTCACAACAATCACAACATCAACAATAGTGATGAATTTCACACTCAGAAGACCTTGTAGCATGCATGACTTTCCGATACGTGTGAGTGTCACCGAATGGACCCGTGTGTACTTACCTCGCTGGCCAGGCTACAATAGCTGTGAGAGCATGATTAAAGACAAGCCAAATGGAAGCAAAACTGGAATCAAGGCAGCCCAAGGGAAAAGAAGCCCGAAGGAGCAGTATAAATCGATGGTTGACGAAGGAAAGGCGAGAGACCAAGGAACGGTTCTGTTTGGGTTCAACTTTGGAGGATCGGGTTGGACGGTTGGAGTAACAAGGATACCATGATCGCTATCAATAGAAAATAGAAAATTTCCCATTTTCCGATAGAACAAGCCTTAAGACGTCATGAAAACTATATGGTCGATTTGTTAGTTCTGGCAATGGTTGCAATGGCCATGGAG
Organism: Russula dissimulans; assembly: GCA_022376545.1. Classification (NCBI taxonomy): domain Eukaryota; kingdom Fungi; phylum Basidiomycota; class Agaricomycetes; order Russulales; family Russulaceae; genus Russula; species Russula dissimulans. Next base: position 27,022 of record WTXJ01000074.1, read on the forward strand.
ACGGGTGCGGCCCAACCAGACGTCAGGTGTGGGAACAAGAAGCACAACAGATTGCACGGAGAAGTGAGAGACAGAGCAAGGGGGTCCGAAGATTATGCTCGTGCACCAGGGTCGTCGGATACCTTGACGATGGAAGAGGGAGAGGACAAAGGGAGCACGTCGCAACGGCCCGACGCTTACCGGGCCCCGTTTGTCACTGTTCCGCTACCGAGCTGGCAGTTGACGACAATGAGCACAAAACAAAAGCCGGCAAAGCCATCGGGGTCGTCGACGGGACTGTATAAGCCTGAATCTGTCAAGGTGTGTCCGTCGTTCTCCTTAAAATAACGCCCTTTTTGATCTCTTCAAAAGGATGTTGCAGACGCTCTCGGGATCACCAACTTCCCCGACCCTGTCGCATCCGCCTTGGCTAGTGATGTGGAATATCGAATACACCAGGTCATAGAGGTGTGCCATGTCTTCTCTTATATCCACCGTCCTCCTCATCCCTCTCCAGGAGGCATCGCGCTTCATGCGTCACGGGCGGCGCACAACCCTCACCACCGGGGACATCGATCGCGCTTTACGCGTCCTGAACGTCGAACCACTCTATGGCCATAGCCCGTACACCTCTTCAGTCTTCCGCCGCGCGCTCCCATTCCCACAAACAGCGTCCGCCGGCCCTGTTTACTTTGTCGAGGACGAGGAGGTGGACTTTGAGCGCGTGCTCCGCGAGGAGAAACTCGTGCTTCCGCCCAGCGTTCGCTGGACCGCGCACTGGCTCGCGGTCGAGGGTGTGCAGCCGCTCATCCCAGAGAACCCGCCAGCGGTGCCCCGTGACGACCCTTCGTCGAGCGCGCCGGGTGCCGCGGCTTCAGACAAACGCGCTGGCCAGCAGGCCGCGCTTGTCAAACAGGTGCTCTCACGCGAGCTCCAGCTATATTATGACCGCCTCACGTCGTCGATACTCCCCTCTGGGTCTGGAACAACGGACCCGACCAAGAGAACTGCGGCACTGGCAAGTTTCAGACACGACGCTGGGCTGCAACCGTTATTACCCTACCTCGTGCGCTGGGTTGGTGAGAATGTTGTCGCAGTACTGCATGATGGAGCCCAGGACGATACGTCTGGACGCACTCTCGAGGTGTTGCTGGACGTCATCGCTGCCCTGCTCGAAAACGTGACGCTCTTCGTCGAGCCTTACGTGCGTTGAGTTCTGCAAGCTTATCGAGTCAAAAAGTCGCTAACACGCCCTGCTTCAGCTTCATCAAATCCTTCCTCCGGTGCTCTCGGTATTATTACACTCTTCGCTCCCACCTATGCACTCGACCCATCTGCGCACATCCGCCGCCTCCGCCCTCGCCCGCATCCTCACCCAGCACTCCGCCACGTACCCTCCTCTCGCCCCGCGCATAATGAAAACGCTTCTCCTGGCTCTCCTCGCCCCCGAGCGCGGCCCCGGCACACGACTGGGCGCGCTCCGGGGACTCATCGGCGTCGGCAAAGAGGCCGTGCGGAAGGGTATACTGGATGCGGGCGGGGCGAAGGCCCTCGGCGGCGAGCCGGGAGTCGCGGGTGCGGTATTCGAGGCTCTTGCGGTGCTGCACCCGCCATCGGAGCACCCTGTGGCACTCAACCCTGGGGTCCCCGACGACGCGCGGATCGCAGAGCGCCTGCGCAACATCCTCGGCGACTTTTTCGCGGAAAGGCTGGTAGGTGACGCCGCGTGGGCACGGGGAGTGCTCTCGGAGGGCTAAAGGTTTTTTTTTTTCCTATTTGCTCCTCCCTCCTCCCGGTTGTCGGTTGTATTGTATCGTGCCACTGCTTTGTATCGAGTGCCCTCGCTTTTTTTCGTTGGACCTTTCAAGTGGTCCAGTTGGTCTCCTCCCAAGACCGCTCCAGCAGCTCCACCCCGACGATAACAGTCCCAAGGCACTCCTCCGTGGACACTTCTTTTGGGCTGGCTAAGGTCAGGGGTAGTAGCCATTCTGGTTGGCCATCGGCTCTCCAGGCTTGAGATATATCTCAGTTCCAGTTCATGGCTATGATGCCTCTCGGCCCGTTCACCACCACCTGAGGACAGTGCTCCACGCCTCGTTGTATGCTCCACCCACCTAAGTTGAGTGGGTTATCGCTTCGGTGCCGAATTTCTCCCAGAGTTCACCGTTATCGCACGTGCTTTTCCGCAAGCGCCAGAACGACTGATAAGTATATTAGTGGTGGTGCAAAATGGCGGAGCAAGGTTTGAGTCTGCTTCCTACCAACTTCGCGCCCGGCCCATAGTGAGCAATGGGCCCTGGGAGCAGTCACCGGGACCATCACTCCACAGGAGAGGAGTCGCTGCTGCCAACCCACTTTCGCTCGAGAAACCCGCCCTTGCACTATCAGTTCCCAAGGGCTAACCTATCGGTTCGCTGAGTGTGAAAAACTTGTTGGTGGATTTCCCTTTCCCCTTGCCGCACAGGGGTGGGTCCACCTCGGTCCAATTTCACACATACCAAATGTGCTGTGCCAGTCCAATCGGTGGCGAACAGTGCGTCCAATCCAACGGCACACTCCGAATAAAGGGCCAGCAAAACTCGTCCTCCTTGGTTCCTCATCTAAAAGCCGACTATACCTATTTTTATAATTTCACTCCCTGATGTGCAAGCCAGGTCATGGGATGTGGGTGGTTCCCCGACCTGTCTGCCTTTCCCCCAACGTCTATTTGAGATCCACGGCGCAAACTGATGGCCCATTCCCTCTACCCCGTCACGCTGGGAGATTTTCCCTTGTACTTGTATCTAGGTCCCGCCTGCCTGATATCCGTGGATGGTCTAGGGTACGCATGTGAATTCGAATAGTGGGATCCGCGGACACGGCATATCGCGGAATTAGCTTCGCCATCCGGCTGTCCACGAAGTGAAGTATGAACACATGCGCAGGGATTACAGCACCGATTACAGCTTACCTCTACGCCGCGCTCAAAAAAGCCAAGGAACGACCGAAGGACAATCCCAACCTTCTTGGCAACTTGATGTGTCAGGGGCACGTAGTTGGTGCATGTCCTCTCACTGACATACTGGGGATGGCCTGGGGGGGGCCTTCTACAAGGTCCGCTTCTCGCGGATTATGCACAATTTTCTGGCCATCCTAGTGGTTTCAATTCGGTTCGGGGGCAATAGTGGCAACCTTTTTTTTTTTTTTTTCAGTTTGCAATAGGAATTAGAACACAAGATGCGCGTTAGCTGCCATGATGCACCTACGCCACTGCTCTTCTACTGCTGCTTCCGACCGTGTCGGGAGAAGTGGTGCCCACGCCTACTCAGTTCAGGTCTCACCGCAGCTTCTCCTTGAGGCGGAGAATGTTCCAGAAATCCGTTCATGAAACCAAATCATCGTCATCGCCCTCGTTGTCGTTCATGTCCAGGAAATTAGAGTGAGCGCTGGCATCATCTCCGCCAAGGCTGATTTGCAAGCTCAGACGCCAACAACCCAACAGAAGTGTCATGAAGGGGGGAAAAAAGGAAGCCGGAGGGGATGATCGATAACTTCCGGGTCATCACTGATAGAGCTCAAAGGCAACGTTCATAGCTGATTATGAACGCTGACATGCCAATTGGCCGTGACTTGCTGTACTTGTCTTAGCACCTCCGGATTTAGTTCTGCGCCGCCCATAAGACAAGACACAGTCACGGGGCCAGGCGCGCACGTCGGCGATCCGCTGTCTTGTGCCCTGTTGCCCTGATACGTAGTAGAAGCCAACGATGAACAAAGTTTTATTTCACCGTTTATTTCTCAAGACGCAGCCCACTTTTAATCTCCCTCCTTTTGAGCTAGCATCCTCATGGAATCCCTGCGCTGCGGAATGCGGCGCCGAATCGGACAGTACAAGGGGCCCCGTGTATCAAACATCGCGGAAATATGACTCGAGGAGCCAAAAAAGAGGAAAATAAAACAGACCCTACAAGTCAATTTAACTTCTCTCAGGAGCGCTCTAATTGAAGTTCCACTAGATTTCACAGACCGGCCCTCACAATCCTAGTTTGCGACGGCGGCACGGAGATCGCCAATCGCGGCAGTGACATAGTTAGGAACTACGGATGACGGGTTGGGACCCGTCAGGTCTGCCTCTGAAGCGATCCCTGATAAGCAGATTATCATGAGAACACCTTGGCGATCGGGAAGGATATGAGACGCGTACCGGTCAGGACGAGCAACGTTGCGAGCCCACCATCTTTTCCGAATTGTATGTCAGTGTTGAGCCTGTCGCCAACCATGATCGTGCGTTCGGGATCAAAATTATGCCTATAATCGACGGCACGCAAAAATCAATCAATCAGCCTCTGCCGAGAGACACGCCTCAGATTGCGTGAATCAAATAGAGACTGGGAGGGCTAGCTGGACATACTTGGCTTTGATCGCGTCTAACATCAGCCCGCTCGGCTTGCCGATCGAGGTGACTGGCCGATTGGGACCCAGCGCGGTGAGAAGGGGAGCAAGGACGGCGCCTGCACCGGGTAGCAAACCCTTGTCCGATGGGAAAGTGGAATCCTGATTAGTGGCGAGAAATGCGCACGCAGGGTTGGAATGCAAGTAGCGGAACGCGCGAGACAGCTTCGTGTAGTTAATGGACGTATCGAGCCCAACCAGCACGGCGCCAACCGAGGGATCGGGTAGTATCTCGCCGGGCGCAGAGAGGGTGTTATCTGCAGGGTCCTAGGAATGGGAAATGAGATGCGCGTTGAAAGAATGACGGACGAGGTGATGCTTACGGTTCCACCAATGAAAGAGATGCCTTCGTCGCGAAGCTCGTCTTCGAGGCCTGACATACCGATCACATACACCCTCTTATCTTTGGGAAAGTCGAGCACCGAAGAGAGGTAAACAGCAGCCGCATAGGCGGATCCGAAGACTTCTTCCTGGCAGAGCAAACGGGGCATATTCACCAGGAGGGTACCCTAATTTCTTGAGACATACGTACAACATGCGCCTCGATTCCCAGGCTATCAAGCTTCTTCTTGTAATTGCGCCGGGATTTGGTCGCGTTATTGGTGACGAAGAGGACGCGTTTCTCTGCAAGAACGAAGGATCCGATCGGGTGTGGTCAGCCAGGTGCGCAGGCGAAAGGAAATTGGGATGAGTACGACACCTTGAACAAAGCTTGTGCGCTGTTACGTACTCTGGGTGCGTAGAATCTGGAGGACCTCCGTCGCGCCGTCTATGAGACGGTCTCCGTGCCACAGCACACCGTCACAATCGAACATCCAAGTGTCATACCTGGCGAGAAGCTCTTGGTACCGTTCGGGGTCTTTAGTGTCTAGGCGGGCACTCATGTGTGCGCGGGTGCGTGTTGGGCTCTAATTTTCTTATCTACGACAGGCGACTCGTCGGCAGGATGAACCTCTTTCCGAGGGGCTAGAAACAGAGGGCGATGGGGACCAGTGAGCGTGTGGTCGGTAAAGAGGACGAATGTGGTGAGTCGGTGAAGACCGAGGGCACAGCCTCCTCGGAGATGATCATTTTCCAATCGCGCACTCCTCCTACCATCTCACAGCTGCGGCTGCCTAAAGAGTAGTACAGCTTCAGGCATTTCTCTCACCTTGTAGATGTCCTCCTAAACATTGCCCGTTTCAACTCGGCAGTCTACTCTCCTAACAATCCGCATTTTGCAGCTAGGGTTGCCGCACGTCCTGCACGTTGCCCTCTGCACCCCCTTGCGATGCGCCATCCCCGGCTTTCACCGTACGTCCGAGGCAGACGAAGTATAATCGCCAATGACCGGGATAAACCTGGATCATTAATGTAGACCTCCCCGTTCGGCCCCTTCCCTGTCATCCACCAACCCGTACTGATCCATCCCGGTCCTCACGAGCTACCGGGATTCACGCCTACGACCCGGAGCTTCCAGTGAGCTGAGGAGATTGTCACCCGTCCTTCGTTCATGACGCCTTCTGTCGATGGGCCGCAACTTGAACGCCGCCCAGCTCTCTTTTGTTTGACATTAGGTACTCGCCGAGACCGAGTTGTTGGCGAAAAGGCTCACCTCGTTCGTCCGAAGTTGTCGGACAACTCCCGGTGACTTCCACCACCGTGACCTTGAAGCTCATCTACAAATTTGACAGTCATCATACATCCTTCTCAGAAAGGGCATCACAGAACGCAAAAACGCAGCAGAAGAATGAAAAAATGATGCACACGTCGCGAATTGAAATGGAGCCGCGCGTTTTCTCAAAACCCAACCTCTTGTCTCGCTGGCGCGACCGCGGCGCAGCCCCTCAGCCCAGCCCGTGGCTTTTGGCGTGGGCGTGCTTACGTCGTCGGGCACGCTTTCCGGCCCAGTGACCGCTGACAAGCGATCCCATCTCCCCTCGGATCCGATCTCTCGCGCGGCGCCGGAGATTACTCTCCGCGTGACAAGCCTATCTGCGCACTCCGTTCTGAGGTAGTGCCCAACGAATGCGCACTCGGGGCACTTCAAGGGAGGGTATGTGTTCTGCCAGTGTCCATCAACGAGGTCGCAGAATGGACCTTTTTTTCTCGGCAACTCGCTCCTTTTTCCCTCACGAACCCCTGTCTTGCACGACTCGTGGGCCTTGATCCCGTGATATTTTGACGTGTCCTCCTTGATCCGAGGAACTAGAACTGTGCATTCTCCCCGCCAAACGACTGAGGGCAAAGAAGAATCCGAGGAGCAGTGTCTTCTACTTGGTCGAGACGTGTTTGGATGAGAGACAACCGTACAGCGGTTGACGTTTAACTCGCCAAACGAATAGGGGCGGTCCGTGTGCGGCCTTTGCGCCGGCCCCTAGACCTGCCATCTACTTTCACCCAATTCTAAAAGCAAATACTCCCCAATAGACGTGGAAGAATCCGCGCGCACTCTCACGGTCTCTCGAAAGCCTCCGTGCATTCCAAAAGGAAGAGACGTTGGCCCCTTCGCAGTGCTGCGTTTCTCCACTCACACGTTTTATGGGCGTCTCGCGGTTCCGGATCTGGAACAGAGTAGAACGAACGAGTAAGTCCCATGGCTTTGTTGATCCATTACATACGCCGGGTGGCGCTGCGTGTAAGGAAGTGGAAGGAAGGGGGCGAGGGCGTCCAGCCCTCCAGACGCCGGCCCTCGCCTTCACCCGGCTGCTGGTGGATCGTCCTCGACACTCTGGGCTCAATTCCCCTCGCATATCACCGTTGTCCTTCATGGACGTTGCTACCATACAGTAACTCATAACCACGGTCGGGTGTTTCCGCTGGAACCGCGAGCATCCCGTTTCGGATCTAGGGGTGTGCACTTTGCCCATACGTAGGACAATACAGGGCGGCACAGTTGAGCAGAGAAGCCAGAAGCCAGATACCAGATACCAGATTGGTTAATATAGAAATGATCTTCTCCTTTGCGAGCAAAAGCACCGCATTCGCTTGTTGAGGTTCGAAGTCAGATGGTAAACGTGTCAACCCCATGAATCTGATGGGCCCATTTGTGGCGTCATCATTGATGATAGGACATTCAAAAGTTCGGATAGAGAGGAGGAAGGGAAGCAGCAGTCATCTTTCATTAAGACAAAGTGGATCAAAACAACGGTGGCTGAGGAGACAGCAATGGGTTAGGTTGGTGGTTCAGGGTGGAGGGGTCTCTCTGTCTATATTGCGGTTTAAGGAAATGTCATCTACGGTACGCTCTACCCGCGTGGATGGTTTCAGGGCGGAAGCACGATAACTACGATGCCTCGTCCACGGGATTCTATGTCTGAGAAACGGTGGTGTTCGCGTGCCCACCCGTTCCTCGCCATCGCCTCGCCATCGCGCCGCCGCTAGACCATCAATGGTGTCCGCTCCGCCAAAGACAAATTCCTTCCGAGCCCCGGGTCAGCGCCGTCTTCCCGCACCCCGCACCCCCGCCGCCCCCATTGTCCTCGTGTTTCGTCGTCATTCTCATTCTAGGATGAGACATTGCGGCCTCCGAGGCGCTCCCAAAGGAGGCAGCAAGGAGGCGTAGAGGCCCGGGTCACCTGGCGCAGCTGCAGCTGCGGCGGCGGCGGCGCCCGCTGATAGTGACGGTCGTAGTGGCGGAGCTGCTTCTGCTTCTGCTTCTCTTCCGTCTTTGTCTTGGCTTTCGCCGTCAAGCTCCCACCGCCACCACAAGCAGTCCCAGTCCCAGTCGCGGCGCGGAAATCATCGAGGTTGTTCCTAGAACTAGCAAGACCGCGCCGCGCCCTCTTCTGGGGCGGAAGATGAGGACGATAGGCATCAGGCGCCTCCGCCTCCGCGTCTGCCTCTTCCTCTCTTAGTAGACTCCGCTTCCGCTTCACCGCGCGATGATGAACGGTGGTCGTGGTGACGGACGAGGAAGGCTGCATGACGGACAGTTGCCAGTCGAGCTCGCCCTTTGCGATGTCCGCGATCATGGACATCGACGCCCTGCCGCTGCCGACGGCGCCGGACGTGATCTCGGCATACGCGCTGAACGTGTAAGGACCCATATGTTTCGTCACTCCCGTGCCCAAACCCGCGTAGCAGTCGCCGTCGCGCGGAGGCGGCCGCGGGGGCGGGAACGCCTCCGCGCGCCGCACGGCATCTTCCGACAGCGCGAGCGGCGGCATCCTCGGATACGCGGTGTACCACTCCGCTTTCCGGGCTTGATCTGCGTCGAAGCTCAGCGCTGCGATCGCGCCGAGGGAGCACGCGTCGTCCACCTGAGCACGGGACCCACAAGAAAGGGAGGAAAAAAACGAGAGCCAGAACAAGGGATAAGAGGGCGCGCGTCGTCGACCGTCTCGATCGTTATCATGCCGTCCTCAAAGGCAGAGGTAAAAAACGGGTACGTACGTGGTCCATCCTGCTAGCGATGAGGCCCGTCGAGGACAAGCCGTACCGTTGAAAATACGCGAAAATCGCCTCCGGGTCGTCTCCACCCGTTCCGGGGTTTTCCCCAGTGTCAGTAACGTCCGGCTCGAGGCTCCGCCGCCAGTCCCGCATCTGAGCATCATGCAGGCAAAAAGGCGTGCGACGTGAGTGTTTTCTCACGTGCGCAATCGAGGACGTTTTTTTTTTTTGGCAAACTGACCTTGGTAATCGGTAATGTCACAGCTACCGCGCCTGCCTGCGCACACGCGGTGGCATGCACTAGGCCGGACACCGAAGTCAGAATCACATTGATACCATCTTCGCGCTGCAACTTTGCCGCTGCTTCTATGCCCGCCTCAGTTGCAGGAATCTGCATGTTTTTATTTCCAGTAATTATTTCCCCCATGAAACGTCGAGAAAATGAGATAGCCTGAGCGTGTCATGCGATGTTGAGAATCTAGCTCACCGCGACCATGAGCACGTCCCTACCCCGGCCAAGCTTCTCGAACCGGGCGATGAGGCTGCGTGCCTTTGCCCGGAGGGCATGCGGATCGGCCGCGACACGGGGATCGACCACGGTGCAATGGGGTCCCTCCACGAAATTCATAAGTGCGTCCCCGAGCTCTGCGAGCTGGCATGACGACCGCAACCCGCAACCCGCAGATCGCACGCACGCACGCGGCACGCGCGACAGGGTAGAGGGAAAGGGGCAAGGGGGGTGTACGTTATTTAGTTACCGAACGCGCCGCTTTTCCGAGTTGGGAAACTCACGAATTGCTGCAGCGCTGCGTCAAGAAGCCCGTCCAGAAATTGGGCCTTCTGATCTGCGCTGACACGAGCGCCACTGAACCTTTATGAGATGTCATGTGTCCCTATCAGCGGCTCAGCCATCCACAGGCACGCGAGATGACTCTAACATGAAATTCGGTGCCTCTGCTGCTAGCACCTTGCGCACAGCAACCCAGAGAAAGTAGTAGGTCTCCATGTCACGATTGAGTGCTTTGTACACGTTGTCAAGTGACAACATGCTCGCGTCAAACTTGAAGTGCGACAGCGCTAGGAAAATGCAAAAAAAGCAATTTCAGATTCTCATTTCGGCCGGCACGTCAGGGGCGTGCGAGAGTCAAGCAAGCACACGACTTACCGTCCCAGTCTAGCGTGTCGCCAAGCATACTGGTGCCAATGTGGTGCTGCAGCATTTTCAAAAGGCATGGGCGGCGCCCTGGCCGATCCTGAGGCAGAGGGGCGTTGGCAAGGGCGTGCGCATTATTGTTCCCACGGCGGCCAGATAACGGCATCTGTGGGATTGGCGTTAATGGGTCTTCGTTCATGTAGGGTTCAGCTAACGGACTGTGATTGAAAAGAAAGTAAAGGTTTGATGGTGAGAAGTCCGGTGGCATTACCAGCAGACCCCTGCATTAAGTCGTCTCCTAGGGTCGTGTGATTGAGATCGAATACAATTCAGAGCTGCCACAGACACCAACCACAGATCCACACCTAATTGTCCCAGTCATGTTTTGAGGACCAAGCCACGCATGATGCGGACTCGGACTCGGATGTGGACTGAGCAGCCCGGAACCGGCCGGAAGGCTGTGGGCTGTGAAATGAAGTCACGTGGGGTGGATTGACTGCTGCCGTAACTCACGGTCCGTTCCCGAAGTTCTTCTTCGGACACACCCGACAGATTGCAACTGCAGCCAGTCTTACGGCCATGGGTCCGTGTTTCGTTTTTGAAATCGCGGCATAGCAATGACGAAGTAAAAAAAACTCACACAAAGTCACCACGCACCCCCCCTCCTCCCGATCGATTAATGAACCAAAAGTGCTTGGCGTTTATAGTGTAGTGCGCCAAACAGCGAGCACTGCCAATAAGCTGGCCCTTCTCCCCATGCAGCGCCCCGCGCCAAACGGAGCACAACACCGTCCCGCCCGTCCCGTGCCCTCGTGCCCCCGTGTCCCCGTGTCTCGTGCTCAGGTTAACTTTTGTCATCAGTCCGTGCTGAGTACGATCCTGGGGAAAGGGAAGTTATGCACAAGAAGGGCAGGCTGGTGGCGCCGCCGCCGCCGCCGCATAAGAAATTCGTCCCTCAGAGTGGGACGTGGAGTCGTCGAATAAAGCAAATTGATAAATGCTCGTTCCTCCCCTTCCTAGTGTGTGCGTGTGGGTGCATGCGGGGACGTCTGGGTCCAGTGATCGCAGGGTCCCCTCCGTCGATTAATAATGCCGGTGCCCCCCAGTGGCGTGGGGAGGAGGGAGGGCTGGGGCTGAGGACGTCAATAGACGCGCCGTTTCTGTTGTTATCTTTCACAATGCGGCGCGCTTTCGCTAAACTCTTCCTGGTTGGCCTTGGCCAGTCGTTGGCGCGACAACGCTGTCGGCTATCTGTCGTCGATCGGGTCTTTAAGCGGAATTTTTTTTCCTGCTTTGCTAGGGACGCGGGCTGCTGCCGTCTCCGCCCTGCACGACCTTGGGAACTGGGGTGCGATTTTTTTCTATTTAAAATATCAAAAAAAAAAAGAAATTCTTTCGTTCTTTCTGATATCCCAATCCTCCTCTTCATCTTTCATCCTTCTTTTCCTTGTGGAACAAGAAGATAAGAACACAGATCGCAGAAGGCGCCCTTGTAAGACCATAAACTCCTCCCCTTCACTTACGAAGCACTATAGTAGAAGAGGATGGGCGGCCGACTTAGCTGCGGCAATATCTGGTTGGGTTTGTTTTGCCAGTTGGAGATCAGTGGCACTTGCATTATTACCATTTATAATGAAATCCAATAACCCTGCAAATAACAAGTACCCCGTTGGGGATGTTCCTTTGCGGTGACCCATGTGCTGGGGTGCGATGTTCTCCTTGTGAGGAGTGAGTAGTACCTTTGGGCCCAATTTCCTTGGCGGGGGAATCATTTATGCATCTCCGTCTGCCCTGCGTATGCGGCGGTTCCGAGGAAGTGAGGGGGTCCAAATGGCGAACATGCAGCAAGAAAGTTTCGCAACTCACTCAAGGGAAGCGGGATAGTCCGACGCGTACCTCAAGCTATCTATCTGCTGGGTGCATTCGTTCCCGGGATAGTGGCCACCCGACCCATCCGATACACCAAAAACCGTAACACGTTGGAGGGAATGTCTAAACATGGGATTCGAGCGCTCGAGTGTGATCCAACTGAACAGGTGGAGAACTTTAGTGTGGGGAGGAGGGGCAGCTGGAGACGTTTTCGCTGCTGCATGGGTGCAGTAGTGTAGTGGGGGCCTGTCGAGAGGCGGCGCCGCATGGCATGGCGCAAAGGGAACCAAGTCCCCATTTGGGTCCGGATGTCGGATCAGTAAAAGCCGCGTCGGAGGAGCTGGAGCTTGAGAGAGGGACGGGCCAGTACCGAGGTTATGCACAGGCACCCGACGGACTCCGACGGACGTAGCACGAACGCAGAGGGTGCCCAAGAGGGTAAAGGTGCTGATACACGCATGGAGGAGCCGTATGTGCGCAAAACCCCACGGGGCCAGTATATGGCGGGGGGTCATGGAATGGGGCCTCGTGACAGAGTTTTGGGGCGTCAAGGGAAGGCACAAAGTGGAAAAGAATTTGTCAAGCGAAGGGCATTGATTTGATCCTCGGGATACCCGTCCCACGGCCGGCTAACTGTCTCTTGTGTTGAGCGCGGCCAATGAAAGGCTGAATGGGCTGATATTGTTATACAAGTTGGTGGCAATGAACCAATAGATATACACAAAAAAGTAAGATGTGGGAAAAACAGAGACAAGCGACCCCGACAGCGTGGCGCTGTAGCAACGACCCATTCTAAGCAAAACACAGCAGGGCGCTCCGTCATGCATGAAACGCGCGCAGATTCGGGCAATTCCCGAGTCAGATCTAGGGATGAATCTGCGTACGATCCGCTGAATAGCTCTGCCAATTGCTTAGCTCGGCTGGGTGTGGTGGGTGGTTAAACGAGTGAATAGGTGAATAAGTCAAGCTATGAGACGATTCCTGCGTCGGTGACTAGCACAATCAAGTCAGAACGCTGCCCATACGAGTCAATCGAGAACACGTTTGCTGACCATGTAATCATCCTCTACTTTTACTGCGTCATACTGAGAGGAGGTATATTGGGGAACACCAGACAGACCATGGCTGCCCGGAGCTGTGTGGATATGTGACGGTAAAGACCGCGATGAGGGCAACCCGTGCCCACCCACAAGTAGGTGGGAAGGGAGCTGCTCATTCCCCGACTGCTGTCGACGAACGAATGTCACTAGGATCCAGAGTTCTGATAAGGCGCACAGTCTCGCTAGGAGCTCAACCGGCCGTCATGGAAAGGAGTACTTGCCGAGTACGATGTGGGCGTCGAGGCAGAGCTCGGCGTATTCACAGAAGGAAGCTGATAGCTTAGCGGGCCATTGTGCGCGGCCGAGGAGAGGATCGAATGAGACGAGTTCATGCCGGGGCTCGAGTAGGCCGACGTGTTGCTCGACGAGGGCATGTAGCCGTGCGACAGTGGTGGTGGTGAAAAGTTCCCAGGACGAGCGAGCGCCTCTGTCGTGGGCGGGCTCGGAGTCTGGCTGGGGCTCTGTGATCGCTGTGTGAGCACGGGAGGGGAGAAAAAAAAAACGCGGGTCGCTAGAGCTTTACCAGGTATACGCCGTCGACGTTCTGTGAGAGACGTCGTCGCTTGAGATCGCGATCCGGGTAGTCGCTTGAAATGGAAGACTGGAACGAGCCGCGGCGCGCAATGTCAAAATGCGGATCGGTCATGAGTGGCGGCCGTCGGGTCTGCATCTGCAGTTGGCGGCGCAGCTCATCGTTCTCGCGCATGAGCTTGGAATTTTCTTGCTCCAGTTGGCGTATGCGCAGCGTTGGTGGTGGCAGCGCGGCGACTTGTTCGGGAGAGAGGGCGAGCGCCGTCTGGAGCTTGGTCACGGTCTGCTCGAGCTATAAAAGGCAAGAATGAATAGGGACGTCATCCCAGCCGCACTACGGTGCAAGTTACCTGCTCGATGTAAGCTTTTCGTTTGGCACGATGCCTTGCTTGGGCCTTTGCATTGCGGCTTCGCTCTGGACGGTCGGCGCTGGTAGCGGACGAGTTGCTGGTTGCTGCCTGGGCCATGTTGTTCAACAGGCTAAGAACGAAAAGGTTTTGAGGCAGCGGGGTGACCGGACTGTGTGACTGGGAGATGTGGAGCGGAGGAGGCGATTGTAGAGGTTGAGAAAGGTGTCAAAGGCGGGATTTTATAAGATTGACAGGTCGCCCTGGACGGAAGGGGGTCAGTTTGAGAGATCTGCTGAATGAAATCTCGGGCAGAATAATTGTATCTGCTTCTCCTTTTACATTATTATTATTATTATTTTCAGTATCACCGGCATTTCCGCTTGGTTTGGTCATCCGAATAACTTGCTCGCTGCAAAATGCTTCCGCGTCAGTGATCACGCCCACGCCCACGCCCACACCCACGCCCTCAAGCTCACCCACTCAATCAAATTCCCTCTTCGTGTTTGTTCGTCTTTTCCGCCGCAGCTCCTTCCCTCACTCACTGCGTCACCATTCACTGTCGCCCAATCTAGTAACGTGGTCCATATGTCATGTCATCCTGATCTCTCCTACCCGACAGCTCGCATTGCGTCTGCGCCGCCCTGTTGTCCACAATTGGATTCATCTTGTATAGTGCTTCGATACGCCAAACAGCAACAACGCAACGCAGATGACCTCTCCCACATATTCGGCCGTGAAATATGATTTGTCGATGATCCAATTCACTGGGTTCGCTCGGGCCACTTGAGCGCGCTTCTAACACAGGAAAACCTGCCATCGAGGCGGTGACAACGTACCAGATCTTGACAAGACTGGTCCCTGCTGGCGTTCATACGCCACATTCTCTCCGAAAACTTCCCTCTCATCCCCTGAGCGTCAGGCTTCTCGGCTGTGCGCAGCCAATCGTCGCTCTTGGTTCTCACCTTCCTTTTTGATCATGGTCGCAGGATTCCGCTTGTCAGGTGAACGGTCATCTAAGCCGTCCTCGCCTGAGTGTCATGGCCCTGACTTTATCAGCCTCATTTCTTTCCTTGCTAGCTTGCCCGCTTCTTTGCGCCCAGAAACCCCTCCAAATACGTATTTATGTGCATGGTCCTTATCGGCCTCGCGGTCATTGACGCGTGTCGTTCTTAAAGTTTTGACGTGACCGTATTGCTGCATTTCCTTCCGACGCCAGCCTCAATCCGCTTGTCTTCTTCTCCGACGAAATAAAAAAATGTGTTGTCCCACTGACGATGATGATATCATGCCCTGGGGGAGGGTTACGATGACCCCATTCATTCATCGGCTGTGCCCTCAAAAGGGCGGTTGTCAATAAAACGTTTATGCGGCGACAGCGCACAACGCACAGCCCCTTCCCCTTCCCCTCCCTCCGCTTGCAATAGACATGAGTGCGATTGAAATCCGATCGAATTGCGCAATTTTGTTTTTGCAGCAGCCAGCGCCGAATGCGCTCGGGGCTTATCCATTTTAGGACCGACGGCGACTTGGAAGGACTAAAGGGTGGTGGTGCGAAAGACAAGATTGGTTTGGTTTGGTTGGATCTGCGCGTAAAGAAAAAAAAACCGGGAAAGGGGAGGGGGGGGCGAGTGAGGAAATTCCCAATTGCCCCCTGCCTGTCATTACGCCCGGAAGCTTGCCGGACATATTCAGCGCACTTGCGGGGAATCCGGGAGTTGCCGGTTGCCTCTCGGACAAGGATTCCATCAGTAGATACACCTTTACCGTGTCATGTCATTCATTCACTCAGGCCATGCCAAATCCATTTCACACAGCAATGCGCCTGATTCTCGTTTACCCCTCCTGGTAACAGTGTTTGTTTGCCTGGCCTTTATTTCTTGCCTATCTCTGCCCTCCCCCCTTTGGGCCCATCGGTGCTCGTCGCCCGAGAGGCACTGTTCTCTCGGACTTGCTTCCGTCCCCTCAATGGCGTGACTGTCCTATGGACTATGATAGATCTAGGGTGGAAAAAAAATAATAAAGAACCCGTTGAAGCAAAAAAGGGAACAAAGCCCCAGTGTCCCGCCCCGCCTCCTTGCATCATTCACTTGTTTCTTAAGGTCAGGACAACCCGTGAGAAGCCCCAACCGGCAGCGGCCGAGCGAAAAATTGCCGCGCACGCACAAAACCGAAAGAGGTCATTCCGGAGTCAGTTCGGTTGGCTCAGAAGCCGATCTCTCTCCGATTTCCGGCCTTCCATTTTCGGTTCGTCTTTGGCGCCCACGCACACGCTCTGTCTGCATCGTACACAACATGCTCAGCTCTAGAACCTCTCTCATTTCTCTTTGACAAAAAACTGCAGAATAGGAAAAGAAAGGACAGAATAATATAGAACCTAAAACAAAAAGCCAGAGAAAAAGGAAGGCAGAGTTGAGCGAGAACCATGGAGGGTGATCGTGCCTCGCCCGCACCCTCGTTCACCCGCGCTGTTGACGGGTGGGTAAAAACCCTATGACGTGCGGGCGGTAGGCTCTCTCCGTCTAACAAAATCCGCGACTGAGTCCGAACGTCCGCCATCATTGCACGCGGAGTGCACGCGCGCCGCGGCTCTTACTCCTCGTCCGAGATAATCAATCGACCCTTGCGAAGAAGCCCACCGCCGCTACCCTGCTGCTGGTGCTGATGCTGATGCTGATGTTGACCACGAAGCCCAGTGTCGAGCTCGTCGTCATCGATGCGTCCCACGGGCGGTCGATCGTGGTGGTGGCCCCCGACATCCTCATGCCTATCCGTCTCGGGAGTGACCGAGTCTGACTTCGCATCGGAAAGGCCACGGAGGTGCGCGCCCTGGTACCGCGGTCGTGCCCTCGGCCGACCGACTTGCGGCGTCGCAAAAGCGTCGGAGTGACGATGGCCCCCCGCCGCCGCCGCATCGCGATCGGCAAGGGAAGACCGTGACGAGCTGTCGCTGTCGTCCAAACCACCATCATCATCATCATCATCATCATCTTCATCTGCATCTACATCTTCAACGCCATCAATAGAAGCAGGGCGCGGCGTTTCCGCATTAACCCCTCCGTGCTCGCCTGCATCTGCGTCTTGGCCTTCGCCGTTGCCGCCGGGCGTTCCAGGCGATGATTGTACGGCCCTCCGCTTGGCCACCCTCCCTGCTGTGGTGCCGTGGCTGCCGCCGGGAGGTGGCTGCGCACGCCTGCGTTTCTTCGTGCCCGCGGGACGCATCGTGCCAATCTTCAAGCTGCTCTCAACGGCGGCGAGCGCGGTGCGCTGGCGCAGCTCCGCCTCCCGCGCGAAAAAGTCGTCGATATCCCGTTCGTATTCTTCATCGCTGTCTTCGATGAATTGCGCAGACTTGTACGTCTCTCGCTCGCGCGCCTTCTTGCGTGCTCTGCGCGGTTCGTCGTCGTCGTCAGCTTTATCGTTATCGCTCCCTTCATCGTCCGAATCCGCGAGCCTGCGTCGACGGCGTCGTCTCTTCTTGCTGAGCAACTCCGATGCGCGTTTTCCGTTAAGGTCGAGAGGGGTCTTTTCGAACTGTTCGATGACCGCCAAGGATCGTTGCAGATCGGACAGGACGATGCCCGCGGGGATGTACCACTCGAGTTCGTCCGCGTCTGGAGATGTTCGCAAGGAAAAAAAAAAAAAAAAGGCGCGCGTGCGATCGGTAGCGAGTAGACGAGACGCGACGCGGTTTCCGCGGATGGGGGTTAGTTGGGCCGTACTAGATTCGACGGAAGAAAAACCGCAGCCTGCTCACCTTCGTCCTGCAGGTGAAAGTGTACTAGCCGAAACACCAATTTCAATTGCGGATTTCTCGTCGCCGCGTTCGCCTGCGCGTCGGTCGTGTATGGGATCGCTGCAAGGGAAAATTGAAAATTTCAATAACCCCCGCCATCACAGAAACTGGGGTGTGGTGTGGCAAAAAGAAAAAAAAAAAAGCCAGGACATACTGTAGTCGGCGGCCGTCACGGTCTCGTTTCGGAACGTATCTGCCGCTTGGCTATCTGATGGCCTCGTCTCAATCGTGCCCTCGCCGATGTTCTCACCGTCTGAAGTACCCCGGGAAGGAACGCTGGCCCGTTCTTCGATGCGCCGCCGCTGCGCGATGACATGAGCCAAGATCTTTGGGTGCCTTCATTAGTCATCGCTCGTTCCCCAAGGGAGGTTTTTACCCCGCAGGGCAGACGGACCTCTTTCACCCACTCAATCAACTCGTTTTGGCCAGCCTCCTTAAGGGCGGCCATGGCGATGGCGAGCTGCTCGCTCCACGTGAACCCCTTCTTGACCTGGACATCCGGTGCAAATTGCAAGTCGACTTCCTTGGCCTTCGTTTTTGTCTCGGGTTCCCAGCTGGAATACCTCTTCCATCGATTTCGGTTCTTCGGAAAGAGTGCCTGCGCACATGAAATCGGATGTTTTACCGAACTTGAGAGGGAGAAAGTGGGGATGCGATAATAATAGGGGCACGCACCTCTACGAGGACAAACGGGTCCGCCTCGACGGCCTTGAAGAACTGACGGAGTACGTAGTTAATGAGCGCTACGAGATCCTTGTACGGCTGATCTTTGGGAAAGGATTTTCGCTCGGCAAGGATGGTCTTGAATAAGTTCAGGGCGGAGACCTGATCGAGCATATTGAGAACATGCAAAGCATCCCCGCAAGCATGAAATGCAAAACGAACGCCCATCCGCTACTCACTTGGAAAAATAACCCTTCGGCTTTGGCGCGCACCACCTGCCGATGCAGCAAGCTGACCACGCGTTTCATCTCCTCCGGGGATGCGAATTCTTTGTGCCGCCCGAGATAGGTGAGCAGCGACTGCGTTATATCCGAGTTTGCGAATTTCTGGGGTTTCGGTCAGCAACGGTCCGACGTGCTGCGTGCATCCGTTTCGAGTGTGCTTTGCTCACCAGCTCGAAACTCTCGAAGGTGAACATGGTCTCCACGATCACCTCATCTTCGGCTTGTCCTTGCGCGTGGTCTTCTTCTTCAGCTTCGGGAACACCATCCGGTTCCTCCGTGTGTCCGTTCTGAGCTAAACCCGGAAAGTTTTCCCGTGTCAGCCAAGATGGACAAAACCCGTTCCCCAGATGGCATAATGCCACATACGCACCCTTGGTGTTCCGCTTCCTTTTCGGCTTGGTCCGCTTGCGCACGTACGACCCATCGCCTGCTTTCTTTGCCCACTTCTCAAGCATCCGCATTAGAGCATACGCGAGATGCACCCCGGAGCGAAGGAACGTGAGCGATTGTGTGCCGTCCTTGTACAGACGCAGGCCGTCGAGGGCGGCGTCGAGGACTTGGCCATTGTAGATGATTTGCTGTTGGAGGAGAGCAGCAGCCTCGTGGAGTTCCGTTTCCCCACTTGCTCCTGTGCTTGTGGAAGCCATTGCCTCGAGGAGCGCCAGTAACTGAGTCAAGCACTCAGTACCTGCCTGCAGCTCGGTCCATAACTTGGGCTGTGCACGCATACGACGTGTGAATTAACGGGACGACGCAGGCGGCAGGCGCAAAGCAGGGCCAGCCCACCTTCTCTTCGACAGCGCCGTTCATGCGCTTGAGCACCCACACAATCCAGCTGCGCTCGATGACCTCACCGACGAGGCCGAAAGCCCACGGTTCAGAAGTACCCACACTCTTCTCCTGCGCCTGGACGGCGAGGAAGTACTCGAGGAACCATTTTGCGACAAACAGGAGACGGAGGTTGTCTTTCTCTGTGATTTTTGGGCGCTCGGACTTGATATCCTTGAGTAAGGACGACAGGAAGGCTGCATGCCGTCAGGGCAATGAATGATAAGGGTCACGAGGTGCGGTAGGGAGGCTGCGCACGATTAAAACAAGATTCAATAAACGTGCGAGCGAGCCCACGCAGCACCGTTCGCGCCTCGGGCGTCAGATTGTCGTTGCGTGCGACTTCGTCCTCCTTCTTACCCTTCTGCTTATTCTGGCGCTTGACGAGATCGATAACGGCCCCCGGCTCCTTGCTCAGAGCTTGTTGCCGATGAAGGACGAGCGGCTGGGAGGACGCATCGGAGGCAATCGGATTGCCCTCGGCTGCCGGTGCCGGTGCTGCCGATGTCTTCTTTGGGTTGAGCCGCACCGAGATGGTGGTGCCAAAGCGCGAGTGACGAGAAGGTGCGTTGCGTGCGAAGTCCCTCCGGCGTCGATCTTCAGTGGTGAGGAGCTGTCGCAGATCCTGCATCGTTTGCTGGCGAGGCGTGCGTGCTCAGTTCGACTGCCGCGAGTGTCGATTGAGCTTTTATAGGGTCCGACTCACCGCGCTTTGTTCCAGTACGAGCTGTGTCGGTTTGACTCCGCGAAACAAGAGATAGAGTATTTCGAGGACGAGGGCGTTCCAGCTGTTGAACATGGCGTCGGTGGCGGCGCTGGAGGCGATCGTGAGGAGGAGTTCGAGGAAATGTGATTCGGAAAGAGCGCGGATGAGTTTGCTCTGCAGCGATGCAAACTCTGCCTGGTCGGCGCTGAGGTGCACGTTGGCGGGGAGGTCCTTGATGAAAGCGAGATTCCGAACGAGGTGGAGGACGACGTTGACGATCTGCACGTCGCGCTGGGTCCGCGACTTGGGTCCGCGAGCAAGGCAGGGCAGGGCGATGTTGAACAACGCTTGCAAGACTCCCGGTCGGAGTAGGGCTGCCTTGTAGTGCAGGTGGCTCTGCAGTAGCTGAGTGTAATCCGTACCACGATCGAGCTCCTCGTCGAGCTCCTTGAGCTCCTCCGCCAAGTCAATCGGCCACGTCATCGCTGTGATGAGATCGGTGCAGGCGATGGCTCGTTTGTCTTCGACATGACCCTTTCCTGCTATCTCGAGGATGATGGGGACGAGGTCGTTGGGGAGGGCGCGAGAGGCCCACAGAATGCGAGCGACCGTGCGCTCGTCATCCGTCTCGTCTTTCCGCCAAAATGTTTTCAAGTCTTTCAGGCACCCATACACTTCGTCCCCGAGACGATACACCCCGCCTTCGTAACCGCCCAGGGCATTGACCACATTGAGGATCGCAGGCTCCAGAATCGCTCGTCTTTGGACATAGTGGTCTTGCTGCTCCTCTCCAGAAGATACAGAGATGACTTCCCCATCTAGCATGTCTATATTTCGAATGATGGCAGAAAGGTGAGGAAGGTGAGGAGGGGATATATGTGACCGTCTGCGCCGCGTGTAGTCGCGCTTCAGGCAAGCACGAGATGTCACACATCCACGTGATTGTGACGTGTCGCGCTTCACTATTACAACTCCGAGACTTCAAAGTTCCTCCTTCGCACATTCCTCGGTCCTCGTACTGTAGTGATTTGTGTTTTTGTCCCTTTCCCCATCTGCCCTGATGATTGCGCTCAAGTAAAATCCCCGCTTTTCAAATGCGGCAAAAGTTCCATCTCTCCGTCCATCGGGTGTCACGGTCGCTCATATGCTAGTCCCAATCTGTCCAGGTTCTGCAGCAGAACAACGGTGGTTAGCGCCACTTGTTCGAAAGGAGAATGTGCCACTACCTTTATGATTGCGCTGCGTCCTTATTCGACTCCGTCTGGCTTCCCTGTCTACCCTCCCGGATGGTAAGTTTAACAGGACAGGCGGACCGAACAAGGGCAGAGATGGTCGGTTCTCCTCACTTCGCGGCCTCATGACACGTGAGTTCTTTCCAGGGCGCTGGACGCGTCTATCGTGCCGAGTCTCTTCTTCGCACGAGATCTGTGTCAGCGCCCCGCCCCACTATATATGTCTATTGAACACAAATCTCGAGTGCTAATCTGTATATTTTACGGCATAATAAATTAGGCACGACGGCTTCCCACCGACAGACATTTCCTTTTACCTCCATGTGCCTCCAAACAGCCTCGTGAACAGCCGCTGCTGAGCTGGTTGCTTCCAAGGGCATATTCTACGGCGCGCTCTACCCCTTACCCTGTAACACGAACGACCCTGAAGTTGAATTGTCGTCGGGGCTCCATCAGATCGATTCCCCGTCGCCCATCAGCCTTCAGTGAATCAGCGGTGCTCAAACAAGGAAACACGCAAAGATCGCAATCAAAACTTTCCTTTCCCTTCATCGTGTGCCACCCCGTTCCCATCGACCATCACGGACGATCAGCCCTCTGCAAATTTTCCGGACATAACGAACTGCGGCGCCTTTACCTGTGTGTTCCAGTCAGTACTTGGGAGTCAGGACGATCAATTTCGCATCGGATGAGAAGTGACAGCGTCCGCCGCACAACCCCGTTTTCGTCTCTTCGCCCAGCCGCTCGCTGAGCTCTCCCTGCGCCCGTACAGCAGCTGCCCGCTCGCCTATGCATACACGTAATAACAACAGCGCAGAGGCTGCCGAGCCGACTTTGACTTTGCTTACCCCAAATAGATATACTCCCTCACAGCGGCGGCGTCAGTGCGCCTATTTATCTCAATCTAACAACCACCCGCCCATACGGCCCATCGCACTTTTCTGAATCTTTTCTTTTTTTTTGCTTTTCCCGCCCCCCCCAAAAGCAACCACATACATCGGAGGCGTCTGTCCTGTCCCCGCTTCTTGCGGTGTTGCCGGGCGTCTCCTGGCTTACCGCCGGTCCTGAGAGACGAGATAAATAATCAGGGTGACGCGGCACGCATGCGCAGGTGCTTATGGGGCTTACGGTATGTGGGCGAGGAAGAAGGAAGCACAAACCACAAATAGAAAGATGAAGGACGAAAAATAAAAAATAAAAAAAGTGGCTTAGGTGGCAGAACGTACTATCATAGCCTCGAGCAACAGCAACATCTCCGTATGTGCGCATCATCTCACAGGTGTGTGTGTGAGAAGAGAACGAAAGGAGGGAGGGGGGGGGGCCGGGGGTGAGTGTTCTCGATTGGCGCACACGTACAAGGTTAATCCCGGATCCCAATGCAGACGACTCGGACTCAGGGTGATTTCTACTTGTAAGTTTGTTGTGTCTTCGCGCCGTTTCTGACAATACAACTGTTTTTCCAGCACTTGAGATTTCAAATGACTCGTGGGCGCAATATTTCGGTGCTAGCCGCGTTCCATCGGCTTTCCGGTGGATACAATTAATACGCCCCACTGCCGGGTGGGGTGCACATCATGATCCTACCTTTCATTTCTGCCTTTTACATTTCACACACATGCCTACCCTCAACCCAACCCCTCAACCTTCCATCTATTGAGCTCCCAGCTTACTTGGCTGGGAACTCAGGTGTCATACACATATCATACGCTCCATGTCTCGTGCGGGCACTTAACAAGATCCCTTAACCCTGTCACTTGCCAACGCCACGTAGCGTGCCTAGCTGGCCAATGTGCGGGATTATCCACACTGCACCGTGGTGTTGCGGCTGAGTAAATATGGCTTATCGTACACAATCCCCGCTGCTGGCGTGTCCCTTTGACAGAATCAAATGCGTGTCAAACGGATTGGAGTCTGCAAATCCAATATGACATGGAGGCGGTAGAAAATGACATGGGTTGTATGCAGCTGCTTGTCGCCCCGTCCGCTGACAGTTTTTCGGCATGGGACATCCACGAGGCAAGGAAACGACGCAGGACGGTGGCAAATCAAGGGGCATCGCTCTTCTTTTTACCCGCCCTCTTCTTCTCCGCCTTCTCGCGCTCATTGCGCGCTTCCTCTTTAGCCCGTTCGTGCGCCACGTCGTTGAGGCCAAGTCTGTTGCGTGATATCTGTGACCCTCACGTTTGAAAACCTTGGGATCGGTCAAAAGAAGATCAGGGGCGGACGTACCTCGATAGCGTAGAACTATGTGGGTGTTTGAATATGCATGCCATGGGCGTCAGGCATCTAACAACAGCAGGAACGACCCCTCACCTGTATTCGCGTTACTATAGTGCCAACACAACGTACGTAGCCTGTCAGCAACAAGACATATATGCAATCCAGGAGACGCAACGCACCAAAGATCGTATTTGTCTCGTCGTATTCCTTGGTCGCATCCGTGCGGATCAACGAGCCGAAATTGAAGTCTGCAATCTTATTCTCATACCTGTATGGATGAATGCGCACACCCACACAAGGGGGGGGGGGGGGAGGGAGAAGTAAGCTGCAGACAGGTACGGACGCGGATGGGCAGGGGGAGACGCACTCTTTGATAAAGGCGCGCCAGCGCTCCTTACCCTTGTCGCTCTTCATCCAGCTCTCGTCCAGCAAGTTGAGGCCCGAATGCGGCGCCGCAAACTCGGGAAAGTCGCGCAGCGTGTGCTCAAAAATCTCGTCGTCATATCTGTTTTTTTATTTCTTTTTTTCAAGCGGCATGGATACACCAGCGCAGAGAGAAAGACCTTGTAAGCCTCAACTCGCGCGGCGGGATCTTCTCAAGCAGACTCCAGTAGGTCTTGATAATGACGTCAGCCAGTAGAGCCTAGCGATAAATTCAGGGCCGGGACGCACCTGCGCCTGTTCGACGGCCTTGACCGCGAATCTGGGGGGAATGTCAGATTCAACGCTCTTCACGTCAAGGAACAACCACGTACTGCTTCTCAATCTGAAGCCAGGAAGAATGACAGCCCTTAGCCGCCGGAGGCAATACGTTGAGTGACGCACCTCGGGGAGATTCTGGGCTTGGTTTGGGTCGAATTTACCCGCCATGGGCGTGCGTGGAGAAAGATAACGTGAAGAGGTGTGTGAATTTATTCTGACGGTCAGGTGATCATCGGCATCACTAGGAAATATACGACGACTACTATAGGATACGGCTGTAATGTACAGTATGTAGAATCCATCAAGAGACAGTGACCTGCCCAACGTCCACACCAAAAAGCTTTAGTTTCTCAAAATACTTTTGTACTCGACTGGCAACCTGACGCGGGGTGCGGCGGCCACCCATGGCCTTGGATATTTTGGACCATCTTTAGTGTACCCATCAGCACTGCCCGTGATAGAGACAAAACGAGGTCGCATACCGATTCTTCTCCCCTTCGGGAATCTCGGCGAGAAGCCGCTCGAGGAGGTGTTGCTCTGAAATGGACCAAGCTTGCTTGTACGTCTCCGACTTTGGCTTCTTGACGATGGGAGGTTCAGGAGGGGCTCTGTCGGATTCAGAAAGCTGCTTGGCTTTGGGGGTGCACTGCTTTGCCTTGGCCTTTGCCGCATGGAGACGGGTCGGCGGTGGCCGGCGAGGTCGCGGGAGATGCGGGGATCGCGTTCTCGAATTTGACATGACGGGTGACTCGGTCGGGTAAGGTGATGGGAGGGACGTAATCACATTGCAGGGTGTAGGTGCCAGCGGCTCGCCCTCCGTCGCAATGTCGACGTCCGCACTCTCGTCTTCCATGTCGCGCAGGATGTGCACGCCCGAGGCACGCACCGTGAGCCGGCTCTTGCAGATGTGCAAGAGACGAATCGGCTCCCTTTCGCGCGCTGGTGGTTGCTCCTCATCGGACGAATCGGACGACAGTTCAAACGAGGCGAGCACCGGCTCGATGATACTGCGCCTCGCCGTACGCACGAGCTGTTGTGCCGACGAGAGTGCGGTCTGTTGTTTTGTTGACGGTTGCGATCGTGCATGATGGGCTGCACGCAAGTCGGCAGCAAACGTGCGGAGAGGCGTGGGATCTTTTGCACAGAAAAAGCTCTCAGAAAAGGGACAGGAAGAGGGAGGAGTGAGGAATCATACCCTGGCCGTTGAAAAGATCCCAGTCTATTTTATCTTGAACCTCGGCAGTGACGTCAGGCTTGTTATTAAGGCGGAAGATACTGTCATTGAGCTGCGGTTGTGTGACCAGAGAGTCTAGTCGATGGAGAATGAAAAAACCTTTTCGTCGAAGGAGTCGAAAAATTGGTCTGGATCGGTAACGGCCTGCTCGCGGATTCGACGAAGGCGGTCTAGATCTGATTGAGAGCGAGCGAGGAGGGCTTTTTGGGATTGGATGTAGGCGTCAAGAGCCTGAAATCTACAGAAGAGTCAGGGACAACGAAAGAAGACGAGGAAGAAGAGAGCACGAACGTATCCATTAGGGGGTGAGAGGAGAGACATGGGACGGAGAGCGCACTCGACAAAATAAAGGGCAGATCTCTAATTTCCAATTTGGGTCTACGGTAAGCTATCCATGTGTCACATATCACGTGGCCATGACCGCTGTCACGCGTCCCCTCATATGTCATATCCGAGCTCGTCTTCAATCCCTTGCAGCACCGTCCCCAGTATTGGATCCTCACGCAACTTGTTTCCCCCATCAGCTTTTTTGTTTTTTGGCTAGCCTCACTTTTTCTGTAGCCACTCACCGGTACTGCCCCAGGGCCGTCTAGCCTTTTCTTCAGACGCGTGCTGAATCCATGCTGAAACTCTACCAGCTCATCGTCGCTCATGTCTAACCACCGCACAAGGACATACTTGACGTCCTCGCCAAATTCCGAGCTCCACGTCAACCACCACGTGTCATCCACTGATCCCGTCCGTCCTTGTGTTAGCCACAGCCTAGCAGACCCCGACCGATCACAGTTATTCACTTACCCTTTTCTGGCCCTGCTCGAAACCAGCACGATCCGTAAACAATTGACTGCTAATGAGGCATGCACGCACCACTCCACTTCCCTGATAGATTTTCAAATGCCACCGGCGTTGTCGCCTCGTATGGCCCAAGGGGTGCATCTCCAGCATCTGCCACCCAGACGGTGTCAAAGGTGAGACTGACGGACCCGTGCAAGGTCACGTTGGCAAAAGCGTTCGTATCCAGGAGGAGCCCTCCTCCCGTCTCGACGACTTGTGTGACATTGTGAAAGCTCGTCGTATTGCCCATAGCCTGATGGACGTTGAAAAGGTCGATGACGTCTCGAATCTAGGCTCCTCTCCCACTGACTCTTAGGGCTTGGGTCCACGTAGTGAAGGGGGAAAGTGCTGCAGCTGCGAAGAAGCGTTGTCGCGCCAGGCAACACCTGGGAAACTGCGGAATGTTTTTATTTTTGGACACGCCTTACTCTGTTAGTGTCTGGAGTGAGCGCCCAGGATGCACTAAAAAGCCGCGCCACAGACGGGAGAAGGAAGGTGGGTGGAGAGGGCGGAAAGGGATGATAATGGAGGGGAATAGGCCTGTAGCGAGCATTCTTGTAGACACGGCGTGTCTGTATTTCCACTCCACGGCTGCTGCGTGCTGCGTTGATGTCCGTCGCCAATAATAGATGACCTGCCCTAAACGATGCCACGCTCCCTGAAACCAACCGTCACCTTGTGAGTGGGCCCCATCAATTTGCATTCTCCATCGCCAGTGATGAATCACTTGTGAATCGCTACGTTGAAGCCTTCACGGCTTAGGAACTTTTTTTTTCTATACCCAAATTTCTGAGCCCTCTCAGCACCCCAGTTTTTCCTCATTCTGACCTCTGTTCTGTTCGTTCATAGATTCTAGACCACCGGAAATTGTGCCAGGAGTACTGTTGGGTGCCTGTGAAGGGATTTGGCGGGAAGTAAAGGGTCGGAGATAGGACATGGCGATGGTGAGTCCGCTCTCCCTGCCTCTCGGGGAGGATCGAATAATAGAAGTCAAGCCCTAAGTTCGTCCAATATGGGGCGAGCGCTGACGATCATCCATGCTAATACTGACCACTACTCTCATTTTCACATCTCCCTACCTTCCATCGTGCTCACACTTCCTCACTTCTAGGCTACTTGTGTTATTTCGGGTCTGTTCATTCCCGCCGTAGGTTGTGAAATAGGGAAACAAAGCGCCGCAATATACAGTAGAGTAATGTATGGTTACCAGGTTTCCCAACTCAATAATGTATATCACCACGAAACCTTGTTAGTGCTCTTAATGTGCTGCTCCGCCATCCAGCGTCATGAGTCGAATGAGAGGCCTTTGAACGGCTCGTTTTTTTTTGGGTGTTGCATCGTTGCTAGCCTTTTTTGCCTACTAGCACCCCCCCAAGCATCCCGGAGCATACGTACCCTGGGGTCAGTCACGAGAACGTGGGTGGAGCAACGAGGCCGTCATAACCCATCCCTTACCTTCTACGTATGTCAGACGCTACCCCCACATAAGCAGCGCAAACCCTAATTCTGTTTCCCTTTACTCGAAACACGGGAGCACTGTAGGCATCACGCCCTGTTGTCGTCCCTTTAGAACATCTACAAGTAACCCAATGGCACGGTGCCCAAGAATCAAATAAGGGGGATGCCGGCTGGAGCGCTGCTGATGTCACGGACTCTAATCTCCTTCCGTCTTCGTACGTCCTTTTGTTCCTCATCATTTTCGCGTGCGTGCCCGATGCAAGGGATGACATCTACCCTAAATCATAGTAAACTAAAATGGGGGACAGCGCAAACAAGGCGTTCATAGAACTGGTCCGTTTCTCGCGAACCGCCAATCAAACTTGAAATTAAAACCTTTCCTTTCGCTATCTTTGGGTTGTGATTATCCTCTCCGCCAGGGGATGGGGCCATTGCGGATAGCCTTTTTCTGCGCCGCGATTTATTTCACACTGACATTGACACTGGCTCCGACTCCAACTCCGACACAGGAACGTGATGCGAACAATGTCTCCCCCCAAGGCGCACTTTTGTGTCCATGTTTCCATGCCTTGTCAAGTGGCAATGAACAGCACCCGTGCTTCTCAAAAACTTAAAGGGCTTTGCGCCCTCAAAGGGACAAAAAGGTTGTCTTGGAGCTATTGAATCGGTACTGTACTGTATATGGAATGCAGCCAACCCCGTCATCCGGCAACAATGACTCGGGTCCCCTCACCCCGCACTTTGACCCTCGATCTTTAGTTGTTTTGGGTCAAGTAGCGTCACAAGTCTTTCGCTTCGTTTCGCCCTCCTTTTTTTTTTTTTCTTTTTTCACACAAGGATCAAGTGCAAGGCGACTGCGTCAGTCACAGTGCATCGAGCACACACAAACCCTGAGTACGATACAATGTTGCCCCGTTCTATACCCATGCCCAAAGTGCTTCGCGGAGGAAGCACAGAAGCACAATGTCACTGTAGCTCGGCCCCGGAAATGAAGTAAAGTAGGGTCCGATTGCGGTGTAGTACCGCCCTCTCCCCGCACCCCTTCTCTTCAAGTTCAGTGCAAAAACCTGGCACCCATGAATGTGAAGGCGCGTGATACGAATACCAAAACTTAATGATGTCTGAAGGCGCGCTGTCGGTATTGAGGCGTGGGATGTTCGCGTCCCCATTTTCTTTCTGCTGCTTCTTCATTACGGGGCTAGCTACGACCACGAGTCCGTAGTATTAGGTTTGTCTTTTTTTTGGGACCCTGATATTTCAGGTGGGTTGACGTGGGTACGTTGCGATGTTGTCAATTGAACCGCGCGGGATTTCAATAAACTGCCTCCGAGTCTCGAGTGAGTGAACTTCAATTGAAGAGTCGGTTCTCGGCCGTAAAACTGCACCGGTGGCCTTGATGCGGATGCGTACAAGTAAAATTTGGCGGTCACGTATCTTCTTACGACGGGGACCACAGGTCTCCGAGTCCGAGTCCGACTCTCCGCCCAGATCACATCAGTGCAAACGGTCACTATTTTCGATCCGACCGCCGTCACGGTGGAGCCCCCATTCTTTGGTGATGGATTGATTCGAATGGTAGTTTCGTCGCGCTGAGAAGATGACCGCCGGTCCCAGCCATGAAAATGAAACAAATCAATCAAAGATAGCTCCACCGTTCAGTTTTCCTTTTTTTTCCTGTGCCTCAATTATCACCCTGAATGTGGTGATCCTCGCTCCACGGTAATCGGGGGCGAGGAACGTAGATCCCGTCAGACTGTTGACTGGTCATCTTAAGCCCGTCACGGGTTGGCGGTTCAAGTTCTTCCCTCACTACCAGACCAGTGTCAGGCCCCCACCGTGACGGGCTACTATGTAGTACTGTACCCTCTCGACTGTCGCATCAAGGGTTACTCCAGAGGTCCGGTGCTGACACACAGCACGATAACACCAAAGCAACACG
Source organism: Russula dissimulans (assembly GCA_022376545.1). Taxonomy (NCBI): domain Eukaryota; kingdom Fungi; phylum Basidiomycota; class Agaricomycetes; order Russulales; family Russulaceae; genus Russula; species Russula dissimulans. The sequence continues at coordinate 56,699 of WTXJ01000074.1, forward strand.
ATGGCCGGCTAACTGAAACCCAGGCGATCATGTACAATTTCTCCGGCACTGGCTCTTTTCCTTTTACATCGCATGACTTGGCCCTAGTCGAGCAAGAGGTGGTAGCGGGCATCAGCAAGACTCAAAATCTACTCGATGTCCCGAAAGAAATTGGTTTGATTGAATTCACCAAGTAAATAAAAATGATCTGAAAAGAAACGAATCGCCTTTACAGTAAGTGTGTTCAAGTTGGGAATCTTACCTGTAATATAATAATCGTTGCATGGCAAGCTTGGTGCGCTGTCGTGCCAGACGACTGATATTCACAAACACCATACCTACACCGAGCTAGTCCAAACACCGGAATCTATGGCTCCTCAAGTCCTTCTTCACAAAGACAACCACTGCTCACCTGGTTTGTGGAACTTGAAGGAGTCGCACTACGAGTTGGTTTCTGAAGCCGTCGGCGATGACATGCTTGCACTCTTGCATGACAGTGATCATGAAGGGGATTTCACTGTTTATTGTGAATCTAGCGGTCCAAGTAAAGGGTCAGTCGCAATGCGGGATGCATGGCCTGGCACTCAAGTGTTCGAATCGAACCAACCCGCTCACGGAGGACGCACGTGCGGGCTGCAGGAGCGACGACAAATACGGAACGCTGCACCGTTCGCTTTGGGGAGGTTGCCGGTGGAAGGACTATCACTCCTCGAACAAGGCTTATAAAGGCCGACTTGAAGGCAGTGGTCGCAGAACTGAAGACGCGCCACGGGCTCGAGCTTGAGGTTGTGCGTGTCTTAGGCAGGGCTGCCCCCCCAGGTAATGCCGCTGTCGACGGTCAGCCTGAGAGTAGAGTGGACTCATATTCTTGCGCAAGCAGCGCGACTGAGGCTTGCAAGTTGTCGGCGTGAGTCAGCGAGGGTGTGGGTAGGTAGATTGTGAGGTGTCGCCGCTATCAGTTGGGACTCGGACTTGGAAGCGTAAGCGAACAAGCCGTTATCAGCAGATGAGGATATATCGGAGAGTGGACTTCCAGGAGATCGGGTTGGACATCACTACTGTGATGAACAAGAGCACGAGTGTTGTCCCGTCACATCGCCTTACCCATCTGCCACGAACTATCAACACTACGTGCTGTTGCGCCTGCCCATTGGAGCACAAATAGGTAGGGTGTCACGGCAAATAATTCGTCGTCGCTCTTGATCAGGCATCGGAGAAGCTGCGTTAGCCATACAAGACGTAAATAGATTGATAAGAATCGTTGGTGCACAGAACGGTGTCGCAAGGGTTAGGTGTGGTGTTGACCAGGGCGAGAAAATAGCATGAGGTCGTAAATGCGTTCCAGAGAAAGCGAGAGAGGCAACAATCCCAGTGTGTTGGCACACATACGTGGCGGTGAAGCTCATACCCAATGAAAGTATATCTGAACAGTGTTCAGGCGAGTGGATCAATTGGGGACGGAAGAGTGATATAGAGCAAAAGGAGTAGAAGATGAGCCGGGACTTGATGTGAAGAGTCCCCATTGCCTCAAACATCCAAAGGCGCGTCGTCTTGCGTCAGTACCTTTCCATCGAACTGGCCGAGAGTAATCGCCTTCCTGATGCCTTTCGTCGATCTCAGACATCTCGATGGTGTCTGCCAGTGCCACCGACGCCAGATGACTGCGTATTAACTATATTGCGGGGCGGAAGAAAGTTAAGTGCAGAACCAACGGCTCGGCCACATGGATCTGACGGCCTCTAGACAGAAGGAATAGATTGTGCATCACCGAAGTACACCCAGTCAGGTCATTCCCGGATGCGAGACATTGATAGAACAAGTGATGGTGTGCGGAAGTGTCCATGTGTCACAAGAAAGCATCAGCCTGCCATCCTGACAGTTATGCGGAAGAGCAGTCCGCTATTCATAAGATTATTTGGGGTGGCCGGGGGAGGGGACGCAGCGGCAGGTCTCATTCTCTGCTTTCCGGAGCCTCGTCGTCAGGAGTTACTGCTGACTCATCCCCAAATCAACACTCAGAGAGCAGAAGAGGAAATGTAGATGGCAAGCAAGTGTGATTGGAGAGATACAGAGGCGGGCGGGGCAGGCAAGTACTTGATGTGGGTGGTGGCATAGTCGTCCAAGGCCGGGGGCCCGGGGAGACCTTGCTGGCGCTGGTCTTCTGATTGGACACGAGGAGATCATTTGTTGAGGAGGCGGTAACCATCCCTGAGCTCATCGCGTCTCATTCGCTTTGATTCGATGCGTTTGCGACGAATTTCCTGTGACGGCGGCGATAAGTATGAGGGTTTTGAACAGCTGATGTACGACTTAGACCTCCTTCGAGGCCGGGCCCTAGTACTCAGGCTATGCAGTGGGCATAGGCTGAGAGTTGGCTGGGGTGAAGTCACCATCATCGTCAGAGAAGTCGTCATGCATGCTCGAACGGCGCGTGTGCTCACGACCCAAGCGAGCTACAGAAGAGACAATCGGGTTGTAGCGCACGAGCGGGACACGGACTTGGAAAAGAGTAAGACCCGCGACCAGAGCCGCGGCGCAGGCTGGCCAGAGAGAGTTGCTGTCAGAGAACAGCTCGTCTTTGCTCAAAGACATCAGGGCAGTTGGATAAACACCTGGGGGCAGCGGATCACTGGCATGATGGTGAGACGAACGAGTTAAGAGAAAAGCTGATACGACTGCTCACGTTTGGCGAGGACAATCCCTCACTGCACCCCTGGGGTAGTAATACTGAACCCGACCTGTACGACTGTCACAAATTCCTCCAAATGCGAGTAGCAGTGGCATTTAGGAGTGTAAGGTACCAAGGGAGCTGTCTGCGACGGTTCGGCCCTCGCTGGTATTAGGTAGTTAACTTGGTGTCATGCCACGACGTGGCGGCCTTCAATTGACTCCCCTACTTTAGGTTTCCTTCTGCGCCGAGGACATTCTGCTAAATATACTACACAAGTTTTGCAGAGGAACATTACAGTGGCGCCATCTCAATGTGGCCACTGCAGTGACTCACGACATCAGGAAGATAACCATCAGCTTTTGAGCTACTATCAGTTTGAACCTTCTGGAAAAAATAGTGGGTTTCTCTGTGCTTCTTTCCTCCTGAAAATGAAAGTTCAAATGAAATTTTTTTGAGGTCTAGGTTCCTTTTTAGCTTTTCGACTTTTCGACTCGTACACACTCGTATTAGTTTGTACGAGTTCGTACGAGTCCAAAAACTTGAAGTAAGTGGCAGGTTTCCTGACGGAGTAGTTCAATCAGGTTATCCTTCGGTTCTTCCACCATTTGGGTAGAACCGGTGTTTTCTGACATCGCTGTCAACATTGGGACTCGAGTACGGCATCCTGTGGTGCGGTGGTTCTCTTGTGCCGTTTAGACCGTAACCCCATTGTCGTTGCAGCTGCGAGCAAGGAGAAACTTGTGAGCAAAGCCCAGGTGGACTAGTGGATGGATGTCAACACAGGCATGACGCTGCTCTGGAGACTCTCGGGTGCTTTCTGACACTGCGGTCGCGTCCTTTCCATTGGAATCGCCTCTCATGTTTTGGAGAGCATAGGGACTCACCTTGAGGATGCTGGCATGCGTGACGGACCAAACTCTTCTAAGTTCCCTCCCAAAAGTCCTTCGGCATCCAGAGCGTATTGCCACGCTTGAGTGCTCTATTCCTTGGGCGGACCCAGCCGCACTTTTACCCTGTGACTGGGGCCCGCGAGTATCGTCGAATTACACGCAGAATAACAAGCTCGGCAAGAAGCAAGGACAGTTGTTTTCCTAATGAGCCCGAAACTCCATCTAATCACCAAGGCAATCTAGGCTGTAAGCGTGATTGAGGGTGCGCACGCGAGTTCGAGAGAATTTGGAGAATAGGAGGGAGGGGACCGGGATCGTGAGGTAAGTGAATGTGTAGGAGGAAGGTGAAGATAAGGTTGTAAGGGGATTTTCAAGAAAGGCATTCGAGATTCCTCAATGTGTGACGGCCCGTTGGCTCGGTTCAACGTCAAGAAGTCGAAATGAAGAGTGATTGAGGCAGAGGAAGTGAAATGAATTTTGAGTCAAGGCAAAAAGAGTTCTTCAATTCTGCGTTTTTCTGGGCTAAACTGTGCAGTGCAGCCTTTACAGTGGCTTAGAGAGACACAGTGGATAAAGATAAGGCGGGATTTAGAGGATCGTACAGTAAAAAGGGCTTTTCGTACTAGTCGCACATAGGAGTGAAACATACCCGAGCGATACCAGAGACAGAGGCGAAACAGTAACATGAGATACAAGTACATGAGATGGCAGGTCTGAAACAGGAATTTTAAACTCGTAATCTTGAGAGTCGGGATGCAATGTCGGAAAGGTGATATGTCGGGGAGCGGGTAGGTCTTGGAAAACTTGCTTCGGTGTTCAGGAGTTTTGACGATCTGGCCTGTTTTCGAGCCCAAAGCGTATGCTCGCATTACAAGGCAAATGTTATTGTTTTCTGGTTCTCTTCCCTTTTTATTGGGGACTCAGTGGGAGTAATACTTAACCACTGGGAGCATTATGCCATGACTCGGATGAGACGACACGACAACACGGTGCTGACTGCAACTCAAGACAAGATTCTCAGAGTCACGATGACATACAAGGCAAGGTTTTGGTTACAGTCGGTAAGTAAGAGTAACAAAAGATATTCAACTCACCTCAGCATCATGCGAGAATCACGAAAGCATGCTGTACAAAAGTCCTGTCCTTAAGTACTAATGTGTATATGCCAGTGAACAACTAATAAAAGGTCTACCAGCCCGAGATTTGTCCGACCACGCCATTAACGCGATCGCACTGGGATTGTGATGAGTCCAAGATCATTAACGGATGCTATCAGTCGACATGGCAGAACATTGTGGGGAATATCGGCATGACAGATTCCATGTGAGAGCAAAAAAAGACAGAGCAAAAAGAATAAGTCCTGCAGAAGGCCATGATAGAGTAAATGCCACACACAATACGACAGGTCGCAGTCTGTTCGTCCCAAGGAAAATGCAGAAACACAGAATACGACATAACATGAAGCATCGGAGCGGAGTCCAATCCATACGCAAAGGAAGAGAGAGAAGGTTTGTTAACCAGGTGTCAGGGTGTTTCCCTGTTACCAAGCAGAAATTGCATCGATTGGAACGCAGCAGGCGGGTTAAATTGCGGTACCCTTTCCCCAGAGGGCAAATGTAGACACGGCTTGAGAAAAGGGCCGCCCCAACTTGTGAAAATGGTTGGGAACTCACATGTGTCCTGTGATTGGCACTACATAATGTGTCAATCCGCGCTCCGAGTGCACGGTCCCGAAGGCTCCTACGCCATCAAGGATGAACGAGTCGTCGAGTGGGGCATTCCGGAAGCCTTGCTGACTCGGTTGACCCCCTTTCGAGCACCAAGCAAAAGGCATGTCAAAACGAATCGAAGGAGGGCAGATGAATGAGACGACGCACAAGTCATGCTATTGTAGTAACACGCACTCTCAGTTCAGGCGGCGAATGCAGGAAAAGCAGGAAGGACGACGCCACACTCACTTTTGAATCGCAAGTTGTACCCTGTAGACGAGCCGGTGGACGGCATGAGCGTCGTCCCAAGCTGTGACAGAGGACGTGGATCCCACTCACCCTTCGGAAGGGAGCACGAAGTCTAGCCGACCAGAGACGAGGACTGTGCGGGCGCCGTGATTAAGTACTCGGGGCAGGACCTCCCAAACCGGGGGCGGGCTTGTGTCACCCTCCGGCCCAACGAAGACGGACACGTTGGAGCTGCATTCTGTCCACTGTACGTTTGCCGGCGCATGAATCGCGGCCTTTACGTCTGGGCGGTTGAAATATACTGGTGAGACCTGCACTTGGGGGAATGTCCCGCTGCACATGGGTCAGAGAGAGAATACCCGATTCAACCTATAATCAGGCGATGACTCACGGGAAGCCGAGGACGTCCCACTGGATGGGCGGCTTGGGTATAAAGAGCGTCAGAGGGAAGGAAAACAAATGAGTAAAGATGAGATACCATGTCAGAGATACGATAGATGTCAAATGCGGGGTTCGCGAGAAGCGCAGCCTCCAGGATCTGGGTCCATACGTCGCAGCCGGGCTCTGCCTCTACTGACGTCCCTGGTAGTGGGAATGGCGCAGGAGGAGGCGGATACGTTAAGAACTTTTCGAGGTATGATGTATAGTTACATCTCCTGTCAGTTTCGCGAAGAGTGGTGAGAAATGAGTGACTAATAAAGTAGAATGTGAGACGACAATCTTTAGACTCAAAAACTAATTTGAATTTTACTTGAAAGGAAACAGGTTCAGGTTATTGTTTACGAAGGTTACGGCTGGTGTTTGTATCGCAGTAACGTCGTAAGTAAGTGCAGCTAAACTTGTTATCAGCGCGACGATGCAACAAGATGATGGACAAACATACGAGACCCCAGCCATAATCCCTGAAGCTTCAGATCAAGTAGTGTTGGGTTCGAATAGATGTAATCTGCGATGTCTAGAAGCCGGTCATTTCAACGAGTATTGCATGCCTGAAGAGGACAACCGACATGGCAAATAGACGCCAGCATACTTGAAACGACATGAGTAACGGTTGATGTCGAGGTATACAATGCGCACGCTTTCTCCGGTAAGATAAAAATTCTTTCCCTTGAGCTCTGCAAAAACATCCAGGAAAACATCCAAGAATCCGACCAATTGCGCGGCAAGTTCGGTCTCATTCTGTGTATCATGGCGTCAGCTTGCTGGATCTCCACAGGCACACTTTACGAACGTGGATGTCTGGTACGCCCTGGGAAAACCCAGTCCCCACAGGTTGCTCTACCCACAGCATGTGACCCAAATTTGTCCAGCTGTAAGGGTTCGGGGTTGGCTTTGCCTGACCGAACTGCCAACTAATAGGCTGCCAGGCGTCGTTCAACATAACGCAACATTGGGGACAGGGCAAATTGGTATACCCCGTTCTCCTGCAAAAATCCCTCTAAAGATGAGCAACCTGGCCCGCCGTTCGTCCTGGAGTGTGATCAGCGTTAGTCCGGACGTGTATTGTAACTGGCATATGGTTACCAGAATATGACATCGTTTTCGTTTCCCTTCGTTGTTGGAGGATAGTACCAAAAAAACAACTGAGAGAGTTTAGCATGGTCATGAACGAATAGATACGCCGACGTACCTTGCGCGTTTCGTTCAGGTTCGAACTTATAGGCAGGAGACCTGCCCAGCTGTCACCGGCATCGAAGTCCACCTCGGGTATTGTCGTTCCATCCACGTAGAAACCTGCGGGAAAGTAGGGTCCCAGGAAGCAAACCTAGGCAGATGAGACTCGACTCACCCGCAACTTGGGGGTTTGCAAATCGAGTTGAGTTTTGACGTCTCGTGTTGGGAGTGCGCATTGACGCCGAACGGGGTTCGGGCGGTTGTCCCCGTTTCCGTAGCAGCGACTGCTGTCGCGACAGCGAGTGCGCATGAGTGAAAGCTGTTACGACCGCAGAAAAACTCAAGAGCAACATAAGAAGTGAGCGATACATGATGCGAGGAGTCGAACGTAAGGTTGGTTGAAGTTCCGTTGGCGGTTTTATAGAGGGGTTTAGGCTGGCCATCAAATTGCTCTTCTCCCGGCCGTGAAAATTGGCGCCCATGACGCCTATGAAAGCATCCTTGGAGGAGCTCCATTTAGCAGAGTGTCCGGTGGCAAATATGTCATTCTGCGGTGTGCATCGATAGCTCTGGTAACCCTCAGTCTGGGCGTATTGTGCGTTGCATAGCGACGCAGGGGGCCACGATAGCAAGACAAAAAGGATTCGCTTGTTTCGTGAGGCCGCGATGCCGCCGCGTGAGGAAGGAGAGTCATTCCAAAACGGGAAAAAGGGAACACGTGTTGTGACGACACAATTGGCAAGTCCCGTTCGTGGGTGTCTCAACCAGCTCCTCGAGCATGCCCCACGCGGGCACATGGTCAATAGTCGCTTCTTACGTCTATCCTTCTTCCTAACTAATTGTAGTAACCGCCGCTAGTCATAAACTACGGGAGCAGGGCCGGGAACCGGATGTGGCAGGCAGATGGTCCAGGTTTGCATTCAAGCTTCAAGTTGAATGGCCCGACAGTCCGCCCCAACTGGTGCCACTGTGCCAAAAATATGAGTGAGTGATGACTACGATGACTACAGGGTACTTTATGGTAGGAGCCTGCTATGATCGCAAACCCGTTCTATATCGTGTGTCTGAGGGTGCACTGGCCGCCGCGAGTCAACTTTGGTTGCACAATTATACCATCACTGATGGACCATCGATCATCCCCCGAGTCGTGCAGTTGTTCGGATGTTGCTCACCGTACTCGTACTCCAGATGCGCCTTCTGGCTGTGTCTTCGACGGCACCTCCATTCGAGAACCAAATATCATGGTGGAGGCATCTGTAACAAAAGCAGACGTACAGTATATGTCGTACCATCATCTCTCATGAAAGGCGGTCTCTGTCTCTGTCTGTGCTATAACATGAGGGTTTCAAATCAACCTGTATTGAGTATAGGTATAGGGCAATTGTACGCGGGGCATGGATGGACGGTGATCGGCGACCATGGCAGTATTGCCAAGTCATGGCTAGCTCCCGTCATTGTATCGTGCACATGTCTCATTTAGCCTTGGCTAGGCGCTGTGCTGTGAAAGACTCGACAAGGGAGTGATTAATCGAACGACCGTTTATATCAACGCAAAGAAACGCTCGTCCTCCCTCCCACAAGGGTCTCGATTGCCTGCCCTACTAGTACCGTAGCTGTCCGATCTTGACCATATGATACAAAAGCCTAAGCTCGTGCATTCCAGGTGGGTCGCAAGACACGGATAGTTGACATGACCTCGTCTTCGTACCCACTTTCACCTGTATTGTGTGGAAAGAACTCGAGGCCTCACAATGATCGTGGAATGCGAGATAAGGATGTGGCATTCTATGAAGTCGGCTGGAACTTCCAGGAACTAGGCCTTTGGAGAATACGACACGCCATGATGTCGCCGAATCGCATCGTGCCCGTTCTAGATAGTCCTCAGGTGGGTTCGAGACGGTGTGATAGCTGAAGCATAATTTCGCAGAGGGATGTTCCAGACGCCGCACTGAGTGGCATCACAAGTCGCACGTCTAGGATGAATACCCGGGCAAGGGCACTGGCATAGCATCAGCGAGTATAGCAAGCCCGTCATACCCTAGTGCAGCTAGTTGGCCAATGGCAGAATTGCAACCTTCGATATCATCGCCAAGAGCTGCAAAACTTGAAGGTACCAAAGGGAGAGTCACACGAGCTCAGTCACGGGTTAGATAGAGAGCGGAGGTGTCTCGCTCGGAGAACTCGATCGGATAGATAAGGATATGTGATCTTTAGAAAGGTTACGAATCGAAAAGAGATCAGTGGCGGGTACTGAGATAATGATGATGTTGTACGGAAGTCTGTTTTGTTGTTATGAAAAAAGAAAGTTAGTTCACAGGCGAAGTACGACAGCACGGCCTTCAGGAAAGGTCTATTGCGCCGATGTGCTGTAAGCGACTCGGTACGTTTCGGTCGCTACTGTTGCTGTGCCAACGGGTGACCCATGAGAAACAATAAGTGCACAACTAACCGCTCCTAAACAGGATCCACATACACACCCGTAACCACCCACCATGATCACGAGTCAATCCCGTCCCTGCGTTGGCCATCTCACGTTCAATTGAAACCAAGCACGGTCGCCTTGTCGCACGCGGCGATCTCGACTGCCCTCTCACGAGACTTTCCCAACCTTATCCTAATCGAACTCTTATCAGAAAACGTGTCGCACGCCAAGGTACTGATTTGATATCATATATTTCGATCGTTTGCAAAACTTTTGGGGTCATTCCAGGTTTGTCGTCGTAAACCCTAGTGGGTGCTAGCTTCAACAAGTCATTCACCATACGCAGTCACTGTGCGACTGATTCTGGCGCTTAATTCAAGCAAGTAGTGACACCCACAGGCACCGTAGTCGAGGCCAAAATGCCCACCTCCTTATCATGGAGTCCTGGGCCAATCAGTAATGTCTGTCCACTTGGCTTTCATGCTGCAGATTCCTGGCTACTCCGTGATAGGAACTTATTATTTTCGATAAGCTGTATCGTCATTGGAGACTGGAAGCTCATACGACTGGCCAGGTCAGCTTCAAGTTGTCCGGCACGGTATACTACTATACTGTCGACTTCAAGGGCTTCGATGTCAAGAATGCCGCCAAAAGCCACCCCCGCCGCTTCTTGTTTTTGTAAAGAGACTCTGTGAGTTGCTCGGATGCCCCTTCATCTATTGCAGTATTATTGATTTTTATTTTTATTTATTTTAGAATCCGTACTATTCATTATTCACCACATGTTGTGATGGTCCGTGCACCTCGGCGATGCTGCGCTTGCAAATGGTCAAACTTTGACCGGTACCGATTGATTACGTGACCATTGATGCCCTGTCCTTTCAGGCGGGCAACTGGACGATAAACAAGTTAGGCAATGCGGAGATGGAGAGCGGTGGATAAGGAACTGGCATCGTTATCAACGAGCTCACGGAAAGAAGAGTGGTGATGCAATTTGACCGCAGAGTTAGTGGCCGTTGCTTAGTCGTAAGCGGCGGTCACTGGGACAATACACCCACCGAAACATACCATCGTGATATGATATGTTTTGGTGGGTGTATGCCAATTAGATACCGTTGCCAACACTTTGACGACTGTTCGTAGTGCTCTGAACGAACTGCCCTCCACTCTGGACAATATATATGATTAAGAGAAAAACCACCATCCAGTTTCACGTACATCCCTATGTCTACGAGCCATCAAAACGCTGGCCCTTCAACCGATAACTTACAGCATATTCAATGCCGCATCAGCCGAATACCACAGAGTGACCAGGAAACTCGATGAGAAATTAATGGCTTGGCTGGAAATCAAAATTGTGCCTTTTCGTGTCGTACGTGCGGATAAGCAGAAAAGTGCGATGGTTATACGTGATTCAGGTAGCACACTGGCGCACTACTTGACTGGGCAGAAATTGAGGGACACTGTCGGACGTTGGGAGCGCCAATGTCACATGTCCGCATCGCTCTGTGCGGCCGTGTTCTCGCGTCGTCTCGGGTTGTCACAAAATGGCCTCCGTTCGCAAGGCCCTCAAGAATATCGCATCTGGGCATGGGCCCCGTAAACTACATCCTCCAAGCAGATCCGACGACTCTGCAGCAGCCGAACTAGAGCTACTTTCTCTCCCCAACGCGGTCCCGAAACACTACCCACCATTGATCCTCGTTCATGTCATCATTCTCTCCGCCGCCCTCGTCCTACTCCCACAAACGCCCATTCCCAACCTGCCACTCTCCCCACCCGCTCGCGGGCTCGACAAACCACAGCATCCGTTCCTCGCTCCGATCACTGCCCGACCGGTGCTGACCCTCGCATGGGCGTGTCTCGGCGCAGTCTTGCTCGTACCGTGGTGGGCAGGTTCACTACGACGATGGACACACGACGGAACCCTGGGCTCGCGAAGCGTCCAACAGCGCCTTGCAGGTGACCCACATAAACGACGCGTATTCCCCGCTCTCTCCGTTTCCTAGCTCCCGATCACTCACCCTGCACACAGGATATCTGGAACGCCTGCGTCTTCACGCTGTACGCAACTTTTGCGTTGCACATAGTCATCATTTTATTTGGTGCGCCATTCATACAGTGCGTATTCGCGTCGTTCTCTCCGTCATACACGTTCACTCGTGTGCGTGTTTTCAGGTATGTGCCACACACGGCACTGCTGGCCTCGCTACTCGCCCTTTACACCGTCTTCCCTCCCGCATACGTCCTTGGTCCACCACGACTCGGTCTCCCACTTCTCACCCCATCTGCAGGCGATGCCGTCGTGCAAAACGATCTTTGGGTGCGGATATTCGCGGAGCGCCAGTACGTATTCTTCCTGGTCGCGTCTTGCACTAGTTTCTCATCACCACCTCTCCCTAGTACGAGGAAACCCTCCGAGCGCGCTCTATTGTACCCTTCCTATGGTGCATTTCTGGGAGCCTGGATCGGCGTTATCCCAATCGGGCTCGACTGGGATCGCCCATGGCAGGTCATTAGTTGTACACCTTTATAGGCAAGCAGGGAATCTAACTCTTGTCGCTCGCAGGCGTATCCCCTCACACCAGCAGCTGGGGCATCGCTGGGCTACATCATCGGTGCTTTGATCGCCCTTGGCTCGAACCTAATCCTGTTCTTTGCCGATGCAAATCGGTTAGATTCTTCTGGAGCTCCAGATGGCACAGCGAAGAAGAACAAAAGGCGCAAAGAGGGAGGGCAGCTCAAGAAATTCCTGACGAAGCAAGATTAAGGTTCATATAGTCACTAGGAAATTCACGCCAGCAGCTATAGTGCGCAGTGGCGTACTATGGGTGGGGAAATGGCTTCGAGAGGAGATGGGACAGCCTCCCCAAGAACATCGAGTATGATACTCGGCTCTTCTTTCCCATACAAGCTTCCATAGTCCCCTTGCTGCCTTTCGAATACGAAACTCCCTCGTACCCACTCAGAGTTGGTCACTAGCAGTGGGAAGTCAAAATAGTGAATAGAGCCGGAGAAGTGTATGAGTCCTTATGTAATATTATTTGTCAGCTCGGAGAATAGCGAAAAAACTGCACAGTTTTTAGCCACCGCCACAGCAACACCTGCTCAGTCGGTCGTCAACGTTGAAGCATCGGCCCCGTATTCGTGAGCAAGGTGAGCCCTCGTAGTCACTAGCATTGAAGCCCGCTCAATACAGTGTTGTACTTTCAAGTTTCTCCTCAATCTCAAAGGTATGTGAACGCATCCAACTCGTCGTTTCATACCAGGCGAGGGCGCCAGATCTGTGCAAGGCCCCGGCAGCTGTGGTGCGGATAACTGGTGTGCGAGGGAACTTTGTGTCAGGAAATGTTCGCAGAAGCAGCTATCGTTACGAGAAAGCCACCCGCCACTCGCGTTCCATTTTCATATCCTCCTCTCATGTTTTCAGCGGGTACCCATCTCATCAATATTTAGATCTTCATCCTATTCGCATAATAGCAATGGCTCAACGTGTCACCCTCCGCAAACGCCAGCCCTACAATACGTCATCTTCAAGACGGCGCATCGTCAAGACCCCTGGCGGTGTCCTCCGCTACCACCACATCAAAAAGCTTCCCACTGCACCCAAATGCGGTGACTGCGGTTCGAAGCTCAGTGGGGTGGGTCTCTTACTGTGCCCCGTTTCGCGAGTAATGCCGCTTATCTGATGGATTAGGTCGTTGCTTTACGCCCGCGCGAATACGCAACTGTGTCCAAGACGAAAAAGCACGTCAGCAGGGCATATGGTGGTTCACGATGCGGTGGCTGCGTGCGTTCTCGGTGCGTTCTACCTTATCATCGTCCTGTTGAACGCGCCTCTCACGAATTGCGATAATAGTATTGTTCGTGCTTTTTTGATTGAGGAAGCAAAGGTAGTGAAGCGCGTCATCAAATCGCACCAGAAGGCGGCAGGCGGTCGCTCGTAATCTACACCTTTACTTGTTGTGTGGTTATACGTTTGCAGTCTCTTATGATGCGTTATGAAGGTCTTAACCGCGTGATTCCGTTTCAAGGCAGCTTGTCGCCCACACGTGGCCGTCCCAGATGTTGTCAGGTTTCGCTCTCAATATATGTGTCCGCAACGTTTATGACGGTGCCTGGCTCTGACATTAATTCCAGCGACCCCACGGCTTTTACATAATCGTTATCCATGGCTGTCTTGATGTGACGACTTTTGTGTATTCCTTGACGGCAGGACTTCCATTTTTGCGGCTTCGTTCTCACATGGTGCTTGTCAGGTCTCCTATAAAATTCGATGGCGTGTCTTTCCTAGGGTCTGACCCTCAGTGCTTTTCGCGACCCTGGAGCAGTACTAGTCATGTTGAGAGCAGCAGTTTGTCGCTGGTGCACTCTCATTTTTTCGTTTATCCTCACTACGACCGTGAATGGTCGGGGAAACCCTGTCGATATACACCCACGATCATCCCATGCCGAGGTCTATAGAACTAGGTGCAAGCAGATAGAGATGTCTCTCTCCTCGGCCTCCCAAGTGTTTTATCCCGGTAGTTCCCTTGGTCTGTCTCGTTTGAATACCACCTGTTGCGTGTCCGTGATGGTACTAACGCCTTGAACCTAAGACTCAGGAGAGTTTCTTGTCGACATCGCTCATTGGTCCAACTCGAGCTCTCAAGTATCCGTTTGCTCTGTTGAGCCTGGAACTCCCAATGATGTTGGCGTCATCGTATGTGTCCTTATTCTCATCGCTACGTCGATCAACTATCACATTGACGCTACCTACATCGAAAACTGCAGCTTCGGGAGGTTGCGCTAACGCGCACCCCATTCGCCATCAAAGGCGGTGGGCACACACTCAATCCCGGATTCTCCTCGACCTCTGGTGTACACATCTCATTGGCCCGATTCAACGACATTGTCATCCACAACAGCTCAGGGACGGTGGAGGTTGGCGCGGGGCTCACCTGGTTAGACGTTTACGCAAACCTGGTCCCCAAAGGCATCAACGTGGTTGGAGGTCGCGATGGTGGTGTGGGGGTCGGTGGTTATGTTGTTGGTGGTGGTAATTATTCCTCTTCACCGTTGTGCATGTGATGGACTGAAAAAAAACGGCAGGGTATTCTTGGAAGACCAACCAATATGGACTTAGTGTGGATACAGTGGTTGAATACGAGTTAGTGTTTCCAAATGGGCAAGTTACGGTGGTGACAGAGAACGACACGGAACTTTGGTTTGCGCTCAAGGTTCGTCTGAGTTGTGATCACGAAGGCACAGCCTTGAGCTTAATTACAGGGCGGTTACAACAATTATGTGAGTTTTGGAAGCTAGTTGTTTGCGGAGCACGGGACGACATAGTGCGCATTAGGGGATTGTCACGAAAATCACTTTCAAGTTCCATGAACAAACTGATATTTGGGTACTTCTATTCTTTATTCTCTCCACAGAGCTACAATCTTGATGGGTCCGACAGGTTGCCACACTAGTATTTGCAGAAGATCATATCAATGAGGCTCACGTAGCTTTCGCCAAGTTTCTCACTCAGGAACACGACCATAAAGGGGCGCAACTAGCACAGCACTCTTACATTAACGGCACGGTGGGGTTACAACGTTTCCCCACATATCTTTTGGCTTATCGTTGGCCTAACAGTTGACTTTCATCTTAACGCTCTTCTACGACGGGCCGTCACCACCTGAAGGCCTTTACGACGAGCTACTCCATCTCTCAACTAGTTCTGTGTCTCTCTTCAACGGATCATTTTTAGATTTCACATCAACTGGAGTCGCCTTCCTTCCTCTTCATCGGTAAATTTTGAAATAGGCATACAAACACTCAATTTAACTTCCCTCTCCCGACACAGAAAAGGTTACTTCGGTGACGTCCCAGTGTTGCGCCTTACCCTGCCCATCCTGGAAGCGTTCGCAAACGAAACCAAGGTGAGTAGCTGAAACGTCAATGAGGTATTGATGATAGACAGCTCCGCCTTCTATTTAGTTCTGGGGGGACAGACTTATTACGCTCGATGAGGGACTGGTGTTGATTTTTACCTGTGAACCTTATGAGCCCGGGTTCCTCAACCACGGAGGGCCATCCGCGTACCCGCCCGACCGCTCCGCCGCTTACCCTGCCCTCCCACAGAACCTCTACTTTGGGTGGTCCAATGAATCTGCCAACGAGTATATGTTAAATGGTATTCGCAGCTCGACCGACTCATTGATCGCAAGCGGGATCAAAGACGGCCAGGACGTGGAGAATGCGGTGCGTTATGGAAATTACGCGTTGTTTGGGACACCGCTGGAGGTGTTGTACGGTGAAAACTTGCCGTTGCTGCGTGAGATCAGAAAGAAGTATGATCCAGAGGACGTTATGGGCCTCACTGATGGATGGAAGATCTAGTAGGTGCTTGTCCTGTCGCGTATGAGAGTGGCTGTCACGTCGTACTTGGCGTATTCTCTAGTCGGACTCGGAGACGAACAATTACACTACGCACTATTCCATACTCTCCGTTGACCCGGTTGAAAAAGCGAGTTTGCCTGTCACATGCCTGCACACTCGTGCGTTTTGATATTTCATGAAGTATGAGTGTGGTCAAATGATGTATGTAAATCATTTCAAAATTACTGATCTGTAGTAGGTGCATATTATCATCCTATGGAGTATGCCTTACTCTTATCGCATACCGTTATAAAGTTATTTTTTTCGTTTCTGCCAGTGGTTGCGTGGCGATGAAGCCCGTCAACGGCGAAAGGCAGCAAGACGTTGCTCCGATTTGTTCGTAACTGTTCCTTGTTACGTGGCGCAATCTCGTAGTAGACGTAATGAGTGCTTCTGCGTTCCCACGGTCTTCAACATGTGGCTGAATGCACAAAACCTGCCACTTACTTTTTTGGACTCGTACGAGTCGAAAAGTCGAAAAGCGAAAAAGCTAGTGGATATTTTTTTCCTGATTCATAACTACGTCCAAGTCCATAGAGGTGCATTCCACTGGCAGCTCCAATTCTCAATTACATGATTACAACTTCTTCGACATAGTACTAATCCCCCCGGCTTTGCGCACGGTTAAATTGTGGATAATCATTGATTGTTCCCACTGTAACTTTATTTATTACCTCCGAGTCACTTTTATTACTCTATGTCGTCCCTTTTCCTTTGCATGGGCTTCTCAATTACGTGACAGCGGCTTCTTTGACATACCGATCCCCCGGCTTTGCCCATAGTCAAATCGTGATAATCATTCCCACAGCAACTTTACCTTTATTTATTACCTCCGTGGTTGCCCTTCTCAACAGCGGCTTCTTTAACCTACCAATCCCCGCGGCTCTGCGCAGGTGAATGGACAATCATTTCCAAAGCAACTTTATTTATTACCTCCGAGTCCGTGTGACCCCATGCAGTCCTTGCACGGACAGTGTCACTGTCCGAGTCAGCCTCCTCACGTCCGTTGTTTCTTCCTTGGAATGGATGCCTTTCACAGCCCTGGTGCGATCGAGTCGAAGAACAGCTTTTCGTTGGACCGTTGGATTGGTTCTAGATCTAGATCTAGATGACCAGCGCTTACTAAGATATTCTCACCGCTTAATGACGACTTTTTGCTCAGTAAGTCTGACTAATTGTTTATGTTTACAAATCCTCGACCCATTCACATTTATATGTTTTGGACATTTCGGGGCATCCAACTGTCTTCCCAACAAGATAGCGGATTTCCATCCACGGCTAGCAAGTGGGTCAGTCATGGGAAATGGGTCGGTCAACATGTGCAGTCGATCGTGTGACATGTGGGAATATCTTAAACGTGGGTGGGAATATCTGGCGGAGTACTAGTACTACTGGTGATCTGATCTATCTCAGGCTTGCAGTGGGACCGTGATGGACATCGAGATGTCCTCAACCAGCGACGAGGACCCGCTGGCAAATTCCAACTTTCAAGCAATCCTCACCACTGCCTTGGCCAACTACACTAAGCAGACTGGAAACGATCTTCTTCGACATCCACTCGCTTCCAAGCTGCAAACCTGCAACTCGCCTGACTCTGTCCTCGTTCTACTTCAGGAGCAAGCCCAAGCATTTAACGAATTTAGGAATGGAAATAAAAGATTAATGACATACCTTACACCGATTGTTCACGGGTTGCATGCGCTCTCCAACAATGCCGCTCTTAACAAGGTAACTGCTCTTGTAAGTACCAGCCCTGACCTTCCACGATACTGTAGCATTGATCAGTTTTCTCTTAGGTGTTCCAACCAGCAAATTTAGTATTTTCAGGTGTCGCCGTGCTTCTCATGGTGCGCGCTTCCCTTGCGATCTCTAGACGTCCATTCACAATATCTGCGTCTCTTAGGTTGCAAAGAACGTTAGCGCGAGCTATGATGCTCTCGTCGACCTCTTCGAGTGCATCGAAGCCTTCCTTCATCGTCTGAAGATATATACCCAAGTCCCGTCCACTCCAGCGATGACTGGCATAATTGCGAAAATAATGATCGAACTGCTGTCTGTTCTTGCTCTCGCGACCAAGCAGATCAAGCAGGGACGATTCAGTAAGCTCTCTGTCTTGTTCTAGAATTCACCCTCGGCTTGACTCTCTGCGGCCGCCCGCAGAGAAATACGCAAAAAAACTGCTGGGTGACAACGATGTTGAGGCGGTGCTTCAGAGGCTCGACAGACTCACCAAGGAGGAGGCCCGGACGACCGTTGCGCAGAACCTAGAGGTCGTCTACGGTCTGGTCAATAATATCGCTGTGGTCATGGACGGTATGCGAGGCCTGCGCGTATCATTGTTTGCATACGACTGACTCGTCTCTGGTTAGATGGCAAGGCATCGATGGAGGGCATCAGAAAGTCTTTGGGTATGGTCTACTCTGACGGCATTAATTGTGGCTCACCGTGACCACTAGTTGTCATGCAGGAGATGGCAGCCGAAATAAACAAAATGCGGCGTTCGTAGTCATCTAATGTCGCGACGTTTGGCCGTCGACACTGAACTGCTTGTCAGGTGACCAGTTGCAGGACAACATTCGTCGTTGGTTATCCGCTCCCGATCCGTCGACAAACCATAACATTGCCTGCCGAGCTCACCATAGCGGAACTGCTAAATGGTTTACCGAAAGCCGTACCTTCAAGGAATGGAAATCGGCTGGTTCCCTAATGTGGATCTACGGGAACGTATGTGACCCCCACCTTTACATCCTCTCCCACGACCGACGGTTTCCAATTTTATAGCTGGCTCAGGAAAAAGTGTTTTGTGGTATGTGTTATCCAATGTTTCTCGTTCCCCTGTATTTGTACTTAGGTATCGACTAGCTCATCCATCGTCGAAGACGTTCAGCGCATGCGAGAAGCTGGACTGGGTACAATGGCGTTTTTTTACGTCGATTTCAAGGATGCTACTAAGCAAGATTCCCGCAACTTGTTGTCTTCCCTCCTCATCCAGCTCTGTGCACAATCAGATCGTTTCTATGACACACTCTCGGCCCTGTATTCGACACATGATCGTGGCCTCCGACAACCCAGCAACGATGTGCTAATACAATGCTTCAAGACGATGCTCGGACTGCCAGGACAAGGGCCACTTTACATCATTGTCGACGGTTTGGATGAATGTCCGAATTCTTTCGGGATGCCCTCTCCCCGCGAACAGCTCCTCGATATTTTTGCTGAATTCGCTAACTTGCGCCTCCCGCATCTACATCTGTGCGTCACAAGTCGCCCCGAGGTGGATATCCAAACTGTTCTGGAGCCCTTGACGGTCCACAACGTGTCCATTCACGATCAAAGCGGACAAAGCCAGGATATCGTAGACTACATCAACTCTGCTGTTCGTTCAGACCCGAAGATAAAGACGTGGCGAGAGGAGGATAAGAAATTGATAATCAACACACTCACACAAAAAGCTAACGGGATGTAAGCGGTCATTATCGAATTACTGCACAGCTCTTCCTGACGTCGTGCAGGTTCCGATGGGTATCCTGTCAGTTAGAAACGTTGCGTCGCTGTTTCCCTCAAACTCTCCGACACACATTAGATGAGCTGCCGAAGAGTCTGGACGAAACATATGAACGGATATTGCAAGAGATCGATGAAGAGAAATGGAGATATACTTATCGTCTCCTGCAGTGCCTTGTAGTGGCTGTTCGGCCGCTTCGCATCAACGAGCTCGCAGAAGTCCTCGCTGTTGAGCTTGACGCCGAGGAGATGCCGGAATTCAGTGAGGAATGGCGCCCTGAGGTCGTAGAGGACGCGGTTCTGTCCGCATGCTCCAGTTTGATCTCTGTGCTCAATGTCGATGGTGGCCGGGTTGTGGAATTTTCGCATTTTTCGGTCAAAGAATACCTAACCTCAAAGCGCCTCGCAAATTCGAGAAACGCGGCTCGGTATCACATTCTCCCACAACCGGCACATACATTCCTTGCCAAAGCCTGTCTCAGTATCTTACTTAAACTCGATTATCATGTGGACAGAACTCACATCAAGAATTTCCCCCTAGCCATTTATGCTGCCGAGCATTGGGTCGATCATGCGCAATTTGAGAACGTTTCATCGCTTATTCAAGACGGAATGGAATCTCTCCTCGACTGGGACAAACCGCATTTTGCAGCCTGGCTCTGGGTATACAACGTAGATCATCCTCCTTGGAAATTACACATGTCCGAAGCTAACCCTGAGAGGCCTGAGGCAAGCCCGCTGTATTATGCCGCGCTTTGCGGCTTCCACTACATGGTGGGCCACCTCCTCGTTTCACGTCCACAAGATGTCAATGTTCGGGGTGGTCAATGCGCGACTCCATTACATGCAGCTTTAGAAAGGAAGCGTCTTGGGGTCGCGCAGCTCCTCCTCGGACATGGTGCCGATATGAATGCAAAAGACGATAGGGGTCGAACACCTTTACACATAGCCTCGAAGTATGGAGATGTCGAAACCATACGGTCTATAATCGACCGCGGTGCAGATCCCAACGCAGAGGATATATACCGAGAGACGCCACTGTCTCTGGTCTCTGAATTCGGAGGATTGCATGCTGCGCGGCTTCTGTTGAATCATGGCGCCAACGTGCATCACCGAGACGTACTATTAGGCTGGACCCCGTTACATGTGGCATGCCGAAATGGGCACCTGGACGTCGTCCGACTCTTTCTTGACCACGACGCGGACGTCAATGCGCAGAAGTCGGGTCGTCTGACGCCGTTGCACCTGGCGTCAAGTAATGGGAAGGTGGGAGTCGCGCGACTGCTTCTCGAGCGGGGCGCGAGGGTGGATGCGCGGAACAAGTGGGAGGAGACGCCTTTGCATCTGGCGTCGCTCGGCGGATACACGGACGTCGTGCGGCTCTTGCTCGATCGCGGCGCGGATGTGAACGCGCAGAAGGACGACCGCTGGACTTCGCTGCATCTTGTGGCGTTTAACGGACATGTCGAAGTTGCGGAGCTCTTGCTCGAGCGTGGCGCGGATCTCCGTTTCTGGCACGATAATGACATAACTGCCTTTGACGTGGCATCAGAGAGAGACCATTTACAAGTCGCGCAGTTGCTCTTAGACCGTGCTGGGGAGGGGACGTCACGGTAGGGTCTCCCTCGCGAATGTGAGCGTCGCTCTGTTGGTATGGACTTCGATGACTATCTGCTTCAGTCGGGACATCAATGTCCATATACATTTGCATAAACAGACGATGGTACTTCACTTTTATCCCTACTACAAACCTAAAGAACTTTGAAGGATATAATTATCTATGAGAGCGGTGCTCAGTATCAGAGACACAAAGGTCACGTGATCGATGCCAGCATGCCCGCCAGTCGCATCCCGAAATTCGGGACGGACAGATCCTAAATAACGCTGCATCCGACCTCAACTACGCGTTGTTTGGAACATCGCTTGAGTTGATGTACGGTCAACATTTTAACCGGCTTCGTGAAATCAGACAGGGGTATGATCCTGAGGATATTAGGGGAAAACTGAGACTTATTTCAAAGATCAGATCGCTGTACACTGACTGGCATGCACAATCACAGGGCTACAAAGCGAGCACGAGAACGGCGAAATCTCTCACTTTGGTGTTCCAAGTCTTTATTCCTGTAACCCCTTGATCTGTATGATTTAGATCCCACCTGTTCCATGCCCAAGATAATACGAACACCCCGAACCTGAACCTAAGGCTCACGAGAGTAGTACCAGGTTCTGGGCACGATTGGGATCAACTGGCCGGTGATGGGTCAAGATGGGCTCACTTGCCTCACACGTGAGATTGTGATTTATTTATTGATTTAATCCATTTCTGTGCGCCTCGGGGTGCAGAACCCCATGGAGCACTTCCTTGTACAAACATGCATCCGTAATATAAATATCCGGTCCATGGGTCCTTACAATGCCGCGTGAGATGGTGATTATACAGGTGTAGACAAATCAAGAGGGAACAGTGCAGGATTCACGCTATATCGTCCCTTGAGTCCCATGTAGCGAACTCCATGCCCAGCCATTGTGCTTGAACTGGTCGTCTTCCGGATATCAGAAACTTTATCGTTCACTATTTTTTAGCAAGCACACGGGCGCAAGCGAGATTGGGGCCAATGAGGCAGAACAGGAGACAGTGAACTATCTGGGAATGAACTGGTGGGCGAGAGTGTGCGTGCATCAAGGGTGACACGTTGGCGGCCATCTATCGCCGCCCCCACACATTCCGAGGTCTGCCATACGTATGTACTGTATCAATTAACGATATATCCAACTGTATATCCGACGGCTACGCTGGCCACCATCAAAAACGTGCATGTGAAATTTGCAAAGCTTCCGCTTCTTGTAAACGTTCATCCAAGCCCCTCGGGACTTCACGGGCAACTGGAGTGACAGCATCACTGCTTGATTCATATGTGGGTGGCTTATTGTCGACGCGTGACAGCCCCTTCAAAAATTGCGGTCTTACTTCGCCGTCGCCCTGCAGCCCCAGTGACATGACCACTGCCAACGTCGTGAAAGGTTCATAGGAAGAATGTTGGCATGCACTCTTCATGCCAAGGCGGCGTCTGAAGCATCACACAGCTAGGCGCCGGGTCCATTGACACTGAAATTCGGCATCGCACTGCGCATGGAACCATTCATTTGCATCACGAGGTCTGAGATCTGATACACTGAGGCTTGGTATCACGACAATGGAATTATAATCATCTCATTTGTGGTTGGGGCTCACCTTGACAGTATTCTCGAGTCGCGCTACACCACGCCTGTTTTCAGGAGAATTTCTAAACGAGATCCAGCGTTCGGCGCCACTACGCATGGGACCTATAGTGAAATTTTATTAGATGTCGGTAGAATTACGTAGACCTGGGGTGATATAGTTAGCAAGACAAGGACTGAGTCAAGCTGTACACATTTGGGTCTGACACCTTCGCAGATGAAAGGACATGGCCACGTACTCACTCGACGGATTTCAAGCCAACCTTCCATCGAGCTGGGATAACAAATCGCTCTATGAGTACGAGTACATGTACGAAAACATGTGCATAAACGAGAATCTATCGGTGATCGAAGCCGGAATCGGATTGATGGGCTTGCCGATAAACATAGCCAGCTTCTGATGGATAACGCGGTTTGTTCCAGTGCTTCTTCCTGCCCTCTAGTGAAGGACTTATCGACGACCTGTGGCGAGTCAAGCGTGGGTACCGGGGATTGGGAGAGACAAGTATCGAGCATTGCAGTCATGGATAACAGAAAGCGGAAGGATGGGTCTGTGACTGGTGCCCAGAAGCCTGAGTTGAGTTGAGAAGATTAGGAGTGCGATGGATCAAAAAAAGGAATGAAACGAAAGAAGTTCCCACATGGCGGCTCAAACCTTCCACTTTGGACGTCTGTCTGTCTCGTGTCTTTTGAATTCCAGCCAGAAGCTCTGATTGTGAATGAAAATTGGAGGCAAAGCCAGAGATGGGCGTGTCTTGACCATTTACGTACCCGCTCATTGGTGATTGGCTACCTACGCCTGGGCTTCTAGCTCGCCCTTGCCCTTGCCGATGACGGCCAGGCCAGCTAATGGCCCACGGGTGGCGCCCTGCTCGCCCATCTGCTCCTTTTCTCTCTCTCCGTGCTCCTCTACTTGCACTTTCTGCCTCCTTTTCGTTTGGATATCATACCTCTCCTCTCATTTTTTTTTTAAATATTCGGGTCCAAACGCGAACCCATCTCAAGACGACGGGATAGCATCCAGCCTGTCCACCGTCGTCTCGACCTTCCCTTGTATCGTCTCCCATTATAGAAAGCTGCTCGTCATCATCGGCCTATTATCCTTTCCTTAAAAACGCGGTGTTTCCCTCTCGCCGCGCCGTGGCCCTCTCTTGATTAGTGCGTTCTCTGTACCCCCCTGCCTCTTTTGTTTATCCCCCTTGATGCACATCCCCGCAGACCCACATTTCACCGCTTTGAATCTCTCTACATATACCCTTGCCTATTTATTCTTCCCTCGCCATCACCATGCGGCTTCGTCTCATCTCGCATCCCCCAGCCCCCGTGATGTTGTTCAACATCTCGTTCGTTCCCGTGGATCTCCACCCCTTACCCCATAACTGGGATTCTCAACTCGCGATCCTAAGTGCCACAGATCTCGAGCTACCTCGCTCCATATATGCTCTCGATTTGGCCACCTGGTTCACGGAGATTCTAGACGAGGTCACCTTTGATGTCGTATCTCTCACCGTCTCCGCTGTCTTTACTGATGGGCATGCGGAGGACTGGCCTTTGATGGATCATGCCTGCCTTAACATTCTTGAAGACATCCTGGATGATTTACGCCAAACTATCCACCATCCAGCCCCGTCCCATGCACCGGCACCACCGTCCTCTCCCGCTTCTCCCGTGTTCAAGAAACCGGCCAAGCACAAGAAACATCGATCGTTGTTGATGCAACTCGTGCAGTACATGGCGTCTTTTTGGTGTATCGACCTTGTATGCTAACTACTGGAATAGGTCACTTATCCCCAATAACTCGCTTCCCCCTCAGCTTCCATTAGCAGCACCCCCATCCCCGCCGCCGCCGAGCCCTCCACCACCATCACACTCATATCAACAGTCTGTGGAGAACGTGATGTATAAGTATCTAACGGCATCAAAGGAGCTTCGCCAACGTGCTCGGTCGGGTTTACTTGACGCGTACAGACGCTTCGTGGTTCAGGAGCTCAAACCGCGCCTACCTTCCGGCGGTTATACAGTATGGAATGCCCAGAGCACTCTTCGACGCACAGAGGAACATATGGCTCGTCTGGCGGAATGCACCACCTCCAACCCCTCACTATCCTTACCGGATTTTTCCTTTGATTCCCAAACTGCTACCGTTCCAGATGATCTCTTTGCGTACGATGAAGACGGGGATGTGGCCTCAGAGACGGCATCTGCTGGAACAGAGTCTGATGGCTCGTCCGTGCACACGCCTGATTCGACGTGTGGCTTCCGGCGCGGCACGGCTACTACTGTAGCACTTCCTGATCCGAATGCGGAGGCTTTTGCCGCACTTTCTCGGCGGGCTCTCCGTTTACGTGAGCACCTCCTTCGCGCGGAGGTTGCCCAGCGTAGTGCAACCGCCGACGAAGCAACGCTGCTTGCCATCGCTGAGGTCCGTGGTCGACGGCGTGCTTGGCTGAACCGGCAACTTCGCGGAGGGGCACCGCTGTCGGATATTGGCTTTGCAAAGCCCGTACAGTCATCGCAGCTCGTGCGACACACACCAATCACCGCCACGTCTTCAATTTGGCAGATTGCGTCGCCGCGATTGTTCCCAGTAGCGGAGGAGAGTGAGGAAGATTCCGGTTCACGGGCATCTGGGGAAAAGGCAGCATTTCCCACGCCTGTGAGACGGCATCCACAACTTCGCATGCGTACGAGGAGCGTTCGATACTCGCGCAACCCACCAGGACTCGACCTTGACGTGAACGGCGCGATGGAACTTGTTCCACCGGCCCTCATGGTTCCACCTATTGTCACATCGCTTCCCTGTCCGGCCACGACTGTTGTCGCACCGCTTCCCAAACATGAATTCGACTTGGAACTCGGTGTCGGCGGGGCCTTTGCAAACAATAAAAGAGTTGAATATGAATGCGGGGAGTGGCTGCCTGGAATTCAGCTCGGATCAGGGTAAACAAGGAAGCGTAATTCATGGTTTGTTGGATTTTAATCTTTGGTCGCATGGTCGTTGCTCTGTTTTTTTTTCTCTGGTTTATTTATCCTTTGCTCGAAGCCACTCGGACGTATCTTGTTGCACGTCTCCCTCACTTACATAGCATAACTAGTCATCATTCCATGTATCATTCACCCATGATAGGTCTGATCATGTGACGTGGCATTATTGGCCCTCCCCGCCCACAGAACCAAGAAAACGAAAGAATGTCATTTGACACCGATATCGTCTCCGCAAAGAATATTGCGAAACTCGCTGAACTCCTTCCGGCGCACCTCCGTAGCCCTCGAATTGGTATCGTGTGCGGTTCTGGTCTTGGAACGCTTGCAGAAAGCATTAGAGAACGTGTGGTCATACCCTACAAAGCCTTGGAGGGTTTTGGAGAGAGTACTGGTGCGTCCTTTAACTGCCCTCTCACGGTCAGGCTATGATGGCTGATTGAAAAACTGTCGCGTGTGTGTGGCATGCGGTAGTCCCGGGACATCGCAGCGAGCTCGCTTTTGGGAAGGTCGGTGACGTGTCGGTCGTAGCAATGCTTGGACGTGTAAGGCCACTGTAATCTCTCAGCATTCTGCCGGTGGACTCTGACACGGTGGGTGGCAACAGTTTCATGCCTACGAAGGCTTCCCGCTCGACACGGTCGTATATCCCATCCGTTTCATGGCAGCTCTTGGCGTACAAGACCTGATCAGTGCGTCGCACCCCTTCGTCCTCTCCCTGTAGCAGCGATCGATGGAATAAAATGACAGTCACGAATGCGGCGGGATCGTTGAAAGCGGACGTGCCCGTCGGAACTAGTGCGTTCGTCTCCAGCGTATTCAAATATCTTTCCCCAAACCTGACATTTACCCCCTTCGCCTGCGTCTCAAACCAAACCCTACAGTTGTGGTCGTGGACGACCACATCGCGCTCCCGCTCCTGACGGGGCTCAATCCGCTTCTCGGCCCGCTGTCCCGGCCGACGGCCGCGCGGTTCGTCCCGCTCTCCGACGCGTACGCGCGCCCGCTGCGTCTGGCTGCGTTCCGCGCGGCGGACGCGCTGGGGCTGCCGCGCGCGGCGCTGGCGGAGGGCGCGTACGCGTGGGTGAGCGGGCCCACGTACGAGGCGCGTGGGGAGGCGCGGTTGTTGGCTGCTGCGGGGGCGAGCGTGGTGGGGATGAGCACGGTGCCGGAGGTGGTCGCGGCGCGCGATGGGGGGCTCAGGGTGCTCGTTCTCAGCTTGGTCACGAATGTGGTCGTTGGGGTCGTGCCGGGCGGCGGGAGGAGCGTGAGCGTGAGAGAGGAGGTTGATGCCGAGGTACGTCCGTCTCGTTGGCTTTGTTGGTTGTGTTGCGTTGGAGAAAAGGACCATGGTGTCTGTGTTTTTTTCTGGTTTTTTTTTTTTGGGTTTGTTTCTCGCCGTGCCGTCGTGGTTTTGGACATGGGACATCTAGGTCGCGGGAAGGACTTTGGAACGCCCGCCGACTCCGACGGTGTCGCATGCGGAGGTTTTGCAAGTCGGGAGGTTGAAGGCGGAGGACATGCGGAGGCTCGTGGAGCAGATCATCACCTCGCTATCTGGCTAGCGGCTAGTAGCAGTAATGGCCGACTGGAGGTCGCTCGAATACATAGATACAAGAACCAGTAGGGAACACAAACGGGTGTTTTTAGAGATTCGGCCGATCAGGGGTGTGCTGCTGGCTTGCCAGCAACAGCATGGTGATGTCGTGCGGTGCCTCGGACGTAAATCTCGTAAAAACTGGCCTTCGGGCTGAGTCTTTATAACCACCACCACTCGTCGTCTCTCTGGAGTGATAGTACGACGTCTAGCCTCTCACTCACTCGTGTCTTCCCACGATCGATGCTTTCACGCACAATAGCTCGTGGGAGGCTCCCGCGAGCTCGAGCGCAGTTCAACCCATTCGTAGCCACTGTCCTCTTGCGAGGTTTCGCTAGCAGCATGCCTTCCTATAGTGAGTGTTGCTGCCTCCCAGTTCTCCGTAGCGGGGAGAAGCGATTCCGACATCCGCTGATCGTCCTGTCGCTGTATGATCGCGGCGATACATTATGCGTTTAGGAAAGAAGATCGTGGTGAAAAACCCGGTCGTCGAACTTGACGGGGACGAGATGACGCGCATCATATGGAAGAAGATCCGCGAAGAAGTGCGTCCCTCTCTCTTTCTTTCTCGATGCGGGAAACTGACGCTTTGCGCGCTCTCACATTTCCACAGCTCATCCTCCCGTACCTCCAGCTTGACATCAAATACTTTGACCTCGGTCTTGAGCATCGCGATGCAGTCCGTCGTTCGCTATCTCTCCACAGATCCAGACATGTTCTCATCCTCACACGCTGGCTATTCCCCTCCCTCTGCGCTACGTCCCCCGATCGCTCGCTCGTTCGGCTCGTTAACTCTACGTGTCCCCCGCGCATTCGCAGACCAACGACCGAGTGACGGTCGAGTCGGCCGAAGCGATCCTCAGATACAACGTCGGCATCAAGTGCGCAACCATCACGCCGGACGAGGCACGCGTGGAAGAATTCAAGCTGAAGCAGATGTGGCGATCTCCCAATGGCACCGTACGTACGCCGCACCCGCGGCTCGCCCCTCTAACCTCTACTCTCCTGACGTGGCTCTCCTTATTCTTCGTGCGTGGAGATTCGCAACATCCTCGGCGGGACCGTGTTCCGCGAGCCAATCATCCTCGAGCGCATCCCCCGTCCTGTCCCCGGATGGATCAAGCCCATCGTCATCGGCCGCCACGCGTTCGGCGACCAGTACCGCGCGACGGACTTTATCGCACCTGGCCCCGGGAAGCTCCAGCTCGTGTATACGCCCCTGGGCGGTGGGGAGTCTACCACGCTGGACGTGTACGATTTCAAGGGCAGGGGCGTCGCGCTTGCGATGTATAACACCGATGATGTCTGTCCTTGTTCCTCCCTCTGCTGCTTGTGGAGATAGCTGAATGATGGATAGTCCATCGCCGGCTTTGCGCACTCGTCGTTCAAGATGGCGCTCTCCAAAAAGATGCCATTGGTGCGTTGCCCATTTAGCGTGTCTTTCTACGCGGTGCTAAGAGTGTTGCTTAGTTCCTGTCCACCAAAAACACTATCTTGAAGAAGTACGATGGTAGATTCAAAGACGTGTTCCAGGAAATATACGAGACGTATGACCTCATTGCAACCTAGACGACCTGCACAGAAAATCTAACTCTGACGTTGAATGACAGTGAATACCGAAAACAATTCGAGGACGCGGGCATCTATTATGAACACCGCCTTATCGACGACATGGTTGCGCAGGTGATCAAATCTTCCGGTGGCTTCGTCTGGGCAACGAAGAATTACGACGGGGACGTGCAGTCCGACATCCTCGCGCAGGGCTTTGGCTCACTTGGGATGATGACGTCGGAACTCATAACGCCAGACGGCCGCACCGTCGAGAGCGAAGCGGCGCACGGGACCGTCACGCGGCACTACCGGGAGTACCAAAAGGGTCGCGAGACGTCGACGAACCCGGTCGCGTCTATCTTTGCGTGGACGCGAGGGCTACTGCACCGCGCGAACCTGGACGGGAACGAGGAGCTCAAGGTGTTCGCGCGCGCCCTGGAAAGGGCGTGTGTGGAGGTCATCGACGTGGACGGCGTCATGACGAAGGACCTGGCCCTCGCGATCCATGGAAAGGCGATGCAGCGTGAGCACTGGGTGATCACGGACGAATATATGGACGCCGTAAAGGTACGTTGTTCAGGGGTCTGCGTATCGACGTTCTTATGTGGGAATGCTAATGGGATGCTTTGATTGTGTTAGGAAAAATTGGACAAGCTGCTGGTTGCTGATGGAAAGGTCTCGAGGCTCTAGTCACCGGAAGATTAGATTGAGTTTATCTCCACAAGTTGTTATATATCATATCTCGTTAGATTGTCATACATGTACAAGGGATAGCGCGCTTCTTACAGGTTGAGCAACGCCGTGATTCGGTCGCTAACATACATAGTATACAGCCTACACATGCCCGTTCCCCTTGTAGAAACCGTAAGCTTTAATGCTGTGAAACGAGAATCGGGGGGTGCGTAGTTACTGAAGTTCTTGAGAAGGGTGCATTGGTTCGTACTTCCCTACCACATCCGACTCCCGGCCCATGTCTGAACGTTGATATGATCCAACGCCACGCTTAATCAACGTGTCCATGCGTCCCAACCAATTTGGCGTCGTAAGTGTAATCGCAGCCAGCCACTCCGTGATACGCACCGGTGTGTGATTGGCGAGCTTGTCGAGTCTACGACCTTATTATCTCCATGATCGGAAAGAACGCGGGTTGTACGCGCAAATTAATATAATCTCGATACCGTGTGGTTTGGTCGAAATCACAGAGAGGAGAAGGAACCAAGTGTGGGGAGTGTCCTTTGGGCCAAGACAGACACCCCTGGGAAGGGTAAAAGATAGCTCGTGTTCTAGACAAGCTTTCGAACATCTGAGAAGGTCGCAGATGACGAGACAGCTACAGTACTGGCACGGTTGAATATTAAGTATGCCTGCCGACTTGGCCCTAGCCTAGTGATGGTTGCGCACGTCGTCACCTGATCGCCACGGCAATGGCAACTGAATTTACTCACGACGACGCAACTCAACTGAAACTGATGATAAATTCGACGAAGGCCTTCACAAATTATGTACCACCGACCGCCGCAAATTATTGCTGTGATTGGTCGATAAATTGCGGAGAAACCTCAGCTCATGTTGGGAGTTTTTTAACTAACGAAATATTCAAGAGTGTAGGTCACGATAGATCCTGGGACCGTTGGGTGGAATTAACATGATGGCAACCGCTGTCTAGGACGTCGATCGAATTGGGGCTGCTTACGGGAGTTGGGGACTGGTAGGTATTGATTGCACCCGATCTCGCCGTTGGTACCTTGGAGCGTCTCTTTTCGTCCGTCCGTCCGGGGCCCAAGTGATCGCTCATCTATTTCGCCCTCTTCCTTTCCACCGCGGCCGGCCCTACTTTTTTGCAGCGAGTCTGCAGTCCACTCATTTTCAGCTTGCTTGTAACATTAATCTTGAACGCTACCGTGACCCTACCCCCCTTCCGTGATTTTGGTTTGTTCGCTGGCAGGACCCAGCCTGGATTATGTGCTTGGATCAATATCGTTGTTCGACACATCAATAGTAGTGCTGATCCTCGTCCTATCCCCCCTGCCGTGCCCTGCCTCTCGGGCTGCTGTCGCTGTTCGGTATATGGTCTCCGACGTGGGCACTGTCTGCCTCTCTCCCGCCCCAGGTCTTCGCTGCGTCGGGCTATCGCTCACCGAAGAGGTGATCACGCTCGTTCCCGTCGGTCTCGAGGTGATCTTCTCCCTGGGGCTCATATTCGCCGGGCGCGATGCCGGCAGGTGCGTGCTCGGTCTTTGTGGCTAGTGGGGCGTCATTTCACGAGTGCGTCGTCGGTGCACAGAATTCGCTTCATCCTCGCTGCGGAGGGCCCGATTTATCTCCTTCTCACCGTCCTTGGTTTGCTCGGCCGCGTCGTCCCTATTTTCCAGACCTCCCTCAGGGCTCATAAAATCTTGGACATCTCGATCGGTGCGCACGTCATCCGTCTCTGACTACCCGTCTCGTTCGTCTTATCCCGTCTGGGTATCGCGAACAGGTGCTGCGTCGTTCATTCCCATATTCCTCTTCACATTCTACCTCTACCTTTTCAAACGGAAAGAATTTTTCCCTTATCTCCCTAACCGCTTCACCCTCGTGGCGAAAGCCTTTGCGTTGATAGTGATACCTGTCATCATTGTCACCAATGAAATCGGGTCGTTCCTGGGAATCACTTATCGTCAGCAACCTTTTCCCCAAAGTGGTCGTTCTTTACGTCCCGACGTCAGCTAACTTTTCCTTTGTAGGCCGGGTTCCTGACCCCATCAATCGCGTTGTGGGAAATCAGGTCCCAGTCGAACCCTACTATGCCTCGTTCCAGTTTGGGCGCGAATTCCTGAGGAGCACGTCTCTGGTATTGCTGATTATTTACCAGGCAGTGACCTTCTTAGTATTCTTCGCGCGACTTGTCTCCGGCATCATGGCGCAGCGCAGTATCGAGGAGCGCGCTGCGGTGGAGCGCGAAGGCGTGCTATTCCGTGGCTTGGGCTGGCTCGTGGTAGGCATGAAGATGTCCGCCATCGAAACTACCGCTGGATTTGCCTCCATAAGCTTCGGTATTATCCTCACGCGACGAGTGTTGCGAATGATTGGGCGCGCCTGTATCATAATTGGCCTTGTCAAAGGGTTCGTTCCTCTGCGCGCTGTTTCTTTCCGCTTTTGTCTGATGTTGTGATCTTAGGCTTGATCTCCAAGAGCAATTCCTCATCCTTGACAACGAGTACCTATCCGGCACACGCAAACTCAAGATGTCCGGGATGCGAACCAACATCTCAAGTCCACGATTTGTACAGAGTTCGATGACACAGCGCCTCTCGCGGATGGCCTCCCTGCGACCCTCTTTCGTCACTTTCCCATCTGGTCGTCCCGTCTCCCAATATACGTCCGAATTCCAGCGAGCACCCTTTGGTTCCCGGTATTCGAGCGGTATCCCACTCGACCACACGACTGGCACATCTATAGCAGCTGGAGCAAAACCTCGTCCCTCTCCACTGGAACTTTACCGTCCCTCCACCGAGACCACTGAGAATAGAGTCTCGGTTGTTCGTCGCCACAATCGCGCACCAACGCTCGTTCTAAACCTTTCTCCCATGAACCTACCCGGCGGCGATATACTCGCCGCGGCCATGGGCAACAGTGAGGCCAGTACGCCGACGATTGACTACGTGCCAGCGCCCGCCGCTGTGCCCCTGTCAGCACCAGTGCAACGCAGCACTACACCCATTCCATGGGGCACGCGCCAGATTCTTTCTAGTTCTCCGAGGAGCGAGTCTCCACGACCGACTCGGCTCCGCGAACGCCCCCGCACGCAATCATCATGGCGCATGTTGGGGTCATCCGAGGTGCCCCCTATCCCCAACGACCTATTACCCGCATCTAGGTCAAAGTCTGCATCACGACTATCCTACGCATGGCCCACCGTGGAGCTGGAGCGCTCTGTGGCTGGTCCCGTCGAAGCTGCGCAAGGGAGCCCAAGCGCCGAGGCGTTCCACGCTGTTCACGCGAGGGGCGGCTCCAGAGGTCAGGGAAGCAATAGCACCGCTGGGGGCATCTCGATCGACTGGATCACGCCGGAGAGCGGTGACACCCGGTTGGGCCGCATCAAGAGCGTTGGCAACGCACCGCGCAGGACGACGCCACACCCGACGAGTGCCGGTGCCGTACGCAGCAGCGTCGCGCTGGAACGCCAGGAGCCCCCGACACCGGGTGCGAGTGGCAGTGGGCAGGGTGTGCGGCAGGGAATGCCGCGCAAGGATTCGGGCGTGCTGAGCATGGACGACTTGGCCCGCGTGCGACGGTCGATGCCTAGCAGGCGTTGATTGGGGCTTTTTCTTTTTTCTTTTT
This sequence comes from Russula dissimulans, assembly GCA_022376545.1. Classification (NCBI taxonomy): domain Eukaryota; kingdom Fungi; phylum Basidiomycota; class Agaricomycetes; order Russulales; family Russulaceae; genus Russula; species Russula dissimulans. Next base: position 89,820 of record WTXJ01000074.1, read on the forward strand.
TCAGTGGGTATGCAATATGGACGCGCCTCCACAAATTTCTTCGCATTTTGTTGTTATCTTTTTGTGCCACTGGGATACCCCTTTGCTTTGGGCCCGGCTCGCGATAATGACCCATGGGGTCGATGAGTCGTAGCGCTATCCGACCACCAACCTGGTGTATACTACTGATATCATTTTTCTCGTTTGAGAGGTAGTTTTTTTGCATGCTCTAGTGCTCTATTTTTATTGTTTTTACCTGGGTAGATTTACAATAATGAATTTCGGAGCCTTTGTAAATCTCTGTGAGCGGCTTTATTCGGCCCGGTTTCGGCTCGTCATTCCGGCCCCAGTCATCTCACTCATATCCACTTGTCTTTCGGCACTTTTGCGGTCGTTCTCGCTCGCTTGATTCAACACCCTCCCAAAGGACGTAGTCAAACATCGTCCCAGAATAAAAAATGGCCGCATACTTCTTCTCATCCCCAGTTGATGTCGACGTCAGGCTCGAGGGCGAGGAACTCCGAAAGCAGGTTGAGTCCAAGGCGGAGAAGGACCGCCCCGTGTCTTGTCCTGTGTTCTACGACGGGGAGTCGGTCTCGGGCCAGGTACATCAATACACCTTCGTCGCTTTGTTCAGCTGTACTGAGATCGAGGGTAGGTCACGGTTCGCGTGCGAGACGGCAAGCGCATGACACATGACGGAATCAAGGTCGAATTCGTGGGCAACATAGGCACGGTTTTTTTTAATTCCAAGTCAAAAGGGGGGGTCATCTTATGTCATACGCAGAGCTGTTCTACGACCGCGGCCACCATCACGAGTTCCTCTCCCTCTCGCAAGAACTGGCTGCTCCGGGCGAGCTACGCCAGGCTCAGACCTTTGACTTTTTATTTAAGAATGTTGAGAAGCAGTACGAGAGTTATCTGGGTATCAATGTCAAGTTGCGGTGCGTGACCCCTTACTGTGATATTGCTGCACGCTCTCACCGTGATTGCGATGCCTAGGTACTTTATTCGCGTCACAATATCGCGGCGGATGTCGGACGTGGTGAAGGAGAGGGACATATGGGTGCATTCCTTCCGCATGCCTCCAGACAGTAACAACTCGATCAAGATGGAAGTTGGCATCGAGGACTGCCTGCACATCGAATTTGAATATAACAAATCAAAGTGAGGCCAGTGGTGACCTATGTCTCGACAGCGACGAATTCATGTTTCCGCTTGCTTAGATATCATTTAAAGGACGTGATCGTCGGGAAGATCTACTTTCTGCTCGTGCGCATCAAGATCAAGCACATGGAGTTATCGATCATTCGCCGCGAGACCACAGGATCCCCACCAAACCAATACAACGAGAGCGAGACGATCACAAAATTCGAGATCATGGATGGTGCACCAGTTCGAGGTATGGATTTATCCCCATCATCGCCTCATATATATGTGATGAACAAAACCGAATCCATGGCTCAGGCGAAACGATCCCGATCCGGCTGTTCCTTGGCGGGTTTGACCTGACCCCCACATTCCGCGACGTGAACAAAAAGTTCAGCACACGCTATTATCTTAACCTCGTCCTGATCGACGAAGAGAATCGACGTTATTTCAAACAGCAGGTGTGTGTCTCCGTGTCGTTCTCCCTCTCTCATAGCCGTTGAGAAATGTTGCGCTAGGAAATCACCGTTTTCAGGATACCCGAGGTGCGCCGTTGTCTATCAATTAAATCGATAGCCCCTCATCTCTTCTTCTCTCGTCTAGAATTAGCCCATCTGTACTTTTTTCTGTTTATTATTCTTGGCGATTCTTGTTTTGTATACTTTACAACTTGGCCTTGCATCGGGACCGAGAAAGCGTAGGACACCGCTTATAATTGAGGATGTGACTGGCCTGCAACAAACCCAGTTTTCGGTTGACCGAGTCAAAGGAGGCTCATACTTTCTCCAGGTCTGGTAAAGCGTGCAAGCCTCCGGGTCATGCGCAACAAGGCACGCGCCCCGAGCTGGCGCACGTACGATAAGCTGCTGTGTATCGACGTGGGTTTGCGAGTATCCTGTGCGAAGGAGAGGGGCCTCTTCAGAGCGGCCCATCGGCTGTGCGGGCATGGGAATGCGACAACCCGGAAGGACGGGTGGATTGTAGAGAGATCTAGTCTAAAAACCTTCTGACTTGTCAACCTTTTCAAGTGAGGAAAGTGAAAAGTTGAAGTTGAAAGTCCCTCTGTTTTTATTGATGAGTTTTATAACAATCATGTACATTCCAGTATATACCTTTGTGAGAAATGCAGTGTAAGTGATGACTTTCATGGACTTTTCAAGATTTATATACTTTTTACTTTGTTGAGGCTAACTTTTGACAAAATGTAGGTTCCTTTTTGGGTTTTTAACCTTTTGCCTGGTTCAAGCTTGCTCGAGCAAAAACGTTTTATGCAGGAATGCTGACGTGGTTGTCCTCAAAGGAGCAACGATCCGCTTGCCTTCTCTGAGCTCGATTTCTCTATCTTGAGGCAGCCGCGCTATTGCACCAGCAGTCAGGCCAAGAATGTCGAACCCCGAGAAGTGAACGAGTTGCCTACTAGTAGCCAAGGCACCTGAGAAAATGGGTTGAACGCACCACTCACTGGCAAGTACTGAAGGAAAGAGCCAACACACCTTGGCTCCCACTGGCAGGTGCCACTAGCAGTGGTCGCGCGGCCCTCATCCACCATTCGTCTCATGAGCAAAGCAACTCACGGCCTCCTAGTTCTTTGTATATGTGTACTACCTCAAACATAACCCAGCACACTGTCGAACATATGTACCAACAGTGATATTGACGCGCTTGCAGTAGCAGGTAGTGTGCCATGTGATATGTCATGATAGTATATTTAAAACGGGTCCGAGTCACCTCTAGATGTGCCAGTGAAGGTGTGCGGGCCAAAGACAAGGGATGAAATTGGTCCGTGCGAAGTGGATGCAAATACAAATGCAGAACTTGAAGAACTGTGGTATTGCAGTAATGAAACAAGTTACGCAGCAAAGGACGCGTTCAATAGGTCTGTCTCAAAGGATGATCGATGATCGTCGCTTCCTTCCAATCTTCACTTCCTTTGTCCATCGATGTTGAGCAACTGCGCCACTTGTAAGTGACCCATCTCGGATGCCACCTCAAAGGCCGTCTGGTCACGATTGTTCCGGGAACAGAGATCTGCGCCATGCTCAATCAAGACCCTCGCAACCTTAACATGTCCTAGACGCGCCGCATAATGCAGCGAGGTCCAGCCTTCGTTCTCTTGCGCGTTCACGTTGGCCCCGCGATCGAGCAAGAGCCGCATGACGTCCGTGTATCCCTCGCACGACGCTAGATGCAACGGCGTCCCCTCCGACCTGTCCCGCGCATCCACCTTCGCACCCCGCTCGAGAAGCAGACGCGCGACTGCCAGGCTCCCTGTCATTGACGCCAGGTGCAACGGCGTCCAGAGATTCGACATCTGAGCATTATTGATAATGTCCGTACCGTGGTCAAGCAAGAGTCGGGCGACGTCCATGTGCCCTTCTAGGCATGTCACATGTAACGGGGTCCAGCCCGATACTCCACCTTCGTGATGGACGTCGGCGCCGTAATTCAACAGAAGCCGCGCAGCCTCCAACCATCCGAATTCCGAGACCAGATACAATGGTGTCTGCTCGTACATGTCCTCAGCGTCGGGATCTGCACCGCGGTCCATTAGATATCGTATGACTTCGACATCTCCAAGCTGCGAGGCTATGTGTAAAGGTGTTTGACCCCAATCGTCTCTTGCATTCACGTCGGCACCATGTTCGAGGAGGAGCTGCACGACCCCTAGACGCTTCCTTTCCAAAGCCGCATGTAATGGGGTCCCGCATACACCACCCCGAGAATTGATATCTTGTGGGCGTGAAACGAGGAGGTGTCCCACCATGTCGTGGAAGCCGCAAAGCGCGGCATAATACAGCGGGCTTGCCTCAGGCCTCTCAGGGTGAGCTACGTACTTGTGTCGTTTCCGAGAACGATCGACATTGTATACCCAGAGCCAGGCTGCAAAGTGCGGTTTGTCCTTGTCGAACAGACATTCCATTCCGTCTTTAATAAACGACGAAACGTTCTCGAATTGCGCATGATCAACCCAATGCTTGGCAGCATAAATGGCTAGGGGGAAATTCTTGACGCGAGTTTTGTCCACATGATCATCAAGTTTAAGTAGGATGCTGAGGCAGACTTTGGCGAGGAATGTATGTGCCGGTTGTAGGAGAATGTGATAGCGAGCCACGTGTTTGGAATTCGCGAGGCGCTTTGAGGTCAGGTATTCTTTGACCGAAAAATGCGAAAATTCCACAACCCGGGAATTATCGACACCGAGAAAAGAGATCAAACTGGAGCATGCGGACAGAACCGCGTCCTTTACGATCTCAGGGCGCCATTCCTCACTGAATTCCGGCATCTCCTCGGCGTCAAGCTCAACCGCGAGGACTTCTGCGAGCTCGTTGATGCGAAGCGGCCGAACAGCCACTACAAGGCACTGCAGGAGACGATAAGTATATCTCCATTTCTCTTCATCGATGTCTTGCAATATCCCTTCATATGTTTCGTCCAGACTCTTCGGCAGCTCATCTAATGTACGTCGGAGAGTTTGAGGGAAACAACGACGCAGCGTTTCTAACTGACAGGATACCCATCGGAACCTGCATGACGTCAGGAAAAGTTGTGCAGTAATTCGACAATGACCGCTTACATCCCGTCAGCTTTTCGTGTGAGTGTATTGATTATCAATTTCTTATCCTCCTCTCGCCACGTCTTCATCTTCGGGTCTGAACGAACAGCAGAGTTGATGTAGTCTACAATATCCTGGCTTTGTCCGCTTTGATCATGAAGGGACACGCTGTGGACCGTCAAGGGCTCGAGAACAGTTTGGATATCCACCTCGGGGCGACTTGTGATGCACAGATGTAGATGCGGGAGGCGCAAGTTAGCGAACTCGGCAAAAATATCGAGGAGCTGTTCGCGTGGAGAAGGCATCCCGAAAGAATTCGGACATTCATCCAAACCGTCGACAATGATGTAAAGTGGCCCTTGTCCTGGCAGTCCGAGCATCGTCTTGAAGCATTGTATTAGCACATCGTTGCTGGGTTGTCGGAGGCCACGATCATGTGTCGAATACAGGGCAGAGAGTGTGTCATGAAAACGATCTGATTGTGCACAGAGCTGGATGAGGAGGGAAGACAACAATTTGCGGGAATCTTGCTTAGTAGCATCCTTGAAATCGACGTAAAAAAACGCCATTGTACCCAGTCCAGCTTCTCGCATGCGCTGAACGTCTTCGACGATGGATGAGCTAGTCGATACCTAAGTACAAATACAGGCGAACGAGAAACATCGGATAACGCTTACCACAAAACACTTTTCCCGAGCCAGCTATAAAATTGGAAACCGTTGGTCGTGGGAGAGGATGGAAAGGTGGGGGTCACATACGTTTCCCGTAGATGCACATTATGGAACCAGCCGATTTCCATTCTTTGAAGGTACGGCTTTCGGTAAACCATTTAGCAGTTCCGCTATGGTGAGCTCGGCAGGCAATGTTATGGTTTGTCGACGGATCGGGAGCGGATAACCAACGACGAATGTTGTCCTGCAACTGGTCACCTGACAAGCAGTTCAGTGTCGATGGCCGAACGTCGCGACATTAGATGACTACGAACGCCGCATTTTGTTTATTTCAGCTGTCATCTCCTGCATGACAACTAGTGGTCACGGTGAGCCACAATTAATGCCGTCAGAGTAGACCATACCCAAAGACTTTCTGATGCCCTCCATCGATGTCTTGCCATCTAACCAGAGACGAGTCAGTCGTATGCAAATAATCATACGTGCAGGCCTCGCATACCGTCCATGACCACAGCGATATTATTGACCAGACCGTAGACGACCTCTAGGGTCTGCGCAACGGTCGTCCGGGCCTCCTCCTTAGTGAGTCTGTCGAGCCTCTGAAGCACTGCCTCAACATCGTTGTCACCCAGCAGTTGTTTTTGCGTATTTCTCTGCGGGCGGCCGCAGAGAGTCAAGCCGAGGGTGAATTCTAGAACAAGACAGTGAGCTTACTGAACCGTCCCTGCTTGATCTGCTTGGTCGCGAGACCAAGAACAGACAGCAGTTCAATCATTATCTTCCCAATTATGCCAGTCATCGCTGGAGTGGACGGGACTTGGGTATATATCTTCAGACGATGAAGGAAGGCTTCGATGCACTCGAAGAGGTCGACGAGAGCATCATAGCTCGCGCTAACGTTCTTTGCAACCTAAGAGACGCAGATATTGTGAATGGACGTCTAGAGATCGCAAGGGAAGCGCGCACCATGAGAAGCACGGCGACACCTGAAAAGACCAAATTTGCTGGTTGGAACACCTAAGAGAAAACTGATCAATGCTACAGTATCGTGGAAGGTCAGGGCTGGTACTTACAAGAGCAGTTACCTTGTTAAGAGCGGCATTGGTGGAGAGCGCATGCAACCCGTGAACAATCGGTGCAAGGTATGTCATTAATCTTTTATTTCCATTCCTAAATTCGTTAAATGCTTGGGCTTGCTCCTGAAGTAGAACGAGGACAGAGTCAGGCGAGTTGCAGGTTTGCAGCTTGGAAGCGAGTGGATGTCGAAGAAGATCGTTTCCAGTCTGCTTAGTGTAGTTGGCCAAGGCAGTGGTGAGGATTGCTTGAAAGTTGGAATTTGCCAGTGGGTCCTCGTCGCTGGTTGAGGACATCGAGATATTCATCACGGTCCCACTCCAAGATCGACAGTACCGCCCGATATTCCCACCCCGAGTCACTGCACCGCCACATACTAGCATGGGTGGGACCATGCTCGCCGAAGCCCGCGATCTCGCGGGGCTGACATGCTCTGCAGTCATCCCCAAGTCCTTATCTGCCACCTTCATCTAAACCTGTGCCTTCACAGGTAGAAAGTACCTGGTCGAGCAAGGTATTGGGGTAGACGAAAAGCAGAGATATATTGTGAATATCGTACATCCCTTCTAATGGCTCTGCTTTCATATCACTTCTCAAGTCGCGTTTAAGGGTGCCATCGATGGATAATAACCCCCCGCCTCGCCCTGCCAGTGCAAGCACGTCCACCCATTCCATTAGCCGTAGGGTTCATCTCTTTCAAACGCATAACCTCTCTCGACCCTTGCACGGAACAGTCAGCAATAAGCCGGTGGTTTTTACAACCTTGCTTATCGAGAAAAACACCGAAACGACAACCTTCATGACCCTAAACTGCGTCTCTTCAGTACGAAAACTATAGTTGCCGCGCATCACTTTCCTTTGCTCACCTCATCTACGAAGGTCGTAAACGGGACAACCCTACCTCGGGTGATGATTGCCATCAACCTGCTCCTGGTGGCATGAAAGAGGGCCTCGAGAATGTGTCAGTGCAGGAGGACCTCCCTGGGGCCGGCTACGAGCTTAGTGAAACAATGGTAGATGGACTGGAATTGTTGACGCGGGTAAGTTTTTTTTCTGCCACTCCACTGGCAGATGGCTGAGCTCATAAGCTGTTTATCAAGGTTCAAACCCTCCATGCGTCAAGAGTGTCGCGCTGGAGCGCCAGGAGTCCCGGACAACGGGTGCAGTGGCAGTACAAGTGGCGGTGGGCAGGGTGTGCCGCGGGGATTTCTGCGCAAGGATTTGGGCGTGCTAACCATAGACGACTCGGCCTGCGTGCGACGGTCGATATCCAGCAAGCGTTGATTGGGGCGTTTCCTTTTTTTCGTGGGTATGCTCGGATACCCCTTTGTTTTGGGCCCGAGCCGATGATGATCGATGAGTCGAGCGCCGTCCGGCCACTAACCTGGCACATACTACTTCTGATAGCACTTTTTTCGAGAGATGGCTTTTTCGCAGGCTTAGTGGTATATTTTTATTTTTAGTTTACCTGTCAGCGCTAGTCAACCCCTTGATGATTAGCAGGGTGTTCATGTTAGCGGCTCCATTTGGGTTATAACAGGTTGCTAGACTAGTCTCTATTGATCTATCGATCCACAATGGTGGTCAGGAATCCTCTCAACACCTTCGGAATATCTGTTGTATGTGTAACAAGGAACGCACGACCTGGGAAGTGTCTCTTGACCCTGTTTCGGGTATGTAACGGGATTGTCAGCAGAAATATTCATTACCCTATAAGACCCCCTACCATGATGCTTCCGAGTCCTCGCAGATGCAGATAAGTGCGACCTTGACTTTGGGGTGCCGATTCATCGCACGTCCGAGATCCTCTGCGGTAATGTTGTACTGCCCGAAATTGGCATCGGTGAGTGCGATGACAAAGTGGTCATCTGGATGTATCGATGAATAGGGTGGTTTAAGGGTGAGCGTGGATTGACGTACCACCGTCAAATTTAGAAACCTCGTTGACAGCTTTCTCAATTGCTGCAACTGAGCCAGCTCTCAGTTCCCCAAAGACGAAGACGAAGAGAAGAGTGAGATAGATGGCAGACCTGTCGAGTCACCACTCCATGTATATTGCGTCGTGTACTTCATCTTTTGCGCTACAGCCCAGCGCCGGGAGATCTCTTCGATGGCGTCACCGACTTGGACAAGTGGAATTTCTGGCTCGTCTCCTGACTAAGGTAGGGTTACAATAATCCTTGCGGCAATTTCTTTTGACTCAATCACACTTACGTGACCATACATCTGCATTTTCAAGTTTTCAGACTCGAGAAAAAAATGGGTCAGAGGGTCAAGATCGACGTACATCCCAAGTGTACTTGTCCTTCCTGGTGAGGAGATTGAAACTCTCCATGAGCATGACAGCTAGAAGTGATGATCACATTCCGAGAGTTGCATAAGCCCTATCAGGGTGCTGACCCGTCTCGAGGCTTCTCTGCAATCTCCCATCGTGTTGGAATCGGTACCTGCAAATCTATTAGCTCTGCGCTCTGGTATAATCTGCAAAAAACCTACATCGACGCGCTGATATCAAACAAAAATCGAATGCGTTTCGGCCTGCAACGAACCCAGTCTTCGGTTGATCGCATGAGAAGGAATAATGTTGGCACACACTTGAGCTGAGGTCGTCCGGGCTCGGGCTTTGCCATCCCTCGACGCTTATACACAGCAGCCTCGCCCGTAAGGCCTTCCATGAGGCGCGTGTCGTCCAACTCACCATCCGTCTGACGCCTCACCCAGACACGTTCCTCTTCGCGGGCAGCCAGGTCTGCGGTTGCATTCACATAAGTACAACAATACTACACACGAACAGCGAGAGAACGTACGCTCGAGAAGATCCCGCAGCTGCGTAATGTGCGCCTGGACGGCAGATAGCAACTCTCCGTAGCTGTCTGCGCCTGCAGAGGTCATGTCCAGCTCAGCTAAGCGGGCTTCGAGCTCCTTGCGCGCCATCAAGCGTGCCTGCTCTTGCACCGAATCGGGAACCTCGTCCTTGAGCTTGTTCGACACCTAAGACACTCCGCTTAGAAGAGAAATATGACACCATGAGCGGTAAATGATCAACTTGGTAGATGTCGTGGCCCTTCCTATAGAGACGTTTGAATCCCCCACGACCACCCAAGCCGGCAGTATCGCGCCCACCAGTCTATATAACATGAGCGTGTATTTATGGAACTCTGCCAGGAGAAACCTTACTCCACCAGCGAATGTATTCCCGCCAGTGTGCCCTCCGCCGCTCGGATCCTCCTGGCCATGTTTTGGCTTGTCAAGGCTGGTTTCCTGAGGGTCAAATTGCATGTCCAGTTGTTTTTTCTTCACTTTCTGAGCCGCCGTCGAATCGGTAGAGTGCGTGCGTAATCTGTGTTTCGATGAGTCGACGGTAAGCAGTGCCCAGGTGTACCTGATACGAACCTGTGTTTTAGAAGGATCTCATGGAGCTTCTCGATCGTCTCAACACGGTATACATCGAAATCGAAGACATTACGCAGGATGTCGTCCAAGTCATCGCCAGGATAAGCCTGCATATGACGAACTATAGCAATCAATTCTAAAGCCAAGATGAAAACCCTGAATGACAGCTGAAGCAACAGCGCGCACCGCGGAGAGAGTACGGGTATGCCAACATTCCATCCTCATAACCTTGCCTCAGGTCGTGGAAGGCCCTGATGAGACGCATAACCAGATCTTCATCAATCTCTGGTGCAAGCTGGGTCAACAGACTTCGTTCGGATTCCAAATCCGGGTTCGAAATAGCATGGCTACAGGACGAGCACGACATGATCAAGTTCTCAAGGGAAGCCCATCGTGAAGGTCATCTGACTCACCAACTGAAATTGTCCCCTAAGACCTGCATGAAATGGTTTCCAAGGAAAGCTACGCCAAACGTCGCCATCAGCAACCCAAAACCGCTCCCCATAGCGTCAGTAGCAGGTCAGGCTCACGATATCCAGGTCGGTTTGCGAGCAGGATGAGGCGGAAGCCGGGATGGATAGGCAAATCGCCTTCGTGCTCCACCATCCGCGTAAGTCGCCGACCGTCAGACAACGTGAGTTCTCCCTGACCTGCAAGACTGCGGAATATCGCGACAACGTGCTCTGGAGCCTTGTCAGCCTCGTCGACGACGAGCACGCGTCCGTGTGCGACGGCACGCAGCAGTGGCGAGTCTGTGTAGCGAATCACGCCGCGTTCCAATGTGGTCTGGAACATGAGTTGCTGTACAGTCGAGTCGCGGTGGAGCTGGATGTACTCCCGCGGCCGTTGGAGAAGCTGCAAAAGATGAGGCCGAATTTAGCAGCGTGCGACGCGCGTGAGTGCTAAGCAAGTGTTATCACCTGGCATAACCGGTCGACGATCTTGTTCTTACCTACGCCCTACGTCATAGTTGAGCAAGTTGTGCGTGTCCGAAAAATAACGTAAAACGAAGCGCACCTGGTTACCTAGAAGGACTAGGTGTTCGTCAAGCAGCTCAAAGTCCACCGCCAAGTCGCGCATCTGTGCAGACTGAATGCTATTGTCATAGAAATGATCCATATGTGGCACATAGGATGCGGCGCCTTCCGGATCTCGTACAACCTCAAAGCGAGGTATCCGCGTCTCTTCCGTCCTTCGCAGAGGGTCGGTAGGCGCGGGGAACAATAACATCCCATCCTCCACCACCGGCGCGGGATGGAACTGCAATAGGACATCTCGCTCGCTCGCTCAGGTCTGCACAAAGGGTGGTCTCACACGCACCGCAGGCGAAATCTTCTTGATTTCGCTCTCCTCCAGCAGCTCTTCGACACCCACTCTTTCGGTTGCTGGTAGGAACTCAGTCAGCAGCGCTCGTTCTAACATGCTCCGCATGTCCACGTCCCAGGGAAAGCGCGCAAGCCTCCGGGCTATGCGTAGCAAGGCACGCGTCCCAAGCCGGCGCACACGCAGTGCGCCATCAGCCGGAGCCATGCGCGTACGGTAAGCTGCTGCAAAGCCCATCAATGCGTCGACGTGGGTTCGCGAGCATCCCGTGCGAAGAAGTAGAGCGGCCTCTTCAGAGCGACCCATGGGCTGTGCAGGAATGGGAAGGAACATGTTTGCGTGCTCTGCGGAGAGCCAATCGCGCAACGGAGCAGCTCGCGAGGCGGTGCTGACAACACGGAAGGAAGGGTGGGCCGTGGAGAGATCTGGGCTAGTCTAAGGAGCAGAAGATTTTGCCTTCTAGGAATCGGAGCTGAAAAGACAGAGCCGAAACGCACCTCGTTGTCCTCAAGAGATGCAACAATCCGCTTGCCTTCCCAGAGCTCGATCTCTCTATCTTGAAGCAGCCGCGCGATCGCACCAGCAGTCGGGCCAAGGACATCTAGCCCTGAGAAGTGGACGAGTCGCCCAGCCCAGGCGCCTTGAACTAGTGGGCTGAGTGCACCGCCATCCAAGTACTGAATACATAAACCCGACTCTGCAAGGAAAGAGCCAACGCACCTTGGTTCCCAGGTGGTCGCGCCGCCCTCATCCACCACTCGTCTCATGAGCAACTCACGACCTCCCAGTTCTTTGTACACGTGCACTGCCTCGCGCACGTAACCTAGCACACTGCCGAACACATGCACCACCAGAGACGTTGACGCGCTTGCAGTGGCAGGTTGCGCAGGAGGAACGAGCGAGATGTCCCACCCGAGCGCATGTGCTTGGAGGCAGCTCGTCAAGAGGCCCACGAACCGAGCGCTCGGAACAAAATCTAGTGTTTCCTCGAGCGGGAATGGCCGCAGCGGTCCCTCACCTGCGGGCACCTCCTGGATCACCTCGCCCGCGCCGGCAACGGTCGCAAAGATGACACGGGCAGTGTGCTTGCCTGTGCGCGCGATGAAACGAACGGTGTAGCCGAGAAGCCCCGCTGCGTCTTCCGCTGCCGTGCTCGCATCGTCCGTGTCGTAGGTCGCAAGCGGGGCGGCGAGCGGACCAAACCCGGCCTTCTCAAGCCGCTCGCTAAGTAGCGCCCATGCTTGGAACGGCGCGTGCAGCAGCTCGGGGTGCAGGACCATTATGAGTCTACCCATAGCGCGCGGTGACAGAGAAGGCTTCCCCGATGCTGGCGAGGATGGGGGAGGGAACGCGGCAAGCAGCGCGAACAGCCTGGCCAGTGCCGTTTCCGGGAATCGCGGGAGCGCAGAACGCGTGACGCTGTCGAGGACGTGGCGCGACTCGCTTGCGTATTGCGTCGTGAGCACGAGATCGCGGAGGACTTTCCACAGCGCAGCAGAAGAGGGAGGGAGGGCATCGATAGGCGAGTGTGGAAATGCAAGAAGGGCGCTGGTTGGATCGAGGAAACGGGCTTGAAAACGTGAACGGAAGGGTGGGTCAAGCGGGTAACCTGGATAGGGCGGGACAGGCGCGCCGATGGCGATCACACGGAAGGACGGATGCGCGGGGACAAAACGCGGATTAGCAGCATCGGCGGGAGGGAGCAGCATATGTCGGTGTGGGTGGAGGATGTGTGTCCCATCGTCGAGGTTCCTAAGAACATAGTGGATGAGCCAAGCCCATTCAGATAGAATTAACGCATAAAGGACTACATTTCGCGATTCTCGAGCAGATTGTTGAGCACCTAAAGGCAGCATCAGTGAATGAACAAGGGACAAGCATTGGGCCACGGCGTACCGGCATGATGCCTCGCTCTGCCTTTTCAATGCCCTCGATGATAAGGATACGCCCTGCCTTGACAGCACGAACGGCGGCGCTGTCGATATGCACAAGGTTCCCACCCCCTCGGATCTCCCGACCCTGCTTGAGTTCGGTTTCACCGACGTCGCGATGTAACGCAATGTATTCGTACTCGGCGTTCACCATGCTGCCTTCCTATCAGTACAACACGGGATCGACATGAGAACACGCTGGCACCTGCAGAATGTCAGCGCCAATCTCCGCGCATACGGCCCTGGTTGAGCAATAAGGAACACGTCCTGGCCCAGCACAAATTTCTGTAGAAGAAAGTATAGATGTTCACGTGTGCGGGAATCATTGGGATTCAAGGGTACAAAATACGGGAGGCGTGAAGGAGTAGATGACGCCGGGACTGGGAAGGATATGTCTCCGATGGTCAGAGTGCCTATGATTTCGGGCGATGGAGCAAGAGCGTCCTTGATACGTTTGAGACGACGGGCCGATGTCATAGGCAGATTTTCAGAAAAGAAAAGAAGTGGCTGAGCGGTGAGTACGACTCACCCCCGGCCGACGCCCACCGGACATCCATGCAAGGCCAATTGTAATGATTGAACGCTATGCTATTGAAACAGGTCCGAGTGCCAGTGGTTCTATAACGCACTACTAAAACATGAGGGTGCCAGTGTGTCGTAAAATGCAGGCTAAAAACGAACGGAATGGAACCAGTAAAAACACCATTCCTACAGGGGTTAATTTTTGCTTCCTTCCAGTCGTCCATCGGCCTTGAGTGATACACGTCGGCGCAGTAATTCAACAGAAGCAGCCTCCAACCCTCCGAATGCCGAGACCAGATGCAGTGGGGTCTCCCGGTGCATGTCCGGATCTGCACCGCAGTCGATTAGAGACCGTATGGCTTCGACATCTCCACACTCCAAGGCTATGTGGCTATGTGTAAAGCCTAGGTGTTCGTCGGCACATTTCCGAGGAGCTGCACGACCCCTAGACACCCCTCCCCGAGAATGGACATCCTGTGGACGTGAAATGAGGAGGCGCCGCACCACATATGTGACAGAGGGCCAGAGGCTGCAGGCTAAAAGCGCGGCATAATACAAGGCGCTCCCCTCGGGCCTCTCAGGGTGAGCTTCGTACATGTATGAGCTCTGATGAAAATCTACGTCGTATCCAGGTTGCAAGGTGCGGTTTGTCCCACCCGTCGAACACACTTTCCACTCCGTCTTCAATAAGCGATGAAACGTTCTCGAATTGTGCATGATCAACCCAACGCTTGGCAGCATACTAAATGGCCGGAGGGGAATCCCCGGCTCGGATGCGAGTTTTATCCACGTGGTCGTCGAGTTTAAGTAGGATACTGAGGCAGGCTTCAGCGAGGAATGTATGTGCCGGTTCTAGGAGAATGTGATACCGAGCCACGTTTTTCGAATTTGCGAGGTATTCAAAAAATGGGAAATTTCCACAACCGAGCCGCCGTCGACACTGAGCACGAGACCAAACTGGAGCATGCGGACAGCACTGCATCGTCCTCTACGATCTCAGGGCGCCATTCCTCACTGAATTCCGCGGTCTTCTCGGCATCAAGCTCAACTGCGAGGACGTCTGCGGGCTCCTGCAAGCACGTCCACCCATTCAATTGCCCGCAAGGTTCTTCTCTTTTAAATGCATCGTTTCTCTCGGTCGTTGCACAGAACACTCAGCAGTATGCCAAAAGGTTATTATAGAAGTTCCATAAACTAAACATGCAGGACTAAATCCCCACGGCAAGAGCATCTAATAAAGTTACAGTTTCTCCAAGAGTGCAACTATGCCAAATGCCGCACCGGCCGCTGCCCCGCCCACCGCCAGCGTAGTTACAGCGCCCCATATGTATCCACCGAATCCCCTGCCTGCTGCACCGGTAACCCTTGCCTTGACGGCACCGAAAATAAGCAGGACAATGCCAGTGAAGATGGACGAGTAGATGAGGGCGATGTGGGCCGTTGGGATGAAAAGGTACGGAAGTAATGGGATCATGCCACCAACGAGATAACCCGTCCCGATTGTAAATGCAGACAGGTAAAGGCGGCGCGTTGGAACGTCCTCTGGATACGTGGCGTAGGCTTAGGAAAGATAATTAGACGAAGAAAAGAGAATGCGTACCGAGGCCCTCGCCAAGCTTGAGCAAAAATTCAGTAACGCCGACGGACTGGCTCCATTTGAGCCCTCGCTCTGCGTCTGGTGCGCCGTCACTCCGTTCCCCACCGGACTCCACCTCCAGGAGGTGAAGCGCCACTTGCCGCGACACGTTCTGTTCCACCCCAACAGGGCCCAAAATGGCGTGGACCTCGCGCTCCACCTCGCCGTCACACGAACGCTGCACGCGAGCTTTCGTCGTCCGGCGGAGGTAGCGGTAGTGGTCGCGCTCTGCCTGCGACGCGAGAAAACCGCCAATGCCCATTGAGATCGCACCGGCGATGAGCTCGGCGATGCCACCGAGGACGACGAGCCTCGACTCGCCGAGGGATGAGAGGCCCGCAGCAAGGGCAAAGGGGACGGTGAGGCCATCCGAGAGGCCAATGACGCTGATGGGCAGACGTGGGAAATTAGCGTGTCTGTTTGGCAGAGAGTCGGGTGAAGGTATGGAGACTGTAATCCGGTCGAGGAGACGTCCGAGAACGAGACCGAAGAGCGTGAAGGCATTCCCACCCTCCCAACAGCGTAGAGACGGAGGGACTTACACGTCACGGACGACGTCGGGATCTACGAGCTGACGTTCATCCTCCCCTTTCAGCTCCTGGCAGCAAATTTCGCCCTCGCGGGTATGACGTGCACATTTTGCAGGCAGGGGTGTTTCCACCGTTGGCCCTGAATCATCAATTGGCCATACAGGGGGTTTGCCTTTTGTCGACCCATTCGCGTTCGTGCGTGGAAGTGGGACCGAAGCAGGAAAGTCCAAAGACATGGAGAGAAGAGAAGAGATGAAAGGGGAGGTTGGTCTTCATAATCCATATCACGTCCCTCGGACAAACCGGCCCGAATGGCTTCATCAATGGGGGAGGGGACGGGTCTAAGATGACCAGAAACCCGACGTAGAATGGAACATTCCCGAGGTCTGATGGAAATCATCGCAGGAACGAGGCCCCGAGGTCACAGTGGAGCGTTTGCCGGCGAAGATCAGCGACGACACGGAGATGGCACCGAAACAGAGTTGCATGCCGCGGCCGGAGCGGTAGCGCGGGGCTACTAGTATGATAGACTCTATCACAGTTCCTCCCGTGTATGGTATGGACTCGGACGGGCGCGATCCCCAGAGCTGGCACTGGCATAGGTTGGGAGATATCACGTAGACGACCACGGTTTCAAGTTATGCGAGCCCCCGGGGCCGTATCGCCTCAAAGTCTGAGTAGATCGAAAAAGTCCAACGTAGCACGAGACAAGCCTTACCTTGGTGATTCCGGCTTGTATCCTACGTTGGTCCTGGCAACCTCGCGGCTGCGCTCACTGCCTCGTATGCCCAGGTCCGCGTCATGCCTGTACTTTACAGTCTTAGTACGGCTTTGATTGAGCTTGTGTCCCACTTCCTTTCGTCTTTTCCCTTTGATATGCCTTTCATTACCTCCTTGATTTCCATATTTCAGTAGATTCTCCCGCCACTCGCACCTCTCTGACTGTTCTCATAAAACTCGACCTGCTGTCCTGTTTCTCTCCAGCGACTTGACTGCCAAAACACCGACTCTGAATCGGACAATCAAACCACTGGCTCTCATTACTCTACGTCTTATTCTCTCTGTCCTTTGGGCCTCTCACAAAATCATATGCCGGTGGGTGGACGTCTTCCGCATTTCAGCATTTTGCCAACAACCACAACGCTGGTAAACACGAGACTCGTAAAATATTGCTGGGCCGGCGGAGCAGTCACAATGCGTGGCATCATCCACGACTGCTCAACAGCTCATCAGATGGGGTATTAACTATGCTACATCTGTCGATCATTAAAGTGATCCTGCGCTGTGTCTAGCGAACCAGTTGTAGGTGGTTAGTCCCTGGACTCTGGCGGTGACCACTGGAAGGCGCCAGAAGACCAGTAGCCTGGGCATTGGATAAGGATGTATCATCCATCCAGAGTCGAAAATTCCTCGTCGAGGCCAACCTCGCCATTCGACCGCCTGTCTCTGGAAATTCGCTCCCTATTCTTGGATATTCGCCTGGCGCAGCACTAAATAGAAATCAATAACTCGACACGTCTGGCCAGCGATTCAAGAAGGGATGCGTGACTTACAGTTCCTTGGCCTTTCTTACTTTGACTATTTCAGGGGTCTGGCGGTCCCTCGTTTGGTTCAGCTCGATGGAGGTTTCCTTCCAGTTGAGTCTTCAACTTATCCGCCTCTTAATGCCACCCACGCTTGCGTGTTATTCTTAGTCGCATCATCCTGATATACTAGGGGGCGGAGAGAGGATAAATGAACGGGTGGTGCTTTCGTGGGATTCTGGTCAAGTTGGCCCCGGGCGCAGCTGATAGTTACGGAGGTCAGTCAGCGGAGGATACTCATGAAGGTGTGTGTAGCTTACGGTTGAAAGGAGTGCTGTGCAAGGGACACGTCACTTTGGGATCTTTGAGGGAGACGCTCAGGCTAACATGTAGTTGCATGCAAGATTCGCAGGAGATATGACCTGATTGGCCCATGTCGGCGTGATAGGTATTTGTGAGTTCACTTCAGAACGGGAATTGCGATGTACCACGGGGGGCATAACGGGGTTTCTGCCCTTGTCCTGGCATCTCGGACATTGTAAGGGTGCGCTTAGAGATATTGGAGTAGAGGCTATGAAATGATCGTAGAACGGCTCTGTCGTATTAATATATGTCACGCATGTGTTGAATGGAACATGGGATGGAAACCTGGAATGGGTTACTGCATGTTAGCCTATCACACCGATGGAAATAACCATCCTGCGCACCTCCAACATTGAGCATCCTTGGAATGGACATGTCATTGACCATAACAAGAGTGACATGATTGTGTGGGGGAGAGCTGGATTGCAATTCGAGAACTGCGATCCACGTGAGTGACTATGAATGCGAACATCTATTTACACTCGACCAAGCAAAAGCACTATTAAGAGAGGCAAGAGCAGGGACGTAACCTTCCCACCTCGACACGATACGGTATATGATATGACAAGCATAGAGCACAACACGGTAGCAAGACCAAGCGCTGAAAGAATAAGATATCAAAAGTCGCCCAAATCAAACTCGATAGTATCGAGTATGCGTCCTTGGAAATCACCCTTCCCAGCACCAGCCTTGGACGGGCTCTGCTCTGTGGCCGTCCGCGGGGTTTTGGTCGACGATGCGTCGGGAGTGGGCGAGATGGCGGGGTTTGGGGTGGTAGACCTGTGGATACTCAATCTCAATCTGGTGGCACTGGGGATTTTGAACATTTGAAGAGACAGATATTCGTACCTCGATGCAAACATCCGCGGCACTGTGCGCAGCCGCGCACTAGGGTCAAAGCTGGTAGGAGTACCGAGACGACGTTCCCGGCGCTTGCGCTCCGCCTCTTGCAGCTCTGCGCGGCGGACCGCCTCTTGGTTCGCCTTGCGGTTGCGCTCGTTCACCCTCGCAAGCAGGACACTCGTATTTTCAGTAAGTTCGGGCTGGACGGGAGGGCTCTCCACAGAGAATTCCGCCAGCTGGGCATCAAGCATAGCGACATCCGCTTTGTCGTTGCGACGAAGAGCAAGTGTGCGGGCCTGCATAAGCCTCGCTCTCTCCAATGTCCGGTTGGTTTGCGGCTTGCCAATGTCGCCTTGCAGCTGACTCTTCCTCCGAAGCATTGCAGCGATATCGCTCTAGGACTCATTGCTGAGCACGAAGACAGATAACACACAACGCAGCGCATACTTCAGTCCTTGGTTGGTTGACGAGCTTTGTGATTTGTGCGGCCTTCTTTTCTAGCTCACGCTTTGTTGGTAACTTGATGCGAGCAGCCTCCCAGGTGATCTTAAAGCGACCAAATTCTCCCTGAAAACGACTTGAGCTTCGCACCTTCTTTGAGGTTAATCCCAGACTCCCACTGACCTCATTGAAGTCTACGTTCGAAACCCTGTCCATCGGGACGACTTCCACTGACGTACCATACTTGAGTTCGAGAACCAAATTACAGGTGACCTTATCATTGATTTTATAATTCTTGGAATGAGTCTGAACTTCTAGAAGGGGGTCAATAGAAAATCATCATGTAGAGTGAAAATGCACGCACGAGTAATTTCATAGATGCGATATTTATCCACTCCCACAAGGTAGCGTACATACGCGCCTAACGGGTGATGATCAATGACACAGGCCAAAGGGTAGTGCTAATAATACCTTTGACGTAGTCTTCGAACCAAGGGGCCAAGAAGTGCTTGGCAAGGGCGTCTCGCGTCAAACGGACCTTGTTAAGGTCTTCCATGGTCATAGGTCCATCATTAGGGAGTGCCATGCCAAGAAGCTTGCGTTCCTTCTCTTCTTCCTGCTCAACCTTTGTAATTTGGCCATCCTCCTCTTCGTCTGCAGTTTCCATTTCCATAGGAGATGACGATCGATCGCGCTTCGGAGAGCCACGAGACTAGGAGATGATTGAGGACGAGCGAAGAACTGTGGGATTGAAGTACGTACTCGCTTTCTCTCGTCCTTTGCCTTCCGTTTGGCTTTCAACTCGTCAAGCTTCCTTGACTTTTCCTTAGTCGCGCCGCGGACGGTGTGCTGGCCTGTAGATGTAATTCAGATAAGTCAGGGAAAGATTATCGAAAACCCCACGTTTTGCTGCCTTAGCAACGCTGTCGCCGTCACCGTCCTTCTGAGCTTTCAGCATCTGGTCCAGATTCCGCTTGTCTGTTATGCGCTGGAGCTCTTCAAGACGTTGTGCGATCACTTCTTCGCGTTCTATTTCGGGCATTTCCAGGAGGCTGCCAAGTTGTTAGATCGGGTAGCAGTGCGTGAGGGGGGCTGTGTACCGCTGGCGGTCATATTCGTCGATATATTTACCGTCGAGCGGGTAAGGATTCTCTTCGACATCATCTTCGCTCTCCGGCCCATCGGCATCAGAGGTACTATCCATTCCAGCGATAGGTAGAGAAAGGGATTTTAGTAGAGACTAGGGTTGGCAAGGAGGAAGGACCGACTCTGCTTTCTTCCGCCGCTTAGCTTCGCTCTTTGACGTGCCCTCACGACGTTTTCGTTTCTTCTCCGTGGCACCAGCGAGTTCTAAGAGCTCGTCTGAGAAATCGCCATCAGAGTCAGACATGATGAGAGTGTGAGGAAGAGAGACAAAAGGAAAGGTGGACTTGTGTGTCCAGAACACGTGATCAGGCAGAACTGCCTCTGATCGGTAATTGCCGATCCACCAGCTGATCCTGACCAGAGCAGAGGAGAGCATGTCCTCCAAGTGCTATCTTCTCGACTTGCCCGATGAGGTGTTTCTATCTATGGCGATAAAGCTGACCCTCACAGACCTCCTTTCTTTTATGCATTCTTGCCGCCGCTTTCACGTCTTGGTTCACGAGTCTTTGCTCATGCAGTACCTTATCCGCACCATGTGCCACGGTCTGCACGATCCTTTAATCTCCGACATGTCCATCCCACAACGCGTTAATGCACTAGAGATCTGGGAGAGAGCTTGGCTCGACCTTAGTATGAGCGAACAGTCTCAACGTCATCAACTTGTGGCTATTGGTCTCGTCGATGACCTGAAACGATGTACAATTCAGAGTGGCATCCTTATTGGAACTCAGTTTAACAGCCTCCATCTGTCCGGATCATATTTCTACCTCGACTTCTTGCACCTGCTCGACCGATCAAAAGCTGTCACCCGAATCAATCTTCCCAACGTAGGCGGAGATGCTCATGTCCAGTCTTGGACATACGCTCCAGACAGCGATCTCATGGTCATCGCTTGTCGGTCTTTATTTTCTTCCTTCTGGCGCACGGTGATAACGAGGTTTGGTAGAACAGATGGGCGAAAGCGGCCCCCTACATTGGAATTCCATCAGTTCTCTACAGGCAGTCACCATCCAAGCGCCGCAAAGTATTCTCTGGAACTCGAACAGATATCGGCCACTCGAGCTACATGCATGGAATGTTGTGGTGACAATATGATCATCGTTATTCTCGACGGAGAGGACGTTGGAGGAGGGAAGAGTGATTACATATTCTTAATAGAATGGAGAATCGGCCGCATCACCCAGGTGAGTTCATTAACAGTTCAATGTCACCAGTCCTCTGACATGCAAACCAGCTTCGAAGGGCGCAGCCCGGAACGTATGGTGCTCTGGTCACCTTTCTGTCTCCTGATGCCCTCGTGTTGGCTTTTCGAGACACTTTTGCCCTAGAGGTTTGCAAACTAAGCAGAGCGAGCAGTGATGCTGCGCTCGTCCTTCGGACCCTTTGTTCTCTTAGACTTCCTACCCTCCTCAGCGGGCAACAAGTTGCTGATATTTGTTTGTCTCAACCCTCAACGTTGTTAACCAATCACTCTTCCTCCTCACGGCGTTCACTTTCAGCGTTTCCATTCAGGAGCGACCCCGATGACGATATCCTCGCCTTCGATGTCTACTTTCGCGTCAACAACGGAAGGAGAATCATCTTCGTTGCCCGTCGGCGTGCTCTTCTCTCTCTTACCATCCCATCAGGCACTCGCACGCTAGCACCCATCAGGGCGTGGGAAGATTGGGGCCCACGAACGACCCACTGGATGGAGCTGGACCCTCTGAACGACTCGATTAGCCTCGCGGGTTCGCGATGCGTCCTTGTTAAGTATTCGCACTTGCGCAATCACTATGTACTCGACTTGCGCGACTTTAATCCTTATCGATCCCGTGCGCGGAATGCACAGAACAAGACCGCGACCACCCACGGCGTCGCCAGCCTGACAGTTCTGTCCGCCGAAGCGTGCTTCGAGGAGGACGTCGTGTCAGAGCTGCCGTTTCGGTCCATCAGGAAGGAGAATGTGGGAAAACACGTGTTGCTGGACGACGAATGGATTGGGGAGATACTGGTACGCGGGTTTTTGGTGTGCTTCTTGCATGACCTTACATGCTTACATTATCGCTGTGGCCAACAGTGGGACGAAGATGCTGAAGCGGAGGTCATTGAGATCCGTACAATCACGTCTTCTGCCTTGGTCTTCGGTCGATAGAATGTTTTACCCTGTGGCAACATTGCCTCTAACTTCCCTTCTACCGCCAAAAGAGTACGTTTATCATCGCTCATGGATTACACAGATTGACGTATTTTGCTCTCTGCTAGTAATTTTCGACCTGCATGCGGGGACAATGAAAACATCCAAGGCACGCAATCCGTCTCGCGGTAGTTGGGATCTGTTCCGGCTATATTCAAATGCAAACAACGCCATCGATACCTACGCGCCTGTCTCCATGAGCTGCAACGGCCGCCTTTGGACATCCCCAAGTTACTGATGTTGGTAGGAGCACATCAGAAAACGAATTCAAGGTCAGGAAATAACAGATGGGTCAAAGAAAATTACGAGGCAGAGAAAGGCTGACTTGAACGATATCGTTTAATACTGTGCCGAAGCCTCGTTCCGCCCGTGATTTTATGTCTAGATTCACTTGTTGTCCCATTTTCATGTCGGGTACCACCCTCTCATCTCAACGCTTTCGCTTATCAGCTTGTATGATAACAAGTCTATATTCCACGTAGACTCCCAGGGTGACAATACACTTCCGGAGCACCACATAAGAACCTGCTTCCTCAGACTTGCAGAATGGAATTTTACACAATCAACTCTGGTATTGGGTTCTGGTTATTATCTACATGTCCAAATCCAAGATAATGCTTGTCCGATATACAATGTTCCAGCTTTTCAAAGCTTTTCAGATGAAATGGGTATTAGATCTCACCGCGCGCTGCTCTAGCACGTAACATCCTGCCGTTGCTCGCCATGACATCACCCTCGAAATAGCATCCCTTGAGCCACCGATTCGGCTCGCCACCACCGGCAGCGTCACGCGCACCCACGCTCCCAGAGTCAGAGCCCGAGCCCGAGCCCGAGCCGTCCCCGTCCTCGAACGAAGTGCGTCCATGCAACAGCCGGTGATTGTCAAACACGACCGCGTCGCCCTCACCCAGCCGACGGGCGTACACGGCCGCAGGCGCGTCGACGAGGGCGACGAAGCGCGCAAGCGCGTCGTAGAACTCGTGGGGAGTGTCGCGGGGGAGGGGCGCCTGGAACGGCGGGCTGTAGCTCACCGCGGCGATGCGGCCGCCGCCACCGGTGCCGGTGTCCGAGGGTAGAGACGTGGACGCGGGGTCTGAGGCTGAGGCTGAGGCCGGGTCCAAGGTGATGGTGGGACGGGCGTGGTGGAGGTGTCGTGCGTCGTTGATGTAATGGAACGGGACGGGCGTGGTGGCTAGTCGCGAAAAGGCTGCGGGGTGTGTGGCGCGCAGTGCTTCGGCGGCAGCGAAGGCGTCGACAAAGAGCGAGGTGCCGCCTTGTACGCGATTGCGGAAGCAGTGCAGGATCTGGAAGCGTGGCGGCGATTCGAAGTACCTACGTGCAAGGCGAAATAAGTACCGTTCAACTTCGGGGGCTCAATGCCACCGTGCGGGTGGGGGATGGATAGAGAGAAGGGTGTGTCAAAAAATGGAACGGAAGCTATGTACGCACTGAAGGTCCATGTGCAAGCCTAGGAAAAGGTTGGTGTATGCGATGTTTTGGCCATCGACGACGTTTTTCACGTTCCATACCGCGCCGTAGAACGTCTCGCGAATCTCGGCGAAGCGCGCGGCCAACTTGCGGAGCTCACAACCCGAGTCACTAGTGTCGGAAAACGGGACGTCGCGGATGAACAGAAGTCCCGTGCGCTGTAGCTGCGTTATGGCGCGCAGGAGCCCCCGCGGCGTGGAAAGGTCGTCATAGGTTATTTCGAGATCTCTTCCAGAGGCGGCGAACAGCGCGGATGCGGTAGGCCACAATGCCGGTGGCACGTCATTGTGGAATGTCTGAAGTGCGGCAGGATTCGCGTGGGCGGTCAGGCGTGCTAGCGGAAAGAAAGAGCGATGTTTGTCAGCGCCTGCCCAAGAGATAAGCACGCCATCGTCGGTCGTCTCGATGTGCTCGGGTGCGACGGACGCGGGTATATCAGAAGTACGATGCAATTTCTGCTGAGTTGATGGATGAACGCAAGACGGGCAGGTACATGTGTCTCTGAGCCAGCGGTAGGGAAAGATTGAGTTGAGGGATGGGATTTCGAGTCCCTCTAGGCCCGCGGTGACCGTTGCCGTGGTAGAAATCGCGGGGTAAGAGGCGCGATGTGGATGCGGATACCAATGGTGTGGCACAGTAAAGCCGCGGCAAAGTATGGAACGGTCGCGGAACGAGCGCAGAATCCTCGAATTCATCGTGCCAGCGGCACCTGCGGAAAGCAACTAGTCTCGTCCCCATCCCCTCCGTCGGACTATGAATCTGAGATAGTAAAATGGTGAGCCATGATTTTTCGACTTCCGATTCAATCTCCGATAAGGGTCTGGGAACGAGACTAGAAAGCAACGTGAGTGCGAGCGACTCGGATGAGGAGAATCAACTTGCTGAGCTTCGCCGAGCTTTCGGGTTCACTCATGCCGGAGGCCCGGGCCGTTGGCAGCTACTGACCCACAAGACACGTTCAAGTGAAGAACGGTACAGATTCAGCAAATGGTTCTGTTGATGACCTAGATGACGGGATCTGACTCGAGAATAATATGCGGTCTCATTGATATTCAGTAGGTCAGCAAGAGTAGTACGATACGCAGTCAAGTCACAACCGATATCTCCTCCCATTCCCACTAATCTCCCCTCCGTTTGACCTGTTCAAGTTCTGAATATACACTCCATAATACTGACGCAAGTCCTACAACAAGGAAGTTCTCTTCGGCCGGTGCCCTCGTCAGAGTTGAATGTTTGCGTGATTCCGTCGTCTGGGTCGTGCCTCAGTGCTCAGTGCCATGTCCTCTCGCTTCAGCTCTGTTACTCCTATTACTGCCTTGTTTACACATTACCGCCCTGACTTCGCCGATGCGACCATACACTGATTGCTAATAGGTGCTTTCTTTTGTATATAAATCGGCCTTCAACTTCTAGAGGAAATCAAGGAGGATAGGTCTTTAGTCTCTCATTCACGTGTGCGTCGAGTCCCGTCCCCTTATCTCACTCTTGGCGTACTCGATCTTTCGCACTCGCCTTTGTAGCCTTTCTCACACAATGTCTTTCAGACTGTCCTACTCAACCGGACAGATTTGCCTTTGGGTAGAGTCCTTCAGAGATGGTCCGTCCTGGGATAGGGCTGAACAGCTATGTTACTGTTCATTACAAGCTCGCGCGCACAAAGAGGTCTGGACACTGTGCTAGAGTATGCCAGTGGGAGCATAGGGCTAAGTAGTCGATATGTAACCTCCCCCAAAAGTGACAAGACAGCTGCCAGCGCACTCATCCTAATCCCTGGACGTCCCTAGATCTAAGCACTCTATTAACTGATTATCTCACTGATGGACTTGATTTCGCGTTGGAGCGATGCCCAGCCTATCATTACTGTAAACGTTTAGACACGACCATCATCTGGCCAGCTTTCTGGCCCCCGATCGACGGACGCACATAGATGATACGCAAACCAACGGCCAAATTAGTGTAGAGTACACTCCTTGCCTTGGCGCACACCCCGGAGAGCGAGCCTAAAAGTACTTTCCCAACCTCTTCGCGATTACTCTACGAGTTCCGCCAGTGAGGAAGTTTCCGGGTCGTCTGATGACCTCCGAACTTGCGTTGCGGGGTGAACGGTAGGGTTGTCATCTGACTAACATAGTTTTCACATTTCGACTTTTTGGAAAAAAAGAGGGTTTTATTCTACTTCTCTCCTCCTGAAAATGAATTTGTAAATCAACTTTTTTGAGTTCTAGTTTCCTTTTCGGCTTTTTGATTCGTACGAGTCCAAAAAAGTAAGTAGTAGGTTTCCTTAAGACAATATCTCGCAGCCGCAATAATGTCACGACCATCGAGCAAGTTCCACACGTTGGCACGATCGGCCAGATATATCCGTGTCAGTCATACACCCCTGCTCATGACGGAAGTAGGTGCATATAGTTTGTTCATCTCACAAATAACCAACGAGCTTCGAACTCCTTCGCATTCCCAGAACGCGTAGCTACCAGGCTAGTCTTGAGATAACTACAAGCAATCACTACAGATAACGGTACAATATCATCGTAATTCTCCGCCCTCTAATCCAAGTCGTCTCGGCGAAGGATCGAACCTGCCACAGCCTCGAGGCCTTCTACCAATTCGGAAAATGAGAAGCGCGGCTGGGGTTCATTGAGACCGGCTTCCCGGCCGCTGAGCCCGAGGAGGGTAATGAAGTCATTGACCTCGCTGCGAGCGGCGAGCGCGTCAGGGACATCTCGGCGAAGGATCGAACCTGCCATAGCCTCGAGGCCTGCTACCAATTCGGAAAATGAGAAGCGCGGCTGGGGTTCATTGAGACCGGCGTCCCGGCCGCTGAGCCCGAGGAGGGTAATGAAGTCATTGACCTCGCTGCGAGCGGCGAGCGCGTCAGGAACGTCTCGGCGAAGGATCGAACCTGCCACAGCCTCGAGGCCTGCTACCAATTCGGAAAATGAGAAGCGCGGCTGGGGTTCATTGAGACCGGCGTCCCGGCCGCTGAGCCCGAGGAGGGTAATGAAGTCATTGACCTCGCTGCGAGCGGCGAGCGCGTCAGGGACGTCTCGGCGAAGGATCGAACCTGCCATAGCCTCGAGGCCTGCTACCAATTCGGAAAATGAGAAGCGCGGCTGGGGTTCATTGAGACCGGCGTCCCGGCCGCTGAGCCCGAGGAGGGTAATGAAGTCATTGACCTCGCTGCGAGCGGCGAGCGCGTCAGGGACATCTCGGCGAAGGATCGAACCTGCCACAGCCTCGAGGCCTGCTAGCAATTCGGAAAATGAGAAGCGCGGCTGGGGTTCATTGAGACCGGCGTCCCGGCCGCTGAGCCCGAGGAGGGTAATGAAGTCATCGACCTCGTTGCGAGCCGCGAGCGCGTCAGGGACTTCGCCTTGGCCACCACGTCCAAACTGAGCGATGGGATGATTTATTCAGCGTGACGATCCTCCCAATTGGATTGCCGCCACCTACCAGAATCTTGAAAGCGTCGATGTCACTCATGGTCGAGGGAGCATCATTCTCAGAACGTGAGGTGAGGAGAGTCCGGAGAAGCTGAGCGTTGGCATCGTCCAAACTTGAAGTAGCGTCACGAGTGGCAATATCAGCGGCAGCTGGAACGCCAGCGGGCATGCGAGCGCTGCACGAAGGTCAATTACGGTAGCTGAGGAAGGGACCGGCTTACGACAGGGGGGCAGCGAGGGCAGGGGCAGCAGCAGAAGCTGCGAGAAGAAGAAAGGCGATGTTAGAAGCGTGCATTGTAGTTGCCAATCAATAACAATAATATTGGTCGTAGGGATTGAAATGAGAGGTGGAAAGACAGGAGTTGGCTGAAGCTTATGAGAAAGAGTGCGGGCTGCCAAATAGGTCAGCACGGTTGCCGACAGGAAAGAAAAGTGTGTTGGTGGAGGTACTCACCAACCAGTGCCAAGGAAAGAATTCGAAGACGAGCAAGAGCTGGGGAATCACTGCTAGCTGAAAAGCTTCGCCTTAAATACGAAGGGCTACCCATAAGGTCCACTCAAGTGAGATCGAACAAAGTCAATGTCACATGGACCACAATCTCACATGGAGCAATGCCCGGATTGATGAGCCGCGCTGCACTCCGAAGTAATTTAGTGGCAAGATGACGGCCAGTGAAGCCGTTCAAATGGGGTTTGATTGCCATCAGGCCCATCACTTTCCTTAGTTACTAGTACTGTACAACTTCATCAGGTAATGATATTGACAATACCACATGTTTGCAATGGATCGGAGGCCAGTCAATGTCATTGCAAACATGTGGTATGATCCGAGCAGGAGAGGACGCACAGCAGGAGAAAGTCTTGGGTATTATTGTTTTAGAGTCATGGGATTTAAGAGCTCTCAGAAGTGAATGGGGCGTTGCACTCGAAGAGCCCGCCGCGGACGTCGGACGTGAAAGTCCAACACGCTCAGGCTCTGGTGCGGCTCTGAGGCCCTACCGTGGTGGAGTTTAAAAATCGGAGGAAATTGAACGTGCTGCGATGTCTGGGCCTCGTTGGGATGGAGATGATAATGGAGCTGAAACAAATTCCGAGTCCTCAGTAATAACTGCAGGGATACTGTAAAGTGTCAAGCTCGGAACGAGCAATTCGGAGCGCCCGCACACGAATAATCTTATTCGTCAGTCCCACTCTCTCCTCTCGCCCTCATCATCCTCCTCGCTCCCCCGAAATCGACCCCGCGCCCAAGTCCCATTCATCGCTTGAAGCCCTGTCGGACCTCCTACTCGGCCGACGTCACTCGTCGCCTCGCCAAACCTCGCCGTGCCCCGAAATTGCGAATGCTGCCTTTTAGGCTTGTTGAATTGTCCCGCTCGTACCCCCCATTTCTAACATTTCCCTTTTTGTACGCCCGCTTTCTCCTCTCTCCCGTTAGCTCTCTCTACCGTACAGTACGATACGACACCCGTACGACGTCACTAGCAACCAACGGCAACCTCACAGCGCGCCCACGTCGTCTGACGCTCTCGCCGTGTCACCGTCTATACCCATACAGTTAGCACCGAGGATACTTACTACCCGCTTGTTACCCCAGAAACATTACGGTATGTTTTTATATTGTCTTAGATCGTTTGTCGCTCGAAGATGTATATAAGCCCTCCAAAATGCTCATAGAGAGGAAGCGACTCCAGTATGGGATATACCACCCTTTTTCTATCTTCTCTTCTTCTCGTGCGATCTCGTCGACCCCTTCGCCCGCCTTTCCGCCTCTGTCGCCCTTCGACATCCGACTTCGAACGCTTTACCGCGACGCCGTGCCGACTCGCGTTCGTCTCGTCTCCCTTTCCTCCCCTTCTCTTCTTCCCTCTTGCTCGTGTCTTGCTCTCGACTTTGTTTCGGACGACCCTCGCACCTTAGGCAACAACGCGGATCTTTTGATCTGTGTATCAACCCATCTCACCTCGACTCTCTCAACCCCTTCGGAACTCGACTCTGCCGAACGAACTCATAGCGCGTCGACATCGCGCTTAAATCACAGACAATCAAGCCCTCAAGTCTGCGTATGTCCTACCGTTAAGTCCTTAGCGGTGGTGGTCGCAGGACAAACTAGGAGAAAGGGGAGGCGCATGCACTTCCGTAATCACTCCAACACCGACCATGTTCACGAGACAGAATCGTCTGGGAAAGGGAATATTTTGGGTCACCCACGACTAGCGTAGTTAATGAGTTCCGGACCCCTTAGAACAAGAACGTGTCTAACTAAGCCAATGCGTCTGCGTCTCGAGTTAATCACGATAAGCATTACAGATAACGCCATTATGTCACCTCATACTCCACCCTCCTATCAAGGTCATCGAATGCGAATGAACGGCTTACAAGTGAGGCGAATTGCTTGGGGGTAATATTGTGGGATTGCAGGAGAGCAGTAAGTGATATCACGGAACCCAAAGGGTTTTTTTAAGATGGGGCTTAACATGTCGAGTATATCGAAGCAGACGCGAAGGGCGTCCGCGAGTTCGTGGGGAACTTTGAGGCAGGGAAAGATGGGGAGACGGGGCGAATGAGAGAGGAAGCACGAAGCTGAGGTGCTGACGGGCCTGGTAGCCCACGTTCAGCGTCGTATTCGAACCGGAAGAGGGGGGAGGTGGCCACAAGGTAAAGGCGACTCTTGAGGGCACACAGAGGGAGAGAGAGGAGCAAAAACGCGAAAGAAAGGGGAGTTACATTCGAAAGCCAGAGTCCGAGCCTTTAAGTATGTT
Organism: Russula dissimulans; assembly: GCA_022376545.1. Classification (NCBI taxonomy): domain Eukaryota; kingdom Fungi; phylum Basidiomycota; class Agaricomycetes; order Russulales; family Russulaceae; genus Russula; species Russula dissimulans. The sequence goes on from WTXJ01000074.1 coordinate 119,763, forward strand.
TTCCGAATTATAGTACTGTAGCTAAGCCTTTGAGAGTAGTCCGGTAAATAAGGAATGCCGTCGTAATCCAGGGTGAAAGGCCTTCTAAATCTAATCAAAGTTACAAGCAAGATCAGTGAGGGAGAGGAGGTGAAAGGGATGCGAGGCAAGCACTTCAAATGAATCAAAGGGAAATGTGTCAGGTAGCTGTAAGCAGTGGAAATCTATAGTAAGATCTAAACAGGATAACACGATACCCGAGCACGAGACCGAAACATGAAGAGACGAGTCTAGTAGGGGTGGCCAAGCGTGCCGGCGCGAAGCCACAAGTGTGGCCGCGAGGCTGAGCATCAGCAAAACATCCATTAGCTTGTTTACTTGTCAACTTGTACAAGTAAACAAGGATAGAAGTGAACAAGCTGTAGTACCCAATTTGCACATTTCAGTCATTGTACAGCTTTTTGTCTTACTTGTTGTACTTGTCCACTTGTGACCATAAGATGGTAAATGCACTTGTGGTAAATTGTAGGTTACTTGTGAACTTGTTGGCTTTTCCACTTGTACAAGCTTGTACAAGTTTGTGGCAGGTTTCCTGATGTAACATCAGGAAAACATTTCGACTTTTTGGGAAAAAAAGGGTTTTATTCTACCTCTCTCCTCCTGAACCTGAAAATGAATCTGTGAATCAACTTTTTTTGAGTTATAGTTTCCTTTTCGGCTTTTTGACTCGTACGAGTCCAAAAAAGTAAGTGGTAGGTTTCCTTAAGACAATATCCTGCAGCCACATCAGTAAAAAATCCACAAACTTTTTTACTAGTCAGCTTTTTTAGGTACAAAAGTAAGAAAGCGAACAAGCTGCGGCACAACTTTGACCACTTGAGTCACTTTTAGCACCTCTTTTCCCACTTTTTTGTACTTATTTACTTGTTATAAAAAGTTGGAAAGTGAGCTTTTGGTCAATTCTAGGTTCCTCACGCACTTGCTGGCTTTTTCACTCATACTAGCTCATACAAGCCTAAAAAAGTTGGTGGTATTTTTACTGATGCGCGATACAACTCGGATGTCATGACCATTGAGCAAGTTCTGCATGTCAGCACGACCCTGCTCATGACGGTAAGGAAGAGGTCATCAGGAACCGACACCCCTTATATAAGCAGATATTCACTGTCACTCACAAGCCTGACTCTTCCCCCCTGTCACAAGTAAACCTAAATGTAGCTGCCCAAAGTGATAGATGGGAGCATTCTTAGTAATACCTTGGAGCTATATTTTTCAGAAATGTCACACAGCATGAGGAGATACTGAAAAAATTATTATTGTTGAAAATGCATTTTCTCGGTTGTAGGATTAAAATGGCAGCATTTTGTATATTTTCGCTAGAGACTTTGACACATCATGTGACCTATCACATGATCTCCAACCAACTGCATGCCTCACAGACCACCGAAAAAGCAGCACTGCCAAGCTAACCCAATGCCCAAGAGAAAAAGTGCTGCAAGAGCAAGCATACAGAACTTGAGAGAGGCCAATAAAAAGAGACAAAAGAAGGGTAAGCAAAATCCTCATCAGGAAAATGAGCACTGACCAAAAGCAGCAGTTCCATCAATTACCACATCTGAGTTTCCAGAAACAGAAACTGGAGATGCCCCAGACCTGGACCCTGACTTGAGAGAGTGGTGCAAGCGCCAGGACATCTCCATGGGCCAGGTTGTGGACGAGGATGGCAATGACACCAATAGTGACTTGTCATCCTCTGAGGACCGTGAACGTCTTGATTCCTTTGAGGAGATCACTGAGCAATCAGAATTAAAGCTGTTCAGCATCTTTCTAAAGAAGGCACAAGGTGTTACATCAGAGGTCCAAAACACAGGAACATCGCGAAGGACTTACAAAGGAAATTCATGATCAACAAAATATTGTAAGGTGAGCTGTGCAGTTGATCGCGAAACCCACGGATTCGGGGTATTGGCCAACGCCAACTCAATCCCCACGTCAACGCACAGCACTGCCTTTCGCCTCGCCTGATCGTTATCACCTCGTTCCCGCGCCTATCTCCCTTTCAGCGCCTTTGTCTTTGACTACACATCACAGCTCTCTAGCCTTTGTTCAAATTGTTCTCGACTCCGCGGCACAGCGCCCACTCGCTCATCAAAGGGCCTCGCACCAGCCTCATGTTAGACTCAGCAAACCTACGATTACCACGGCCGTTTACCCTACTTACAAGTAGCTACTGTGTGTCGGACAATACTTAAAGCTTCGACTCCAGTACCCTGAAAGGCAATAACTTCTTTCCCCGTCAGCATTGTGTTTGCGTCTGCCTCCTCTTGCTCACTCTATCCCCTCCTTCTTTCCTGGCCTCAAGTCTCCTCGCAAACTCGTGGACGCCCTTCACGTCTGCTTCATCTGGTGCTCGGAGTGAGGATTCTTTCGAGGCCTCCTACGTCAAACATCTCTGGTTCTCTTGGTCTTGGGTTGCAATAAGCGACCTAACCTTATGAGCAAGCGCGCAGACAGCCAACACAGAGACAAAGGTGGCAAGTTCACCGAGAAAGCCTCCGAGTCAGAACCTCAAATCCTATTGCCGAGGATAATCGGTCCCTGGACTCGTCATCATCTCAGCTCCCTCAGACCCCCTCTCGCACCCCCCCTGGATTCTTCATCCCTTCCTTCAACAACCCTCCTTCAGTCTCCTTTTCTGATCTAATCCCTCGCACCAGTGCCCACCTCGCCTCACCATCAGAACCATCTCCCATTATCTCTTCTGCCTCCACTCCTCCTGTCATTTCAACTCCAGTCACATGTCCGGCTTCTCCCATGTGTCCGTCACCCGCACGCGTCACACCACTTGCGCCACCACCCACAGCTCGCCTCAACATGCTCACACGAACTCCCCCGGCTTGTGATACACCGCCCACACCACTGTCCGCGACTCATCACAATGTGACCATGCTGACCTCTCTGCCTTGCGATTCACCGCCACGTCCACTGTCAAACCCCACCACACCTCAGCTGTGCGAGGCAATATCCATCCCTTCTCCCCTGGCTCTCAAATGCCAACTTTCGCTTCTCTCATCAAAAGCCCCGAACATCATGCACGCCTGGCTTCCGCCCCTTGTGCAGAGGCCATCGACGGACCTGGCCTTCACCTCATCATGCAGATCAACACCTTCACCAGTCAGTGCCGCAGCCACGAGCGCGCGTCCCACACCACCACCCGCAGCTAGCCTCAATGTGCTCACGCCGATTCCCCTGGCTCGCAACTCACCCCCACCTCTGCCGTCGGATCTCACCACACCCTTGTCATGTGACGCACAATCCATCCCTCTGAGTCCCTCAGTTCCCGGTTGCCCACTCTCGCTTCCACCATTGCCAGCTCCTCATGTCCCACATGTGCCAGCTATCACAACCCCTGACTCGCCAGCCTTGCTGACTGAGGGTTCTGCCACATCACAGCCCTCGACTCTCGCCGCCGCGTCAACATGTTCACCTCCCAACCTGCCGCTGCCACCCTCACCTCTTGACCCTGCTGCCAGTCTCTTACCCCCATGCGACTCCTCGTTGGCACTGCTGTCATCGCCTCCCAGTCTGTTATCCTCACCTCTCGTTGCCTCACTGTCTTCATCCCTTGCCGCCTTGCCGCCTTTGCCTCTCGCCGCTTTGTTGTCCTCGCCTGTCACCCCCTCGCCGCCTTTGCCTCCTGCTGCCCCATTGCCTTGCCTGCCTTGCCTGCCCTGCCTGCCTAACGCCACGCCCGAGAACCGCCTCGAAGAAGAATGCCCCAAAATCACAAAAATCAACAATCAAAACATTACCTCAGCAAAGAAGCAACAGCAGCAGCAACCGCGAGCGCAAGGACCATGCGAGCACACGAAGAGACGCCGCCGAATCCAGCAATACCATGTACCCCACCAGCAGCATCGCCACCCACTCCAGCAGCATCGTCTCCCTCTCATTCACACACGTGCCCTCGCACACACATGTCACTGGCACCTTGAGTTGAGAAGACCCCGCCGCTGCCGCAGCAGCGACTCGTTTCACTTCGCAAAAGCACGCTTGACCAGGGACAGTCAAATTTTGACCCCCCAGCAGGTGTAAGGTGAGCTGTGCAGTTGATCGCGAAACCCACGGATTCGGGGTATTGGCCGACGCCAACTCAATCCCCACGTCAACGCACAGCACTGCCTTTCGCCTCGCCTGATCGTTATCGCCTCGTTCCCGTGCCTATCTCCCTTTCAGCGCCTTTGTCTTTGACTACACATCACAGCTCTCTAGCCTTTGTTCAAATTGTTCTCGACTCCGCGGCACAGCGCCCACTCGCTCATCAAAGGGCCTCGCACCAGCCTCATGTTAGACTCAGCAAACCTACGATTACCACGGCCGTTTACCCTACTTACAAGTAGCTACTGTGTGTCGGACAATACTTAAAGCTTCGACTCCAGTACCCTGAAAGGCAATAACTTCTTTCCCCGTCAGCATTGTGTTTGCGTCTGCCTCCTCTTGCTCACTCTATCCCCTCCTTCTTTCCTGGCCTCAAGTCTCCTCGCAAACTCGCGGACGCCCTTCACGTCTGCTTCAATATCGCCAGAAGAAGATTCGCGATGATCTCATATCTAAGGGGTTCCTTCCCATAGATCAGTTCATGGAGTGAATGAAGAAAAGAAAACTCACCGTTTCAGACTCAGAGCCTCCCTCGTCGCGCAGTGTGTCTAGCAGTGGTGTTAGTGCTCAGGCATGCGCATTTCAAGAGGAGGAAGAAGAAAGCAACCTGTTGGAAATCGCGGGCTTGGAGGAGCACCCCAGAACGGAGTCCGGGCTGCCAGCTGCGGAGATCCGAGTCCATCTCGTGATGGGTCAAACTCAATCTCGGGATACGTCTCAGATGATCCCACAATGAATTTTTGGAATCCGCCCCTTTCATAGGGGCATGACCTTGTTTACTGTACAATTATCTAGGTTTCCGATTGCCACAGAGGCGCGCGCGCGAGTGACGAAGGCCAAACCCCATATCCACACAATGGGATGTCTCGGAACATACAAATACGCTGTCGCCCGCTACAGTTATGATTCCCCCACAAAGCCAGATGCCTTCGGCCGGTTCCTACGCAATGTCCAAGGCCCATTATCAGGCACAACATTTTATTATGGTGTCTCAAGGTGCAGCAGTAGCTTATTGCATATTTACTGTTCCACACCTTGTCTCTTGTTCTATCTGTCTCACTATCTTAGTAAAGTACCACGGGCTGTAATGTATAAATACTGTACTGAGCTGATTAATGTGATGTAACCCCCCTTTCGTGGTCTTCTATTACCTCCTGCGCGATTCTCGACTTGTTCTTGACTTCGTCTCTCAGCCACAGTCTTCGCCCGATTAGGCAACCGATTAGTCAATTGGCCGTGCGGTGAGTTGGTTGTCGCGTTTGTTTAGCTCATAACTTCTTCAGGTTATGGGCCCTGACGCTGCCCAATAAAATTCAATTCACTGTCTTTCTCAAAAACTACTGTGCGTCAACCCAAGACTCATGTTATGGACTTACCTTGATCTACAGGGCAAGCCACACCTCCTGGTCCCGGAACTCATCCTCTCTCCTTCGGATCTGCACCCATTCCCATCCCCAAACACGCCTGTATCCACTGGGCCTTCTGCAAGAAGTCTGGATGCAAGTGGCATGCCTAGACTCACTATTGTTCTGATATGTGGTACCTTTGTCTTGACATTCTGTGGGACTTACTGTGGCCTGATACTGATATGCTTACTGATCCAATGACTGGATGCTTACTGATCCAATGACTGATTGTTCCCATGTTATTGTTCCAAAGTCCAAAAACACACTCTACAATATCATAGCTTACTGATAGCTTACTGATACTTAGGAAGAGCTGACAGGCCTGAGAAGATTGCCTATTGATCATACTTGCTACTTACGAATCTCTAAGTAGCAGACTTGTATTTAAACCCTTCAGCATTTGTAGAGTCGAGCCAAGCTCGACTTAATCATACATCGGTCTTGCTGACTATCATCTCACCTATTGGAGTGACCCTTCAAAGCTTAGTGATTGAGCTATATCAATCAGCACTCCAGAACAGGTGAGACACTACTGCGAACTCTATCAAGAGTCGAGCGTCAGCGATTCTTGACATAAGTCAAGCTTTAAATAGCCAGTCAAGACGAAGGCTCTGCGAGAAAAACTCCAGGGGAAACAGAAGGAGGAGCTTCGAGATTCAATAATCTTAAGCTTCCCAGAGGACCCCGAAGAAGCAGCAGACTTCCAGAACAGAGGGACAGACAATCTACCCCTAGAACTCAAAGGAATTGCTCTTTGGTCGATAAGACAGGACTTCGCCCAATCATCCTACACCATCTTAGGAATAGGAGGAGTTTGGGTGCCAGTGGAATACATCAACAACCAGTGGTATTACACTTACTGGAGTCCGGAGGAAAGAACATTTTGGACGACCAAAAAGAATCTCATAGAAAACCTGAATAAACAGGGTTTAGGAACGTTGGCCAAACCCTACCAGACTGAAGAGGCCAAGAAAAGAGATACTTCTTCAGAAGAAGACACAAATACTGACAAATGGTCAGAGTCTTCAAGAGAAAGAACTCCAATACTGCAAAGACACAGAGTGGACAGAAGTGAATACAGCCTTCACATTGAAACACAGCTGTTGCCAGAAGTAGAAACCATCACTAGGCAACTAAAGACAATCGACATTAGCCCACAACAAAGGTTGAACGAAGCCATCGATCAGCTCATGATGGCTACAATGACTTCCACCGAAGAAAGAACCGCAGACATCACCTTCCAGAGCCTACAAGGAGGGCCTTCCATCCAAACCACCTTTGCCCCTATCCCAGTACCAGACCTGGTGCATGGGAGTGGAGGTGGTGGAGGAGGGGGAGGAAATCCTCCAGGGGGAGGAGGTGGTCCTCCAGGAGGAGGAGGCAGCCCCCTGGCCCTCCAACCAATGGCCGCAGCGATGCAGCAAGCAGCCCAAGGAGGAGGAGGGTTGGATGGACACCCACCAGATATCTTTGACGGAAACAGGAAAAATGTGGAGTCATTCATGTATGACTTCACAGTCTGGGCCTGGATCAATTCGCACAAGAGAGTAATGGCCTGACCCCTGAGCCGAGTAGCATTGGCCATAACCTACATCAGAGGAGATAGGGTTCGAGAGTGGACCAAAGCCCAGATCCACGCTGCCAACGACAGAGTAACCGGAGGGATGGATGCGGATAATGACCAGCATTGGATAAGATTCAAGAACGATTTCATCAGCACTTGGAAGGATGACAGCCTACTCGAAGACGCTCAATTTAAACTATCAGCATTGAGCATGAAGAAGGACATGCCCCTACACGAATATATTTCCACCTTCAATGCCCTTATCACCGAACTAGGATGGGACAGAAACCATCAGGGAACAGTTTGAGCATTCAGAATGGGGCTGAAATCTTGGCTAGCCACTGCAATTTTAAGAAAGGACAACTGTCCAGCAGACGACGACCTTGAAGGGTGGCAAGAGGCCGCTAGGAAGGAGGTTGTCAAGGCCAAAAGGATCAAACAAGAAGCTGGAGGGTTCGGAAGGGGTGGACTCACTGTTCGAGAGAACATGTTCCAACAGTTCTTCAAGGACCACCCCATCCTGAAGAAAGCCCCTAGAGACCCAGATGCTATGGATGTAGACGTCATTGACACTAAGCCCAAGGGCCGACCCCCACAAACAGGAGGAAGGTTCCAACAACTCACCTCTGAAGAGCGAAAGAAGCTCATGAGCGAAGGGTGTTGCTTCAGATGCAAGAAACAAGGGCATATGTCCAGAAATTGTCCAGATAGAAAGGCGACACCTGGGAAGAAGCCTTCAGCCAAAGTCATGGAGGCTGAAGAAGAGGAATCTACTGCAGAAGACAACAAGGATGAAGTAATGTCCCAAGCATCCACAAAGGTCGGATCAATTAAAGGGAAAGGAGGGCTAATGGCGCACATCAATGCCCTAACCATTGAAGAAACAGAGGAGCTGTTCGACAAGCTGATCAGCGAGGGTTTTTGAGGAATTCCAAGCCGACGGCCTGGCTTAGGAATACTAGCATGAGCAGAGAAGAACAAGAAATGTACATTAAACGACTCACTTCCATGAATGTACCATTTTCCTTTCAAACTGCTCATGCGAAGGCCGAAGAAACAGCTCTGTTGGATAGTGGAGCTATGGAGAATTTCATCGACGAAACTACCTGGAAAAGGATGAAGGTTGGGAAGCAACCTCTAGTCAAACCAATCAAAGTCTATAATGTCGATGGAACAGAAAACAAACAAGGAGAAATGACTCACTACTGTCGCCTGAGAATCTCCTACAACAACCAAGAAGACCTCCAAGAGTTCTACATCACAAACTTGGGGAAGGACCGTCTAATACTGGGATACCCATTCCTTTGAACCTTTAACCCAAGAGTGGACTGGAGGAAGGGGAAGCTGCTTGGAGGCACGGTCAAAATCCAAAGCAGCATGTAGAAACACCTAGACTGCATGGTCACCAGGTGGCAGATCAAGGCTATTAAGAATCTGGGCAAGCCCAAGGAGGGCGAGGCCATCTACGTCAGAAGGACAACCATATCCCAGGAAATGGCCAGACAATATCACCAGAAGGGAACCATACAACTGCACGAGGTGCCAAAGGAGTACCAAAAATACAAGGAAGTCTTCTCAGAGGAAGCAGCCAGAAGATTTCCTCCTGATTGAAATCCAAATGCCACAGTGGAGTTACTATCAGGAGTGCCAGAACAGTTGGATTGCAAGGTCTATCCCCTGACTAAACCGGAAACGGAAACATTGAAGAAATTCCTTGCAGAAGAGCTAGAAAAGGGGTTCATCGAGGAATCAGCTTCGCCCTACACCTCCCCTGTATTCTTCATAAACAAGAAGAATAGCGCCGATAAATGACTCATTATTGATTATCAAAAACTCAATCAATGGACGAAAAGGGATAATGGCCCTTTACCTCGAATTGACCGCCTTTTGCAGCAGATGGAGGGGAAGGAAATCTTCTCAAAGTTTGACATCAGATGGGGGTACAATAATATTCCTATTGAGGAAGGCGACCGACAGAAAGCAGCCTTTAAAACACCACTAGGGACGTATCAACCTAAGGTGCTATACTTCGGAATGAAAAACACCCCAGCTCAATGGACGCAGTTAATGTGGCACGACTTCAGACCGTGGAGGGACAAGTGGTTCAATCACACAGACACTTCAGCTAGCAGTTATATGGACGACTTCTTCATAGCTAGCAAGAAGACGCCTAAAGGAAAGGAAGGACATAAGCAATGCATGCACGAACTACTTGGTCTGATGGCCAAACATCGGTATCATTTGCGACCGGCGAAGTGTCAATGGGAACAAACACAAATGGAATTCCTAGGAATCCTAGTCGAAGCAGGGAAGATGAGGGTGGATCCAGCCAAACGAGATGGGATCAGCAGGTGGCCTTGAGTTCTCCAAAGCAAGGTGGACGTCCAGTGGACCATGGGAGTCCTACAATATCAAAGAAGGTTCATACCAAATTTCGCTCACATGGCCAGGCCCATCTTTGCCACCATCAAGAAAGGACAAAAGTTCGAGTGGACCAAGGAAGCGGAGGTTGCCTTGGACAATCTTATCAAGAAGATCGAAGCCGATCCTCAAATAAGTCATCCCAACCCCAATAAACCTTTCGAAATGGAGATAGATGCCTCAGATTATGCGACAGGGGCAGTGCTTATTCAAAAAGATGAAGCAGGGAAGCGAGTGGAGGTGGGATACCATTCAGAAGCCCTCAATCAAGCAGAAAGGAATTATGATGTCTACGATCGAGAATTTCTGGCCCTCATCAGTGTTACGATCCGCTGGAACAGACCCCATTTTCTTTTTCTCATGTGACCAATGACTCTGTGACAGACCAGACTCGTGACTCATACCGATTGACCCATATATTGTGCAGTATGATTGATACTTAAGTACCTTGTTTCATATCCGTCACCCCTTCGCTTACAACTTACGATTGACGTACTTAACACCTCGTTTCACTTCTTAGACTCGTCTTCAGTGCCCTTCAGACTCGCCTCGTAGTTCTCTCACCTTGCGCACAGACCACGCCTCTTTACTATAAAAGACCCCTATGATAGACAGTTAGGCCTTAAGCCTGACTTAGTTGAACCTGTATCAACAAAGCAGTAGTCTTCAGGGATAATACCCAGCTGAACCCTCTTCTTTCTGTACCTAAGTCCACGTTGCGACTTAGCGTGAACCGATCCCTTCAGACTACTTGAAGACCTATACCTTTGCAAAGGTACGATGAACGACTGACAGTGACACCAACCCCCAGCTGTGTGGGATATTAGACGGAGTACCCGCTAGTAGTCAACGTAGACCGTGGACACACCGCATTTACTTGCATTGTCAGGAAGAGCAGCACACGAGTGTGCGTCAGGCTCTCGAACAAGTCTTGGACCGCTATCCAAGCACGAACCCGCTGAGTAGGGAGACCAGCCCCCAAATGTAGAGCGTGCTTAAGCACCCGAAACCCGAACTGCCAATGTCTGGCCTTTACACACTGCAGGGCGTAACAATCAGAGCGTTCAAATTCTGGAGATATCTTCTGGAAGGCTCCCCACATCGAGTCAAGGTTTACACCGATCATGCCAACCTAACCAAACACAGGGAGGCGCAAAAACTCTTCGGCAAGGTGACCAGATATATAACCTTTTTAGCAAGGTTTGATTTCGACATCTGCCACTTACCTGGAAAAAGAAACACCATTGTGGATGCCTTGTCAAGAAGATTGGATCACATACCATCAGAAGGGGAGGAAATCAAGGCGATACCCCTTCCGGACCACTTGTTTATCAAGCTCATCAGGCCAATGGCCGTCGAGGAGGAGGTCCAGAAGCAACAAAAGTGAGAGGAGAACGCTGCAATCCTCCGAGAATGGGAAACGAAATACAATATCCAAAGGAGAAAGGGATACTATTGGCACCAGCAAGCCATAGTAGTGCCAAGACTGGAACAAATCCAGAAGAGCTTGCTGGAAATCTACCACGATGGGCCCACAGTGGACACCCTGGATGAGCTAAAACTCATCAAGATCTCCGGCGATATTACTGGTGGCTGGGAATGAGCAAATTCATCGAAGGATACATAAAGGGATGTGCAATGTGCCAGTCAAATAAAGTTATACACCACAGGAACACCCCTGGACTATACCCAATCGATCCAGAACCTGATGCACACCCCTTCCAGACGGTGGCTATGGATTTCATAGTCAAGCTTCCCACTTCAAATGGGTATGACGCAATCCTGACCATCACCGATCACGATTGTACAAAGGGTGTCATCTTGATACCATGTCGAGAAACAATGAACGCAGAAGAGCTAGCGAAGGAATACAAAAATCGAGTATTCCCCTTTGTAGGAATACCCAGCAAAATTATCTCAGACCGGGATACCAGATTCACCAGTAACTTTGCAAAGGAAGTTTGTTCCCAACTAGAGATAGAGCAAAACATCAGCAGCGCTTACCATCCCCAAACAGATGGACAATCAGAAAGGACGAATCAGAATGTTGAAGACATCCTGTGAATCTTTTGCAATTATGTCAAGAACTTGCGAGTTCCGTCTATGTTTACTTACGTTTTTGCGGACTGACTACGATACATGCATTCAACTGCCAAAGAGCACAGCCATGGGCACAACCCCGTTATGGCACGTCGCGCCATGAAAATAGCTAAAGTCTTCTTACGGTATTACGTTCTCAGGTTCTGGCTATGGTACTAGTATCTCACAGGGTGTGGTGACTAAGGATGACCGAGATTGCTGACTGGATCGATGACTAAAAATGGATAAACCAAGCAGCTCGACTGTTAGTTCTGACTGATCGCTTATGAGTCTGGTTACGAATCTCACCAGTTACTGTACTATTACTGACTGAGCACTTACTGGTTTGATTACTGTACAAGTACGATGACTGAGCCGGTTTGTAAGACGATTACAAACCGAACCTGTATATAAGCCCAGTGGGCAGAGTAGTACGAGCCTTAAGTTTGACTTAATCATCTTCTACTCGCATATTCCTGTCTAGCAAGCACTACAAGAGAGTGGCTCTATTTCCTAACGCTATCCTCTTACGTTGCGTTCAGGGTAACATCTGAGCAAAGCCAAAGCTTAGTGCTTGTGCTATAACAAGCAACACTCACATGCTTGAAAGCGTTGCTGTAACTAAGTCATAACAAGTGACTTGGGTGACTAGAGTTTATATCAGGGGTACGCAAACCTTGACAAATTACCAACAAACAAACTGGGCAGACCACCTCCCAGTCGTGCAATACATGCTGAATGCGCGAGTATTGGCCATGACAGGAAAGACCCCTTATGATCTATGGATGGGATATGTGCCAAGGGCGCATCAGCTGGAACGCCCAAGTGAAATTCCCAGAATAGAATGGTACAACACGAGGATAAAGGAAGCAAGATGGGAGGCGCAAGAAGCAATGAAGAGGGTGCAATCATTGTGGAAGAAAGACACAAAGTTCAAGGAATATCAGAAGGACGAGAAGGTGTGGCTAGAAGCGAAGAACATCCACATGACCCACCCAACTACCAAATTGAGACCCAAACGATATGGCCCCTTCGAAATCACAGAAGCCATAAGCCCTGTGGCTTATCGATTGAACCTTCCAGAACAATGGAAGATTCATAACGTGTTTCACGCAAGTCTGCTAACACCATACAAGGAAACGGAGGAGCACGGGCCTAACTATGAAGGGCAACTACCTGACTTAGTCGAAGGACAAGAAGAATGGGAAGTCAAAAAGGTATTAGACTCTCGAAGGCATGGGAGGGCGAAGAGACTGCAATACCTCTTAAAGTGGAAGGGATATCCTGAAGCAGAGAATACCTGGTGTAAGCGCAAAGCGTCGTGTCGATGCACTGTGAGTTTGTTTGGCAGAGTCGAGTTCTGGGAGGGATAGGAAAAGGGTTTACATTAGAGGAGGGGGAAAAGGGTAATATTCTGAGCGAGGCTCTCTCGTACTCGAAGTTGGTTAGTAGTTTATATACATGGTTTGAATATGCAATACTCGGTGTCAAGAATCACTGACGCTCGACTCTTGATAGAGTTCACAGTAGCGTCTCACCTGTTCTGGAGTGCTGATTGATATAGCTCAATCACTAAACTTCGGAGTTCCCTGGAAGTTATCCAAGGGGACCGAGAGTTGGTTAGACGATGAGAAGGGTCACTCCAATAGGTGAGATGATAGTCAGCAAGACCAATGTATGATTAAGTCGAGCTTGGCTCGACTCTACAACTGCTGAAGGGTTTAAATACAAGTCTGCTACTTAGGGATTTGTAAGTAGCAAGTACAATCAATAAGCAGTCTTCTCAGGCCTGTCAGCTCTTCCTAAGTATCAGTAAGCCATCAGTAAGCTATGATATCATAGAGTGCGTTTTTGGACTTTGGAACAATAACATGGGAACAGTTAGTCATTGGATCAGTAAGCATCCAGTCATTGGATCAGTAAGCATATCAGTATCAGGCCACAGTAAGTCCCACAGAACGTCACAACAAAGGTACCACACATCAGAACAATAGTGAGTCTAGGCATGCCACTTGCATCCAGACTTCTTGCAGAAGGCCCAGTGGATACAGGCGTGTTTGGGGATGGGAATGGGTGTGGATCGAAAGGAGGGGGGATGAGTTCCGGGACCAGGAGGTGTGGCTTGCCCTGTAGATCAAGGTAAGTCCATAACACTTGGGTATGAAAGGTTGACTGACACGAGCGCACGTGAGGTCACCATTCGGTTGCTGGGAACATCGACAGGTGGCACATGGAATGTAGGTGTGGTGAACTTACTGCTGGGTCGACAGTAATTCGCTAGGAGGGTTCTGGATGGACAGGGGACGTGGGTTGACGATATGGGTCGAGTGTCGGGACACAGGGGATTTCAGAGGATACAGGGGAGGGCTTGGGCACTGAGCCGCTTAGTGCAAGGCAGTAAGGGGAGGAGACGATGGGAGTGTCACAAATGGACAGTCTGAGGACTGTCTGCTCATATTGGGAGTCCTTATATACACAGAGATGGTACTCTAGTAAGCGTTATTACTCTAGGGGCTATTCTTGGTCTGTCTTGTTGTTCCAATGGCATAATGTCATCTGTCCTTGGTCTGGATTGTCCAACAGGTTGGGGAGGAGTTATTCTGGGCGCTTGGGGTTGTGGCGCGCTTCCTTGGGGGTTGTGGCCACTTCGCTTCTCAAGGTATTTTAGGATTGATGCAGATCTGTGGCCAGATCTGTACCTCTGGCGATCCCCTGTTCCGATCTTAGAGATATCTAGATTGTCTAGGGTCCTAGATGTGATCTGGGGATTCCCTTGGGGATTTCCCAAGGGGTTCTCTTTGGATCTATTTGTGTATGGCCTTGCTGGCACTTTGGGGGTCTCTGGGGCATTGTGGGAGCATTGGGGTTGTCCCCCTTTGCTAGGTCGTCCCCTTTCATTGCAGGGAGGTCTCTGGACATTGTCCTGTCCGTTCCCTTTGATTCCTGTGGTTCCGGAGGTCACTGTTCATGACAGGATCCCCTCTTTAAGACTCATCTGCACCTGCAGACTCAAGATTTTAATTCCTGGTTTTGGCATCTTTGGATAGCGGGTGTGGAAAGTGGAAGTGAGTTCTAGGGCATTCTTCATGTCTCCTGCGGCGACCCATGAGTTCTCTGATGAGGGGTAGCCTTTCCATTTGACTAGGTATTGTATCCCTTTGCAGTTAGGGGTAACACGTAACTTCAGGATCCCTTCGACTTTGTAATGTCCTTCTTCATCGTCAATGATTTCTGGGGGAGGTCGGGTGAAGTTGGGGCCATGGGCAGTGGTTTCTTGGTAGGGTTTCAGAAGGGCATTGTGGAAGACTGGGTGAATTTTCCAGGATTTGGGGAGTGCCAGTTTACTGTTGACAGGGTATGCGGCGATGACTTTGAATGGGCCGTATCTCTTGGGTGCTAGTTTGGCTTTGGGATGGGTTGTCTTTAGATTAGTGGCTTCTAGCCACACCAAGTTGCCTTCTTTGAAGCGATATGTGGGGCCGTCCGGTCAGGAAGATTTCATGACTTCTGCTGCATTATTTAGGGTGGTGGTGACTTCACTTCGCATCTGTTCCATGTGTTTAAGACGTTCCTCTACCGCTGGGAATTTGGTTGCAAATAGTAGGGGGGGAATGAATGTAGGGGTGAATCCATACCACACCTCGAAAGGGGGTCTTTTGGTAGCATGATGTGGTTGTGCGTTGTGGGCAAATTCCATGAATGGGATGAGCTGTGTTATGCCCTGCGGTGCGTAAAGGCCAGACGTTGGCGGTTCGGTGTTCGGGTGCTTAAGCACGCTCTACGTTCGGGGGCTGGTCTCCCTACGCAGCGATTCAGGCTTGGATAGCGGTCCAAGACTTGGTTCGAGAGCCTGACGCACACTGGTGCTGCTCTTCTGACAATGCAAGTAAATGCGGTGTGTCCACGGTCTAATTCGACTACTAGCGGGTATTCCGTCTAGTATCCCACACAGCCGGGGGTCGGTGTCACGGTCAGTCATTCGTCGTACCTGCGCAGAGGTAATAGGTCTTCAAGTAGTCTGAAGGGATTGGGTTCACGCTAAGTCGCAACGCGGACTTAGGTACAGAGAAGAGGTTCGTCTGGGTATTATCCCTGAAGACTACTGCTTGTTGATACAGGTTCAACTAAGTCAGGCTTAAGGCCTAACTGTCTATTGTAGAGGTCTTTTATAGTAACGAGGCGTGGTCCGTGCGCAAAGTAAGGGAACTACGAAGCGAGTCTGAAGGACATTGGTGAACGAGTCTGTAAGCTGAAACGAGGTGTTAAGTACATCAATCGTAAGTTTTAACCGAAGGGGTGATAGCTATGAAACGAGGCACTTGAGTGTCAACCGTGCTTGCGCAATATGTGAGTCAATCGGTATGAGTCATGAGTCAGGTCTGTCACGGGGTAAAAGAGTCATGTGATAGTGGGAAACGAAAAAGATGGGGTCCGTTCCAGCGGATCGTAACATCACGCCCTTCCCAGGGTAACTCATTCCCACATGAGTTCGTCGGAGTCGCTCTCGTAGTCCTGTAGCGATGAGCGGGTAATCGGAGACGCGTCTTCGTCCCATCGTTTGAGAAACTCGGAAGGCCATACACGGGCCAGACGAGCGAGGCGAGCAGCAGCTGGGGCGGCGCATTGAAGGCCGTGATATTGGTGCCAGACTGGCACATTGCATTGCTTCTCTTCGCAGCGGACATGCGGGGCAATGCAGGTGAGTGATTCATGCTGCGTGCTGGCGCAGAAGTAACAGTGCCCGTAGTCGGGGCATTCGATGGGAGAGTGGTCGGGAGCTGTCTGGAAACACTCGTAGCAGAAGATGGGCTTCTCGAGACGTGGGTGTCTGTATGGGGAGTAACGTTTGTCGGGGGGTGTCTGAGCTGGGTGGCGTCGAGGGCGATTGGCGGGTCCTTGGCCCGCGCAGATGGAGAAGGGGTAAGCCTTGTACGGTTTTTCGGACGTAGGGGGTTCTGCGAACATTTGTTCGATCAGACGTGTGGCGGCTTTGGCGTGGATGAGGGAACGGGTCGTTGTCGTCAGCGCGTCGTTGTTGCGCTGCTGTTGTTCGGTTAACTCTTTTATGCGAGCGGCGAGCGTACCCTGACGATTTTTCTGTGCTCGATAGTGGACGACTTCCGCGATAAGCCCGGGGTCCGCCATATGATGGACATAGCGATCGACGATCTCTGCCATTGTAGATTCTGGGTTGAACGCGGCTAGATGATCGTCCCTGATCTCTTTGTTGTCGGTGAGGTTAGGGCAAGTGTCGGCGCGTCGCGCTCGCAGCGGCTGCCTATAGGTCGGGTGTCCTTTGCCAAAGGTCCCTTCCAGGGTGGTGTCTTCTCCGTCGAAGACGTACCGGATGTACCCTGCTCTGACGTCGCCTAGCTCTCCTGGCGCCGGGATCCACATGACGTAGTGTTCCGGGTTTGCCACCTCGTACCTCATCCATCCAGCGCCTGGGTGGTCTGGGTCATTTTCTTTTTCAGAGTCACCCAACTCCGTGTCCACCCCTTCGGCCTCCTCGCGCGCCGCTACTTGGGTGTCTCGCCCCTTACCTTTCGTTTCGGGGGCGGCTGCTGGTGTCTGACCTTCGTCCTCATTGTCGGTCGAGACGTGTTCTGCCCGTTCCACAGGGGCGGGCGAGTTCGGGACGGTATCCCCTTGAGGCAAGGGAGCGGGCACAACTTCGTCTAACGCTGCGCGAGCTAGGTGGACGTACTGTTCAAGGAGGTTGTCATACCTCCTAGCCACTTTGTATGACGACATGACGTCTAAGATGGTGGCTGGCGGGGTTGGTAGTGCTGCGAGTTTTCCGGCGACGAATGCTGCTTTGCTGTAGCCGGCTCTTCGGAAGTCTGCTGGAAATTCCCCATGTTGGGTGTGGTACTCGCCCAATTTCCTGCTGTTTTCCCAGAGTTTTTGCAGTCTCTCCGGCTCGTCTCTACGGCTAGTTGCACCCCAAGAGAGAGGGTGACTATTAAGATGGTCAGCGCCAGGACGTAGAGAAGGATCTGAAGATCCTTGTCGCGGGGGCACAGGGAGCGGTTCCGGCGAAGGGGTCGGTGGCGCTCCACTTGTCGTGGCAACTGAAACCTCAGCCGTGGCGGAAGCGACTGTCCCTCCGACGGGGATGAGCGCCAAGTGTCCGCCGTGTTGGGTCTGAAAGACGATGGTGGTTGCGGGAAGGAGGTCGTTTGGCTGGCGGGGCACGGCGAGGGTAAGCTGGTGGTGGCTGTTTGGGGGGCATCTGGTTCTTGGGACATGGATCGATAATGATTTCTGAGTGGAAGCTCGTTGGAGTAAGAGAGAGTGGCGGAGCGGATGGTTGCTGTTTGTCCTTTCCTCGGGGTTCTTATACTCCTTCGAGGTGGGCGTTCCATCTGTTGTGTTTCATATGCATCAATCAGTTCTGATGCGTTCATGTCGGATCTGTCAATCCATTGATCGTGCGCCGGGGCGTATCCCTTCCATCTTACGAGATACTGCAATTTTCTTCCTCGGCCGTGATGTCGCTTTCCGAGGATCTGTTCTACTTCCCATTCTTCTTCACCTTCTATCTCGTCCGGTGGTGGTTCGATAAAATTGCGTCCGTGTTCTTCGGTCTCCGTGAAAGGTGTGAGAAGTGACGCATGAAACACGTCGTGGATTTGCCATGTTTCGGGAAGACGGAGTTTGTATGCCACCGGGGATATCTTGGCGACTACCTCGAAAGGTCCGTATCGCCTTGGGGAAAGTTTGGGGGAGTCATAAGGTCTCTTGATGTTCGTCCCTTCTAGCCAGACTTTTTCTCCTTCTTCATACCCTTTGAACTTGGTTGCTTTGATCAGCCCTTCTTGCGCTTTGCTCATGGCCTCTAGGGCCTGTCTGCGGGCTGAGCGAGTGTGGTCTATTCGTCTGTCGAGTGTGGGTATGTTCGTTTCTCTCTTTGGTTGGTGTGCGGTCGGGGTGTATCCTAATATTAAATCGTAGGGGGTCTTCTTCGTCGTTGCGTGCGGCCATGAGTTCTTTGTGTACTGTGCGATCGGCAACCATTTTGCCCATTCGCTTTGGTTGTTGCCGCAGAATGCTCGTAGGTACTGTTCCAGGCTCTGGTTGGTGCGTTCGCTTTGTCCGTCCGTCTGTGGGTGGTATGCTGACGAGATGTTTTGTTTGATTCCGAGCGTTTTGCATAGTTCCGTAGTGAAGTTGGCAGCGAATCTGGGGTCTCTGTCGGAGATGATCTTGTGGGGGATGCCGTAGTGTGGGAATACTTGTCTTGCATACAATTCTGCTACTCCAGGGGCGTCGATGGACTCGTTGCAGGGTAGGAATATAACTGCTTTGGAACAGTCGTGGTCGGTAATCGTCAGTATTGAATCATATCCGTCAGAGATCGGCAGTTTAACGATGAAATCGACTGCTATCGTTTGGAACGGGAGGGCGTTTGGCTCGGCGGTGATTGGGAAGAGGGCAGGTTTGCTTGGATGAGTGTTTACCTTAGTCATTTGGCATGTTGCGCATCCTTTGACGTAGTTCGTTACGAATTCTTTCATACCTGGCCACCAGTAGTACTTGGCCGTCATAAGTAACGTTTTGGTGATTCCGGGGTGCCCTGCTGTTGAAGTATCGTGAAGAAGGGAAATTACCCCCCTCTTTACGTCGTTGTTTCCCACAACAATGAGTGCGCCATTTTTGGTCCATAATCGTCCATTCTTAGTGAGTGAATGACTGAGTCGCCATCGTTTGATGGTGGCTTGTTGTGTCTCCTGATCTCGTATGACCTTGTCGTCCAGGTATTTGGCGGATAATTCTGATCCGTCGGGTAGTGTCGCGGCTCTGGCTTTAAGAATCGGGATGCCGTGGTCCACTAATTCCATATCGTTTGACTCGTAGCCGGAGTCGTTGTCTTCGGTAGTGTTTCTCTGTCTAGTTGTGTCGTAGTTTCGTGTCGGGGTGTCTGGAGGTACGAATAGGTGATCCGGTAGTGCGATAATCAGTGGGTAGTCGTCTGTGTCTGGTGCGAAGTCGGGTCGTCTAGATAGGGCGTCAGCGCGGTTGGTGACTCCGGGTTTATACACTAGTTGGATGTTGAAATCTGCGAGTTCGGTGATGTATCCATTGACTCGTGGACCCAGCTTGTGTGGTTCGCGATAGTATTGCAGGTTGGCGTGATCGGTGATGACTAGTACTGGTTCTGTCGTATTCCTTAGTAGGTGTCGCCAGGTTCATAGGCCTCTTATGACCGCGAGTAGTTCTCGGTCATAAATTGGGTAGTTCTGTTCTGTCCTTGTGAACGTCTGGGAATGGAATCCAATGGGTCGGAGCAAGGGGTCTCCTTGTTTGTTCGTTTGTTCCTTATCGGCCTGGTATAAGATGGCTCCGGTTGCAAATTGGGACGCATCTACGTATAGAATGAATTGTTGGTCTGGGTCCGGTGGTATCAGGACCGGTTCGGACGTGACTAGTCCGATTAGTCTTCTTACGGCCATTTCACAGGCGGTATCCCATGCGAATTCTTTTCCTTTTTGTAGCAGGTCCGTGAGCGGTTTGGCGATCCGGGCGAAGTTGGGAATCCATGGTCTGTGATATCCGAGGAGTCCGAGGGTACTTCTTACTTCTTTGACGGTTTTGAGGGTGGTCGGCCATTCTTTAATGCCGGCGATCTTTGCAGGGTCGATCATTAGTTCTCCGTTTTCCACTCTGATCCCTAGGTAGTCAATGGCCGTTTGAAAGAACTCGCACTTTGCCGGTTTCAGGAACAGATTGTGTTGTTCCAGAATCTCGAAGAAGTCGTGACAGATCTTGGTGTGAAGTTCTCGTTCTCCGGTCCCGGTCATGACAATGCAGTCGTCCATGTAATGCCGGAATTTCCCAGGGTATTTTGCGTAGAGGGGTCGTAGTACTTCGTTCCCCATGCGGGTGAAAGTGCCCGGTGCGTTGCATAGCCCGAAGGGCATTACTATCCATTCGAATAGTCCCTTGTTGGTCTTGAACCCAGTTTTGTATTCGTCTCCTTCGGCGATCTGGATGTTATTGTACCCGGCTCTGATGTCGAATTTACTGAACAACGTTTTGCCTCTGAGTTCTTCCAAGATTGACTGTATGCGGGGGAGTGGTGTGACGTCCATAACGGTGTATTCATTTAGTTTCCAGTAGTCATGTACGATTCGGAGCGTTCCGTCTTTCTTTTTGACCGTGAAGGTTGGGGAGCCGTAGGGAGATGCCGATGTCGTGATGTAGCCTTTGTCTAAGTTGTCCGAGAGGTATTCGTCCAACACCTTTTGTTCGTCTTTTGACAGCGGGTAGACCTTGCTGTTGATTACGTCGGGTGCGTCCGGTTTCAGTTCGATCTTGTGGTCCCATTTGCGGCGTGGCGGTAGTTGACGCGCTTCCTGTTCGAGAATACTTTCCAATGTCGCTTGAAAACTGCGGGGACTGTTTGTTCCGTGTTAACCTTTCCGGCGTCATAAGCCTTTTCTGCCATTTGCTGGGCGATGGTAGCTTTGTTGACTTCGATCGGTTCCGTTTTGACCGTTTTGATGGCGACGTACAATTCGTCGCCGTCTTCGAGTTGGCGGGCCGCCATTCTTGTTGCCTCGATCAGATGTTCTTTCCTAGTTAGGTTACCTTTGAGTAAGGTTTCCATTCGTGTCTCTGGGCCTTTTACAATCCCCGTCGCCCAGTCGATTTCGGGGTTGAATGTTCGTAACCAGGGGTATCCGAAAATAAATCGGTCTTTTCCTAGGTTAGTGACGAAGAATCTTTCTCGTCCGGTTTGTTGTCCTCTGGTTACCAGGAGATCGCAGTAGTGCGTGATGTCTCCTGCCTGGTTCGATGTCCCGTCTATATTAATGATGGGACATACTTGTTCCAATTTCTTGGTTCCGAGGCGTAACCTAGCCACGGTTTTGTAATCCACGAAATTTTCTGTTGCGCCGCTGTCGATGAGCGCGGTTTCTTCTGCCTTTCCTCGATACGTGTACAGTGAAAACGGCAACTTGATTGAGTTTTGTTTGTTTATGTACATCGTCCGTATCTTTAGAGCCCTAACTACGGCAGCTAGTTTTGGGCTTGGTAAAAATCCTGCAGCGCACTAATCGCGCGGATTTTTACTTCTTCGGGTTCATTCAGTAGCATTTTGAGGACGCCTTCCAGTCCTCCGATCTGTTTCAGAGCTTCGTTATTACTCATCGTCGCCTTTGGTTCGGCGACTTCTGCAGTGCGGGCGCGACTCGACTGCCCTTGGTATGGTTTCTTCGGTTTCTGGGGGCAATCGCGACTGATGTGCCCCTGCGCTTTGCAAATGAAACAAGCGCCTTTTTGGTAGAGGTCCTGCCTTTCTGGGCTCCACTGCCCTGGCCCGAACCTTCTGCCGGTGTTCCCTGCGTCCACATCCATCGGGACGACTTGACTGGTCGTTTGCGGGGGTCTCCCTTGATTGGGTTTTGGCCCGTATGCTGGTCGCTGCGTTGACTGGTAATTTCGTAGCCCTAGATATTGGGCTAGCTGTTGTACGGGGAATGGTTTCTTCGCGGTGACGTTCCTAAGTTCTTTGTACACCGTTTGCCGTTCTCTGGCTTTCTTTTTCCACGCGTTCATGGTGGTTGGTGCCGGCACGTTGTGCGTGATGATCTCTTGGAGGAGTTTCGGTGGGAGTCCCTCCCTGAACTTGACAATTGCTCCGAGGTCGTCCTCTCTGTAGCCAGACTCTTCTCGGAGTCGGTCGAAAGTGGCGACGTAGGAGTCGATGTCTCCCCCGATCATTTTCAGTTCTTGGAACTTCTGTAGGGCGTTCAGTTTGGCATCTGAATCGACGTATGCCGTCCTGAAGTCGTGTTCGAATGAGTCCCATAGCATATCGCTAGTCTGGGGTACTCCATGGACCTTGACTTGGTCTCTGAGCCAGCGCCTCTTGGCGTTTGCCCATGCGTCTACGTTTGGTCCGCTGATATAAGACAGGCACAAGGCCGTCTTTAGGTACGGGACCTGGAAGGTTCTGCTTTCTCCATTGAGGAGTTCGTATCCCAGGAATTTGTCCAGGAATAGGTCGGATCTGGCTCTATTGCCATCAAAAATCGGAGGTGGGAGGCCAATGAGTCCTCCCTTGTTTTGCCCGTTACTTTGGGCTGGCTGTGCTGGTGCAACCATCGTGGCTGCGATCGTGTCCATTGGCACCGGTCCCGCTGAAGGGGCTGCCGATATTTGTGCCGGTTCTGGTGCAGTGATAACGTGCTGCCCCATCTGGTGGTTGGGATCCGCTACATCCCACCATCCTAGTCCTAGGTCATTTGTAATGTTGACCATGTTGGCTCCTCTGGTATGCCAAGTTCCGTCGTTGTCGTCTTCTAATAGGATAAACCACGCGTGTCCTGTGTGGCTCCTTTGCTGTTCGTCGGTGTGTGTGTAGTTGTAAAGTTCAACGGGGTACCACTTGCTGTCGTGCTTGACCCAGTATCCAAGTTGAGCGACGTCCTTGATCCAAAGAGCTTCCCCTTGTACATTACGGGGTAGGTCGTCTCGTTTTCTCTTGGGTGCGGGTACGTAGGTATTGAGGTTTGGTGCAAGTGAAAGTGGTAGAGCTGCCAGCGTGTCTGAGGTGAAAGCCTGACTTATGTTACGCCCTGCGGTGCGTAAAGGCCAGACGTTGGCGGTTCGGTGTTCGGGTGCTTAAGCACGCTCTACGTTCGGGGGCTGGTCTCCCTACGCAGCGATTCGGGCTTGGATAGCGGTCCAAGACTTGGTTCGAGAGCCTGACACACACTGGTGCTGCTCTTCTGACAATGCAAGTAAATGCGGTGTGTCCACGGTCTAATTCGACTACTAGCGGGTATTCCGTCTAGTATCCCACACAGCCGGGGGTCGGTGTCACGGTCAGTCATTCGTCGTACCTGCGCAGAGGTAATAGGTCTTCAAGTAGTCTGAAGGGATTGGGTTCACGCTAAGTCGCAACGCGGACTTAGGTACAGAGAAGAGGTTCGTCTGGGTATTATCCCTGAAGACTACTGCTTGTTGATACAGGTTCAACTAAGTCAGGCTTAAGGCCTAACTGTCTATTGTAGAGGTCTTTTATAGTAACGAGGCGTGGTCCGTGCGCAAAGTAAGGGAACTACGAAGCGAGTCTGAAGGACATTGGTGAACGAGTCTGTAAGCTGAAACGAGGTGTTAAGTACATCAATCGTAAGTTTTAACCGAAGGGGTGATAGCTATGAAACGAGGCACTTGAGTGTCAACCGTGCTTGCGCAATATGTGAGTCAATCGGTATGAGTCATGAGTCAGGTCTGTCACGGGGTAAAAGAGTCATGTGATAGTGGGAAACGAAAAAGATGGGGTCCGTTCCAGCGGATCGTAACAAGCTGGGACCAGTTGTCTTGTTGGAAATTGCAGAAGATGCATAGGTATTGTTTGAGTTCTTGGTTGACTCTTTCTGTTTCTCCATCTGTCTGGGGGTGATAGGCAGTGCTGAGGGAGGATTTTACTCCTAGGTGTTTCCAGAGTTCTTGGATTACTTTGGCCGCAAATTGAGGTCCTCTGTCTGAGATAATCTTCTTGGGTAGTCCAGTTCTTTTCCAGACATGTTCCAGGTAGAGGTCGGCAGTTTGTTCTGCGGTGATAGTTTTGTGGCATGGGATGATGATTGTTGCTTTGCTGAAGCGGTCTACTATGACTAGAAGGCTGTCGAAGCCTTGTGACGGTGGTAGGTCGACAATAAAGTCCATGGTGGTAGTCTGCCATACATTGGCGGGGATTTCATTGGGTTGTAAGGGTACGATGGTTTTGGGGAGCTTCTTGGTTTCTTGGCACGTCGCGCATCCCTCTACATAGTTTTTAACAAATGTAGACATTCCTGGCCACCAGTAGTTTTGGTTGACTAGTTCGTAGGTTTTCCATTGTCCAGGGTGTCCTGTAGCGCGAGCGTCGTGGTGTAGTTTGAGTATGTCATGCCGAAGTTCTGTTACTTTGGGTACGTAGATCTTTCCTTTGTGTAGGACGAGGCCCTCTTCTAGGTTCCAATCTTCTAATCCCTTTGCAATTGTGTGAGGTCCATTTCGTAGGATTGAGGAGAGTGCTTGGGGGACCTCTTGGTCGTGGTGTTGGGTGTCCTTCAGGCGTTGGTGTAGGTCTCTATCTCCTGCTGAGACTACCACTCCTGGGCGAGTTGCTCGGATGGCAAAAAACTTTTGGTCGAGCAGGACACGGTCTTCATTGTCGTGCTCCATCCCCTCTTTATGATCTGGACGCTGGGACAGTGCATCTGATTTGTTATGTGTTTCTGGGTGGTGTGTAATGGTGAAGTCAAATTGGCTGAGTAGGAGGGCCCATTGGGCTTGTCAACGGGATAGTTTTTGTTTGGTCATGAAGTAGCGAAGATTGTGGTGGTCCGTCCAGATGTCTGTAGTGCTTGGTGTACCTTCCAGGTAGTGTCGGAAGTGCATAAGTGCTGTCACAATAGCTAAGAGTTCTTTGTCGTGGATAATATAGTTGCGTTCAGCCGGGTTGAGGGACTTTGAGTAGTAGGCAACGGGGTGGAAGCGGTTGAGTTTGTCTGCTTGTTCTAGGATGGTGCCAAGTGCATATTCACTTGCGTCTGTGATCAATCGGAAGGGTTTTGAGTGGTCCGGTAATAGGAGTACTGGGGCTGTCGTGAATGCAGTGATGAGTGCGCGGAAGGCCATTTCTTGTTCGTTCATCCAGAGGAATGGGGTATCTTTCTTGGTGAGGTTAAATAGGGGGCGCGCGATGGCTGAGTAATCTCTAATGAATCGTCGATAGAAATTACAGAATCCTAGGAAGGCTTGTACATCATGTACATGTGTGGGAGTTGGCCATTGTATAATGCCACTGATTTTCAGGGGGTCCATGGAGATTCGTCCCTCTTCTATCTGTAGGCCTAGGTAGTCAATAGATCGGGCTTGGAAAGTGCATTTTTCCGGCTTTAGGAAGAGGTCAAAGGCGAGGAGTTGTTTAAGGACATGGTGAGTGAGGGCATCCAGCTGCGCTAGGGTTTTTGCAAAGATGAGGATGTCGTCCATGTAGACTACAACTTGTCCTTCTTCAATAAGGTCTCGTAGAACCATATTCATGAAGCATTGGAAGGTTGCGGGGGAGTTGCAGAGGCCAAAGAACATGACCAGAGGTTCATAGAGTCCCAATGGGGTTTTGAAGGTGGCTTTCCATTCATTGCCTTCCTTGATTCTGATGTTGTTGTATCCCCATCGCACATCAAATTTGGTAAAATAGCGTGCACCTTGGAGTTTATCGATTAGTTCGGGGATGAGTGGCAGTGGGTAAGCATCTTTGACTGTCACTTTGTTGAGTGCGCGGTAATCTTGGACTGGTCGGAGAGATCCGCCTTTCTTCTCTACAAAGAAGAAGGGGCTTGCTACTGGGGCATTAGATTTTCGGATGGTTCCGCGCTGTAGGTGTTCTGCTAGGAACTCCGTTAGGGCTTTCATTTCGTCTGGGGTTAGTCGGTAAATCCCACAGTCCTTTCTGGTGGCGTTAGGTTTTAATTCGATGCCATGGTCCCATGGACGCCGCTGGGGTAGGCGTTGGGCGGCTTGGTCATTGAAGATGTGTTTGTACTGGAGAAACTGTGCGGGGATGATTTCTTCTAATGGGTGTGGTGTTTTCATGGTCTGGGCTAGTTGCGTGGCTGTGGTGGTTTTTGCTTGTATGCAGATTGCTGCAGTTCGGAAGGCTTGTTCAAGTTTGTCTTCGAGGTTGAGGGGGTCTTTGTGTTCTGTGGCAATAAATGCGATTGCTGCATGCAAGGGAAAGTCTGGTTCGTCGTGTGTGTCTTCGTGGTTGATTTTGATGCTTTGAATGTGAATGGAGTGGCAAAGGGGTGGTTGCTTAGTGACTTTGCATGTCCTGGGGTAGCGAGATAATTCGAGGGTGTCTTTCTCCCAATCGATGATTGGGTTGTGGTGGCATAGCCAATCGGTTCCAAGGATGATGTCATAATTTCCGATGTTAGTGACGTAGAATTCTGCTTGTTCGTCGTGTTGTGTCGGGGGTTTTCCAATCCTGAGTCGTTGGATTGTGGTATGGGATATCAATCCACCTTTGTTTTCCGAACCATCAACATTTTGGGCTGGTAGAGGTTGTCTGAGGGTTCGCAAGGTGAGTTTGTGTCGTTTGGCGAAGTTTTCATGTATTATCATTCCTTCAGCGCCGCTATCCACTAGCGCGTGTGCACTGATTTCTTTCCCACTGATTTTCCCAACAAGGAACACTCGGAGTGCAATGGAAGGAGAACGTATATTTCTAATCACTTCTGGAGATACAGGGTCCGAGTCAAGAGTATCTAGAATCACATAGCGATTCAGGGTAGTGTGGGTGGGAAAGCGAACCGTTCCTACAGACAGTGTGGCTGTGGAATGTCTTAAAAATCCGAAGGGGCTGAGTGCAGTCACTCGATTACATCTGTTAAGTCGTTCCTCCAAGTTATCACTTGGGCGACAGAGACAGGGGCTTCGCTTGGCTCTTCAGGGGTTTCTTCTATTGTAGCCGAGCTTCTTACACGAGTTCCTGGAGTGCCTTGGCGATTAGCCGAGCTTTGATTGTTTTGGTTCTTGCCGATCGTGTTCTTCCTAAGACGGCATTCTCGGGCCATGTGATTAGGTTTGCTGCAATACAGGCACAGCTTCTCTTTGAAGCGCTGTTCGTGTTCTTGCTTCGAAAGTGGGCCCTGCGGGTTTGTCGGGCGTTCATCCCATTCCCCTTGATACAGATTGATCTGCAGGGGTGATTCTTCTCCCGTTGTGGTGCTTCTAGCGCGCACGGGACGTTCTCCCTGGGCGCGGAATGCGGGGGTGTTATAGAGATGATAGATGCAATTGAATTTGCGTGCTTTCTCCACCAATTCTGTTAAGGTGGCGGGCTGGGGCGACAGCCCCAGTAGCCTGGTATGTAGTCCTTGATTGAGATTGACGTGGAAGGCGTACATGTGCGTAGATTCGTCTACTCCGGCGCGGGATGCATGGGTGGATGTTATGGACTTACCTCAATCTACAGGGCAAGCCACACCTCCTGGTCCTGGAACTCATCCCCCCTCCTTTCAATCCACACCCATTCCCATCCCCAAACACGCCTGTATCCACTGGGCCTTCTGCAAGAAGTCTGGATGCAAGTGGCATGCCTAGACTCACTATTGTTCTGATGTGTGGCACCTTTGTCCTGACGTTCTGTGGGACTTATTGTGGCCTGATACTGATATGCTTACTGATCCAATGACTGGATGCTTACTGATCCAATGACTGACTGTTCCCATGTTATTGTTCCAAAGTCCAAAAATGCACTCTATGATATCATAGCTTACTGATAGCTTACTGATACTTAGGAAGAGCTGACAGGCCTGAGAAGACTGCTTATTGATCGTACTTGCTACTTACAAATCCCTAAGTAGCAGACTTGTATTTAAACCCTTCAGCAGTTGTAGAGTTGAGCCAAGCTCGACTTAATCATACATTGGTCTTGCTGACTATCATCTCACCTATTGGAGTGACCCTTCTCATCATCTAACCAACTCTCGCTCCCCTTGGATAACCTCCAAGGAACTTCAAAGCTTAGTGATTGGGCTATACCAATCAGCACTCCAGAACAGGTGAGACGCTACTGCGAACTCTATCAAGAGTCGAGCGTCAGCGATTCTTGACAGTGGACCATTCTTGGTACCATTCATTGAAGGGGTGGTTCCCTTGACGTAAGGAGTGCATAATAGTCGAGGCTTCTAGCGCCGACTCGGCTGGAATAAAGTGTGCCGTGAAGGTTTTCTTAAAGGTGGCCCAAGTTCCGTAATTGATTGGTGTCTTCTTTAGCGCTTCATTAGCGCGTTCCCGAGCCCAGTCACCAGCCGGGGTTCCAAGTTTAAAGTGTGTCAGGGCGGCAGAGACTTTTCTGCTTTCATCGGAAAACATTCCATCATTGAGATAGTAGTAGTTGGCTAAGTTGGACCAGAATGTCTCAGCATTGCTGGCTTTGCTGTCGAATGGCTCTGGGGAGGTTCCAAGGGGTTTGTTTGACGCTGGAGTTGCCATAGTTGGTGTGCGTGTGACAGGTGGTACTGGGGCTCTTTGTGGCATGGGCGAGGAGTGTCTAAGGGGTGCTGTTGGTAGTCTGGCACTAGTCTGGGGTGTCGGGAGTGTCGTGGTGATGTTAGGTGTTGGTGGGACGTTTCTGCTAGGGGTTACTTGTGAGGTAGATGCCTCTGGTTCATTGAAGGATCCTGGGATGGGCGATAAGATGGAGGATACTGTTTCCTTGTCTGTGGAGTCGAAGTTTACTGGTCGGTTGTTGTTGTAGACCCACTGTCGTGTGGAGTTACTCCAGTGGACTGGTTTTCCGTTGTAGTCACCTTTTCCGGTGCTGGAGTTGAATTTTTCGATGTGTTCAGCTCCAGGGTGTCTGGTGCGATAGACTTCTGCTGTGATTTCTTGGTTTCCTTCTAAGAAAAACCACTTTCCATCAAGATTAGCGGTGTAGACTGCCTTGTCTTGCCACTTGGCTATGAAGAAGGGGTCCTCATCATCTTGGCTTATATGGGCAGCTGGTTCGAGGAAGTCAAAAGGGATGAGTGCTTGTTCTTCTGGGGTCGGTTTTCTTTTTGTGGTCATCCACTAGATTCTGGGGTTTATCGTCCAGGAGGTGTTGTTCCAGGGATAGAAGATGTTGAAGGCGGGTTCTAGGATGGGGCGATCGGCCGAGTTGTGCCTGATTTGTCTCCGAATATAACAATATTCTTCATTTACACCATGTTGGGACAAGGTGGTGCATACTTTCCAAAGTAGATTTTGGAAGTTTAGTGCTCCTGTCGAGAATTTGCTTGTTTCAGCGAGTGTGTGCATGTACACCACGTAGGGGTGTTCTCTGTTATTCCACGCCTCTTTACAATGCTCTTTAAATTCAAGTTGTTCCCTTCTATTTCTTGTGGGGAGTACATCAGACAAGTAGATTTGTTCGGGATAAAAACAGTGCAATTCAATGGGTACAGGGGGCACTGTTTCTGAACCACTACTATGCTCTGCTCTAGGGAACGGTCCTATCTGTCTCTGTAATAAAGGGACAGTGGGGTTTGCTGGGGGGCGTTGCGCTGGGCGAGACTGGGGGGCGTAGACTGGGATTGGAGCTGGGGGTTCTGAGTTCGGGGAGTGTTCGTTTGTTGGAGCAAGGAATGTTCCGGGGCGTCTGGGGTGTGGTGTTCCAGGTGCGGCTGGTAGATTTGGTTGGGTCGATTGTGACCTTGCAAAGTGGGGTCTTCTTGGTGCCAGGATTTTTACTTTAATGGAAAGGGAGAACTTGAGCTCCAGGGGTCCACAGGACTATGTTCTCTGGAGTGGGTGGAGTGTCTGGGTGGTAGTTGCAATCGCAGACTTCTTTCTTGCACAGGCAATTGGTAGGGCGGTATGTGTTCCACTCAGGGGTTCCCCAACCGTCGTTAACTGAAGGGGTGTATTCTGAAGTAGGCAGTGATTCTACTGCTGTAATGGACGCGGGTGGTGCTGGTACCGATGTGGGAGTGGGGTCTAGGTTTCTCTCTCGGTTTGGGGGACTTCTGGGTCGGTTTAGTGCTGGGGTGGTGCCGATCAGAGGTGATGGGTTGTAGATGTTGGTTGGGTCTATGGTTCTGGGGTCTGAGTTATCAAGGGTGACGTCCCAAATGAGGTTGTTCCACTTGTAGGTGTATTATCTGCCGTCTGCTTGTACAAAGTGGTAGACGGTGCCTTGGTGGGTGGACTGGGAGACTAGCTTAACTTCTGCGAAGGTTAAGCGGACTTCTTCGTGGGTAAGTCGGTAGGTTGTAAGGAAGCGCAGGCGTCTTCCTTCGAGAAGGTCTTGTTGATAGCTGAGGGTGTGGGGTAAGATGTGGGTTCTCCACAGATAGTCTTCTTCTTCTGTGAGGGTGAGGTTGTTAACGGGTTCTCCACCAATTAGGCGTTGCTTGAGATGCCAATATAATAATTGTTGGCATGACTGGAAAAGGATGTCGTCGAGGGTTTTGTCCACGAGCGTGTTGTACTCATGCTGGGGGAGAAGGGTGCCGAAGGGGAGTAGATCGAAAAGGAAAGCCCAGATGTGGGTTTCAGAGGACCAGCAGTCGACTTTGCTGTGACCGTGTGCATTGATGACGTGTCTTTCAGGGAAAAGTTGTTCTAATAGGGTGTCGTAGTGCGGTGCGAGGAGTTGGTGACAGCAGTAGGCAATTTGCCTTTCTTTGTCCTCACGCAGTGTTTGGAGGGACACTAAAGCACTTGATTTATATCTCTATGCAACTATACACTTCTAAACTACGCACTGGTAGCTCAGGAGTGGGGTTCGATATAAACGTGTTCTCTGTCAGGGCACACGTGATTGAGGAGAGACGGGGGGTCTACTGGGAGTCTTGGGGAAAAGGTGTAGCAGGTTAGTGTGGGGAAGAGGTGGAAGAGATCGATGATGTGGTTCGTAATCCACTCAATCTCAATGTTCCTGTCCTCGTCGAAGTGTATGCGCCTGTAAGTATAGCGCAGGCGGCCGTCTAGGAAGTCTTGGACAGTGATGAGGGCAAGGGTGTCATGGTACGCAGCTAGGAAGGGGGGTGGAAGATCTTTAAATTTCTTGGCGAGGGATTCGGCGAAGGAGTAGACGAGGTGACCAAAGGGGAAGACGTGGTCCGGGGGGTAGACACCAAGGTTGGAGCAGATAATTAGGGGTTTGAGGGACCACTGTCTGGCGAGATCTTGGTCAGTAACTCCTACTTTGGAGATGTGGTAAACGCGGGACCGGAAGGGGGTGACGAAGGCAGCAGGTGGGTGTAAGCAGAGGTAGTCGGCAGATGGGATATGTTCAAGGAGGTCGATGCTGGTGGTTAGCTCAGTAGCACGCCAGGTGCGATGTCTGTTGGGGCTGGTGATCACCGAGAACTGGTGAGGGTGTTTGTGGGCTCTGATGCCATTGTGGATGCAGGGAGGGGGTTGGAAGAAGTGTTGGTTGTCATAGTTCGGAGGTTCTTCTGGTTCCTGGTTCGGGTCAAGGTTCTCAGGGTCAGGGCGAGGAGGAGGAGGGACAGGAAGGTCCTGAAGTGCAGGGTGAGTCAGAGAGAAAGGAGGAGGAGGAAGAGCAGCAGTGCTGCCATCTAGGTATTGAAGTTCTGGGGAAGGGGTGCGGACAGGCTCAGCTCCGGCTCTTGGGACGAGCTGGGCAAGTTCTGCGAGGTCAGCTGGGTCAGTGGCAATTGGGAGCGGGATGTGGGGGAAGGTGAAGTTGTAAGACACTTAACGTGACCGGTATGGTCAGGAGGGGTGTTAGAGACTGTCCAGGTGTGGCGAACTTACTGCTGGGTCGACAGTAATTCGCTAGGAGGGTTCTGGATGGACAGGGGACGTGGGTTGACGATACAGGTCGAGTGTCGGGACACAGGGGATTTCAGAGGATACAGGGGAGGGCTTGGGCACTGAGCCGCTTAGTGCAAGGCAGTAAGGGGAGGAGACGATGGGAGTGTCACAAATGGACAGTCTGAGGACTGTCTGCTCATATTGGGAGTCCTTATATACACAGAGATAGTACTCTAGTAAGCGTTATTACTCTAGGGGCTATTCTTGGTCTGTCTTGTTGTTCCAATGGCATAATGCCATCTGTCCTTGGTCTGGATCATCCAACAGGTTGGGGAGGAGTTATTCTAGGCGCTTGGGGTTGTGGCACGCTTCCTTGGGGGTTGTGGCCACTTCGCTTCTCAAGGTATTTTAGGATTGATGCAGATCTGTGGCCAGATCTGTGCCTCTGGCGATCCCCTGTTCCGATCTTAGAGATATCTAGATCATCTAGGGTCCTAGATGTGATCTGGGGATTCCCTTGGGGATTTCCCAAGGGGTTCTCTTTGGATCTATTTGTGTATGGCCTTGCTGGCACTTTGGGGGTCTCTGGGGCATTGTGGGAGCATTGGGGTTGTCCCCCTTTGCTAGGTCGTCCCCTTTCATTGCAGGGAGGTCTCTGGACATTGTCCTGTCCGTTCCCTTTGATTCCTGTGGTTCCGGAGGTCGCTGTTCGTGACAGTAGGGTAAGGGAAGACTAAAGAGAGAAAGGATAAAGCGAGTGTACGAAAGGGGTAACATACAAATATCAAATGCTGTCTGAGTGCGATGCTCCAAATCGCTCGTTCCGAGCCCAACAGTGGACCTCTCCTTACACTGGCAAGACAAAAAAGACATCTTTGCACAACAATTGATTGAAGAATATCACAAGGAACATCCCATGGCTATAAGAATTGCAAGGGTACAAAAGGAAGGGTCGATGGACGGCGAAGAGGCCCATCATACCATTGCAACTCTTACCCAAGCCTTCTCCCAACTCACACTATCTCACATGTCTGCAGCCCCTTCGCCTACTCCCTCGCACATCTCAGTAGTCTCCACCTGTCCCAACACACCTGAGATCCTCCGAATCCCCCCTCGGACAGAGGATGCATCGACAGGCAGGGAAGGAAGCATCCCTAGTGTCGAGGAACTCCAAGTACTGCCAGGGCTTGGAATTACCCAAGCACATGAAGGATCATCGGCACACTGGGAAGGTAGCAGTGCCGGAGGTGAAGCTTTGGGGTTCCAAGAACCTGTCCAGCCTGCCTCCGAAGCCCCTGATGAAGGGGAAAGAGGAGCTGGCACAACCCTCACAGAGGGGCAGACTGGTCTCCCACCTTGGACACCTGCCAGTACCAGCCGATCCCTGGAGGAAGAAATCGCCCCTACCCCAGCTTCGCCACACACCACCACCAGCCAACAAGCCACACCCAAACTGGTTGGTCATGAGGGAGACCAAGAAGAAGACGACCACCCAGGAGAGGGGTGGGTCAGGTGGAACCCAAGTTGCAGTTTCACCAAAACAGAAGTCCTACAAGAGGAGATGTACAAGTGGAAGGGAGCAAAGTATCAGAAATTTCTGATCCAGAACGGAGATCCCAAGGTGTTTAGCACCATGGGAAAGGGGAAACCAGAGTATGGGGAAAGCCTCCACCCTGCCCTAGCTGAAGGATTTTTCCTTGGGAGTGCAAGGAAGAAGACCTAGAGAAGTTCCTGCTGGAGCACTACTTCTGGGACCGATCACTGATCAGAGGAGCAGAACTGGTCAATGATAACAGAATCTTCGCAGAGATGTATCGCCTCCAGGCTTCGGCAATTGAGAAAAAGTACCTCGACCTAGAGCAAGTGTTACGCCCTGTGGTGCATAAAGGCCAGACGTTGGCAGTTTGGGGTCGGGTGCTTAAGTGCGCTCTACGTTCGGGGGCTGGTCTCCCTACTCAGCGGGTTTCTGCTTGGATAGCAGTCCAAGACTTTCAGTTCGAGAGCCTGACGCACACTGGTGCTGCTCTATCTGACAATGCAAGTAAATGCAGTGTGTCCACAGTCTAAGTTGACTACTAGTGGGTACGCCGTCTAGTATCCCACACAGCTGGGGGTCAGTGTCACGATCAGTCATTCGTCGTACCTTCGCAAAGGTAGTAGGTCTTCAAGTAGTCTGAAGGGATCGGTTCACGCTGAGTCACAACGTTGACTTAGGTACAGAGAAGAGAGGGTTCAACTGGGTATTATCCCTGAAGACTACTGCTTGTTGATACAGGTTCAACTAAGTCAGGCTTAAGGCCTAACTGTCTATTGTAGTGGTCTTTTATAGTAAAGAGGCGTGGTCCATGCGCGAGGTGGGGGAACTATGAGATGAGTCTGGGGAACATTAGAGACGAGTCTAAAGGTGAAACGAGGTGTTAAGTACATCAATCGTAAGTGGTAAGCGAAGGGGGTAATGGATACGAAATGAGGTACTTGAGTATCAATTGTGCTGCGCAATATATGAGTCAATTGGTATGAGTCACGAGCTGTGGCGCCTGGAAGTTGCTGAGTTCGCCATCAAAGCCAGGCCCTTCGCCGCGAGCAGCTTTCTTTTTCTCTTTGAGGGTAACAGCAAGAGCAGCTTAGCAAGGAGGCACAAGCACTCACTAACAAATGGGTCGAACTCGACCGAAAGAGGCGGAATGTCGAGTTGGAGATCTGCGAAGCTAAAAGGTACCTCACCGAGGCCCAAGCCCTGGAAAGGATCAGGGAAGCCTACGACAACAGAGACCCAAAGGCATTAATATCCCCAGGAGAAGGGGGGGACTGGCTGATGAGCATGGGGATGGGGCAGAGATACCATCTACCCCACACGCCCAAGGTCCCCGAGAACTGCCACTACCATGGCTTAGGAGCGGGCCACACAGAGGATCAATGCCATGACCCCCACAATAGGTGTCGACCAGGAGGGCTGTGCAATTTTACCTCGATATATTGGCAAGGTACCTTGATGCCCTTATGCCTACCTCCAAAGCAAGGAGGTGGAAATAAGGGAGCAGGAAAGTCGAGACCATATCCAGAAGACCCTACACCCCTTTCCTGTTACGGGGTCATCGGTCACATGAGAAAGAAAGAAAGAGAAGAAAAATGGGGTCCGTTCCAGCGGATCGTAACAGGTGACTGCTTACCTTATACAGGACACTACAAACCGGTTGCATTGAAGTCCAAGTGCCCGCTATCTCCTCCCTCATTGCTGCCTGGATTTCCTCCAAGTCCTCTTCCAGATGAGCATCATCCTCACCATCTCCCTCATCCATCTCCTTCTCCACTTTTTCTGCATGTTTCAGCAATTCAGCAAGCTCTGTCTCATTGAGCTCTTTGTCAGGTGAGTGCTCATCCATGTCGTCATTCTCATTTTGTTCGTCATCCTTCGCAGATTTTTTTGATGCATCAAATTGATGCAATATTACCTTGGCTACAAGATTTACGATGTGTGCAAGACACTGGACGTGGTTGACAGGGCCTGGAAAGTGGCGAAGGACTTTGGTGAGGGTGTCAATGATCTTGTCGTTGGTGCTGGCGTTGTCACAGGTGACAGCAAGGATCTATTATGGTAAACATGTAAGTCTTTTCAGCTTGGAGGAATTGATCTTAATCAAACACCCACTTTGTCAGAGATTCCAAAGTCATCAAGGATTTTTGCAAATGCGGCAGTGAGATTACGCCCTGAGTGCAAGACGGCCAACTCCACGATATCCAACAGCAAACTGATGGGCTTTCCATCGTGCTCAAGGTGGACCATCAGGGCTATGAATGCCCTGTGGTTGGGCGATGTCCACACGTCTGTCGCAAAACTCAAATGGCTGTCGTATTCCTGGAGATCGTGTAAGTGCTCAATTTATATGATGTGTTAATGAGAACTAACCTGTAACATTTTTATGATACGATCTTTGACTCTACGGAAAACAACGTGTACATCCTGAGCGACCATTCGGGATGACGGAATTCGATAGTGTGGGCGGCCAGTCTTCATTAATTGGTGAAAGCCGGGATTGTCAACGATGCTCATGGGTTGCATGCTTTCTGCGACCCATTGAACGCATTCGATTCTGTTGGACATTAGCAAGTGTCAGATAGGGTGAAGTTGACATACCTTGTCTCCTTGTAGGTGTGTTGGCATGCTATAAAGGTGAGCTTTCCCTTGCCTTATCTCTCGAACGTTGCAGTGATTGACCCATCCTTCAGCATTTTGGCCGCCACAAGACCCTCACGAATGTTGGCAACAACTTTATTCTCGTCTGCTGGCTCGATGATCTCACAACCCCAGTGTGGCAAACTTACTGCTGGGTCAACAGTAATTCGCAAGGAGGGTTCTGGATGGACAGGGGATGTGGGTTGATGATACGGGTCGAGTGTCGGGACACAGGGGATTTCAGAGGGTACAGGGGAGGACTTAGGCACTGAGCCACTTAGTGCAAGGCAGTAAGGGGAGGAGACGATGGGAGTGTCACAAATGGACAGTCTGAGGACTGTCTGCTCATATTGGGAGTCCTTATATACACAGAGATGGTACTCTAGTAAGCATTATTACTCTAGGGGTTATTCTTGGTCTGTCTTGTTGTTCCAATGGCATAATGTCATCTGTCCTTGGTCTGGATTGTCCAACAGGTTGGGGAGGAGTTATTCTGGGCGCTTGGGGTTGTGGCGCGCTTCCTTGGGGGTTGTGGCCACTTCGCTTCTCAAGGTATTTTAGGATTGATGCAGATCTGTGGCCAGATCTGTACCTCTGGCGATCCCCTGTTCCGATCTTAGAGATATCTAGATTGTCTAGGGTCCTAGATGTGATCTGGGGATTCCCTTGGGGATTTCCCAAGGGATTCTCTTTGGATCTATTTGTGTATGGCCTTGCTGGCGCTTTGGGGGTCTGGGGGGCGTTGTGGGAGCATTGGGGTTGTTCCCCTTTGCTGGGTCGTCCCCTTTCATTGCAGGGAGGTCTCTGGACATTGTCTTGTCCATTCCCCTTGATTCTTGTGGTTCTGGAGGTCACTGTTTGTGACACCCAGCATTGCTTCGCATGCTTGCGAAGGTTGCCGGTCGACTTCGCATCCCCTGTGTTGTTGTTATGGACTTACCTCGATCTACAGGGCAAGCCACACCTCCTGGTCCCGGAACTCATTCCCCCTCCCATATCTTCGGACCCACACCCATTCCCATCCCCAAACACGCCTGTATGCACTGGGCCTTCTGCAAGAAGTCTGGATGCAAGTGGCATGCCTAGACTCACTATTGTTCTGATATGTGGTACCTTTGTTCTGACGTTCTGTGGGACTTATTGTGGCCTGATACTGATATGTTTACTGATCCAATGACTGGATGCTTACTGACCAGATGACTGACTGTTCCCATGCTATTGTTCCAAAGTCCAAAAACGCACTCTATGATATCATAGCTTACTGATAGCTTACTGATACTTAGGAGAGAGCTGACAGGCCTGAGAAGATTGCTTATTGGTCGTACTTGCTACTTACAAATTCCTAAGTAGCAGATTTGTATTTAAACCCTTCAGCAGTTGTAGAGTCGAGCCAAGCTCGACTTAATCATACATTGGTCTTGCTGACTATCATCTCACCTATTTGGAGTGACCCTTTTCATCATCTAAACAACTCTCGCTCCCCTTGGATAACTTCCAAGGAACCCCGAAGCTTAGTGATTGAGCTATATCAATCAGCACTCCAAGACAGGTGAGACACTACTGCGAACTCTATCAAGAGTCGAGCGTCAGCGATTCTTGACATAAGTCAAGCTTTAAATAGCCAGTCAAGATGAAGGCTCTGTGAGAAAAACTCCAGGGGAAACAGAAGGAGGAGCTTCGAGACTCAATAGTCGTAAGCTTCCCAGAGGACCCCGAAGAAGCAGCAGACTTCCAGAACAGGGGAGCAGACAACCTACCCCTAGAACTCAGAGGAATTACCCTTTGGTCGATAAGACAGGACTTCGCCCAATCATCCTACACCATCCTAGGAATAGGAGGAGTTTGGGTGCCAGTGGAATACATCAACAACCAGTGGTATTACACTTACTGGAGTCCGGAGGAAAGAACATTTTGGACGACCAAAAGGGATCTCATCGAAAACCCGAATAAACAAGGTTTGGGGACATTAGCTGAACCCTACCAGACCGAAGAAGCCAGAAAAAGGGATACTTCTTCAGAAGAAGACATGAACACTAACAAACGGTCAGAGTCTTCAAGAGAAAGAACTCCAATACTGCAAAGACACGGAGTGGACAGAAGTGAATACAGTCTTCACGTCGAAATACAGCTGTTGCCAGAAGTAGAGACCATCACTAGGCAACTAAAAACAATCGATATCAGCCCACAACGAAGGTTGAACGAAGCCATCGATCAGCTCATAATGGCCACAATGACTTCCACCGAAGAAAGAACTGCAGACGTCACCTTCCAAAGCCTACAGGAAGGATCCTCTATCCAAACCACCTTTACCCCTATCCCAGTACCAGACCCAGCGCATGGGAGTGGAGGTGGTGGAGGAGGAGGAGGAAATCCTCCAGGAGGAGGAGGTGGTCCCCCAGGAGGAGGAGGTGGCCCCCCAGCCCTCCAACCAATGGCCACTGTGATGCAACAAGCAGCCCAAGGAGGAGGAGGACTGGATGGACACCCACCAGACATCTTCGATGGCAACAGGAAAAATGCAGAATCATTCATGTACGACTTCACAGTCTGGGCCTGGATCAATTCGCACAAGAGAGTAATGGCCCGACCCCTGAGCCGA
Organism: Russula dissimulans; assembly: GCA_022376545.1. NCBI lineage: Eukaryota > Fungi > Basidiomycota > Agaricomycetes > Russulales > Russulaceae > Russula > Russula dissimulans. Next base: position 158,423 of record WTXJ01000074.1, read on the forward strand.
GTAGCCTTGGCCATCACCTACATCAGAGGGGATAGGGTTCGAGAATGGACCAAAGCCCAGATCTGCGCTGCCAACGATAGAGTAACTGGAGGAATGAATGTGGATAATGACCAACACTGGATAAGGTTCAAGAACGACTTCATCATCACCTGGAAGGATGACAGCCTACTCGAAGATGCTCAATTTAAACTGTCAGCATTGAGCATGAAGAGAGATATGCCCCTACACGAATACATTTCCACCTTCAATGCCCTCATCACCGAGCTAGGGTGGGACAGAAACCATCAGGGGACAGTTCGAGCATTCAGAATGGGGCTGAAATCCTGGTTAGCCACTGCGATTTTAAGAAAGGATAACTGTCCAGCAGACGACGACCTTGAAGGGTGGCAAGAGGCTGCTAGGAAAGAGGTTGTCAAAGCCAAAAGGATCAAGCAAGAAGCTGGAGGATTCAGAAGGGGCGGACTCACTGTTCAGGAAAACATGTTCCAACAATTCTTCAAGGACCATCCTATCCCAAAGAAAGCTCCCAGAGACCCAGATGCCATGGATGTAGATGTCATCGACACTAAACCCAAGGGCCGACCCCCAGGAAGGTTCCAACAGCTCACATCTGAAGAGCGAAAGAAACTCATGAGCGAAGCACGATGCTTCAGATGCAAGAAACAAGGGCACATGTCCAGGAATTGCCCAGACAGAAAGACGACACCTGGGAAGAAGCCCTCAGCCAAAGTGTTATGGACTCACCTCGATCTACAGGACAAGTCCCACCACCTGACCTCGGAATCCATCTCTCCTCTTTTGGATCCACGCCCATTCCTATCCCCAAACACGCCTGTATGCACTGGGCCTTCTGCAAGAAGTCTGGTTGCAAGTGGCACGCCTAGACCCCTTATTGTTCTGAAGTGTGGTACCTTTGTTCTGACGTTCTGTGAGACTTACGATGGTCTGATACTGATATGCTTACTGATCCAATGACTGATTGTTCCCATGTTATTGTTCCAAAGTCCAAAAACACACTCTATGATATCATAGCTTATTGATGGCTTACTGATACTTAGGAAGAGCTGACAGGCCTGAGAAAGACTGCTTATTGATCGTGCTTGCTACTTACAAATCCCTAAGTAGTAGACTTGTATTTAAACCCTACAGCAGTTGTAGAGTCGAGCCAAGCTCGACTTAATCAAACATTGGTCTTGCTGACTATCATCTCACCTATTGGAGTGACCCCTTTTTCATCGTCTAACCAACTCTCGCTCCCCTTGGATAATCTCCAAGGACCACCGAAGCTTAGTGATTGAGCTATATCAATCAGCACTCCAGAACAGGTGAGACGCTACTGCGAACTCTATCAAGAGTCGAGCGTCAGCGATTCTTGACACAAAGTCATGGAGGCGGAAGAAGAGGAGTCTACTGTGGAAGATGACAAGGATGAAGTAACGTCCCAAGCATCCACAAAAGTCGGATCAATCAAAGGGAAAGGAGGGCTAATGGCGCATATCAATGCCTTAACCATTGAAGAAAAAGAGGAGCTGTTCGACAAACTGATTAGCGAGGGTTTTTGAGAAGTTCCAAGCCGACGGCCTGGCTTAGGAATACTAGCATGAGTAGAGAAGAACAAGAAATGTACATTAAACGACTCACTTCCATGAATGTACCATTTTCCTTTCAAACTGCTCATGCGAAGGCCGAAGAAACAGCTCTGTTGGACAGTGGAGCTACGGAAAATTTCATCGACGTAACTACCTGGAAAAGGATGAGAGTCGGAAGGCGGCCTCTAGTCAAACCAATCAAAGTCTATAACGTCGATGGAATAGAGAACAAACAAGGAGAAATGACTCACTACTGTTGCCTGAGAGTCTCCTACAATGACCAAGAAGACCTCCAAGAGTTTTACATCACAGACTTAGGGAAGGACCGTCTAATATTGGGATACCCATTCCTCCAAACCTTTAACCCAAGAGTAGATTGGAGGAAGGGGAAGCTGCTTGAAGGCACAGTCAAAATCCAAAGCAGCATGTACAAACACCTAGACCACATGGTCACCAGGTGGCAAATCAAGGCCATTAAAAGTCTGGGCAAGCCTAAGGAGGGCGAAGCCATCTACGTCAGAAGGACGACCATATCCCAGGAAATGGCCAAACAATACCATCAGAAAGGCACCATACAATTACATGAGGTGCCAAAGGAATACCAAAGGTACAAGGAAGTTTTCTCAGAAGAAGCAGCCAGAAGATTTCCTCCAAACCAAAACCCAAACGCCACAGTGGAGTTATTACCGGGAGCACCAGAACAGTTGGACTGCAAAGTCTACCCCTTAACCAAACCGGAAACGGAAACACTGAAGAAGTTCCTTGCAGAAGAGCTAGAAAAGGGGTTTATCGAGGAATCAGCCTCGCCCTACACCTCCCCTGTATTCTTCATAAACAAGAAGAATAGCGCCGATAAACGACTCATCATCGATTATCGAAAACTCAATCAATGGACAAAAAGGGATAATGGCCCCTTACCTCGAATTGATCGCCTTTTGCAACAAATGGAAGGGAAGGAAATTTTCTCAAAGTTCAACATCAGATGGGGGTACAATAATATTCCTATCAAAGAAGGAGACCGACAGAAAGCAGCCTTAAAAACACCATTAGGGACGTATCAACCCAAGGTGCTATACTTCGGAATGAAAAACACCCCAGCTCAATGGACGTGGTTGATGTGGCGCAACTTCAGAACATGGAGGGACAAGTGGTTCGATCACATGGACACTTCAGCTGGCAGTTATATGGACGACTTCTTCATAGCCAGCAAGAAGACGCCTAAAGGAAAGGAAGGACATAAGCAATGCACGCATGAACTACTTGGACTGATGGCCAAACATCAATATCACTTGCGACCAGCGAAGTGTCAATGGGAACAAACACAAATGGAATTCCTAGGAATCCTAGTCGAAGCAGGGAAGATGAGGGTGGATCCAGCCAAACGAGATGGGATCAGCAAGTGGCCTTGAGTTCTCCAGAGCAAGGTGGACGTCCAGCGAACCATGGGAGTCCTACAGTACCAAAGAAGATTCATACCAAATTTTGCTCATACGGCCAGGCCCATCTTTGCCACCATCAAGAAAGGACAAAAGTTTGAGTGGACCAAGGAAGTGGAGATTGCCTTGGACAGTCTTATCAAGAAGATCGAAGCCGATCCTCAAATAAGTCATCCCAACCCTGATAAACCCTTCGAAGTGGAAATAGATGCCTCAGACTATGCGACAGGGGCAGTGCTCATTCAAAGAGACGAAGCAGGGAAGCGAATGGAGGTGGGATACCATTCAGAGGCCCTCAATCAAGCAGAAAGGAATTATGACGTCTATGATCGAGAATTCCTGGCCCTCATCAGAGCGTTCAAATTCTGGAGATATCTTCTGGAAGGCTCCCCGCATCGAGTCAAGGTTTACACCGATCATGCCAACCTAACCAAACACAGGGAGGCACAAAAACTCTCCAGCAAGGTGGCCAGATACATAACCTTTTTGGCAAGGTTTGATTTCAACATCTGTCACCTACCTGGGAAGAGGAATGCCATTGCAGATGCCTTGTCAAGAAGATCAGATCACATGCCATCAGAAGGGGAGGAGATCAAGGCGATACCCCTTCCAGACCACTTGTTTATCAAACTCATCAGACCAATGGCGGTCGAGGAGGAAGTCCGAAAACAACAGAAACGAGAGGAGAACACTGTAATCCTTGGGGAATGGGAGAAGAAGTACGGTATCCAAAGGAGGAGGGGGTACTATTGGCACCAGCAAGCCATAGTAGTACCAAGGCCGGAACAGATCCAGAAAAGCTTGCTGGAGATCTACCACGATGGACCTACAGCTGGACACCCTGGGAGAGCTAAAACTCATCAAGATCTCCAGCAATATTACTGGTGGCCAGGAATGGGCAAATTCATCGAAGAATACATAAAGGGATGTGCAACGTGCCAGTCAAATAAAGTTATACACCACAGGAACACCCCTGGATTATACCCAATCAATCCAGAACCTAATGCGCACCCCTTTCAGACAGTAGCTATGGACTTCATAGTCAAGCTCCCTACTTCAAATGGGTACGACGCAATCCTGACCATCACCGATCACGATTGCACAAAGGGTGTCATCTTGATACCATGTCGAGAGACAATGAATGCAGAAGAGCTGGCGAAGGAATACAAAAATCGAGTATTTCCCTTTGTAGGAATACCCAGCAAAATCATCTCAGACCGGGACACAAGATTCACTAGTAACTTCGCAAAGGAAGTTTGTTCCCAACTGGAGATAGAGCAGAACATCAGCAGCGCCTACCATCCCCAAACAGATGGACAATCAGAAAGAACAAATCAGAATGTTGAAGACATCCTACGAATCTTTTGCAATTACCAACAAACAAACTGGGCAGACTACCTCCCAGTCGTGCAATACATGCTGAATGCATGGGTATCGGCCACGACAGGAAGGACCCCTTATGATCTATGGATGGGGTATGTGCCAAGGGCACATCAGCCGGAGCGCCCAAGTGAAATGCCCAGAATAGAATGGTACAACACGAGGATAAAGGAAGCGAGGCGAGAGGCGCAAGAAGCAATGAAGAGGGCGCAATCGTTGTGGAAGAAAAACACAAAGTTCAAGGAATATCAGAAGGACAAGAAGGTATGGCTCAAAGCAAAGAACATCCACACGACTCATCCGACTACCAAACTGAGACCCAAACGATACGGCCCCTTCGAAGTTACAGAAGTCATAAGCCCTGTGGCTTATCGATTGAACCTTCCAGAACAATGGAAGATTCATAACGTGTTTCATGCAAGTCTACTAATGCCATACAAGGAGACGGAGGAACATGGACCTAACTACGAAGGGCAACTACCAGACTTGGTCGAAGGGCAAGAAGAATGGGAGGTCGAAAAGGTGTTAGACTCTCGAAGATATGGGAGGGGGAAGAAACTGCAATATCTCTTAAAGTGGAAGGGTATCCCGAAGCAGAGAATACCTGGCAAGACAAAAAAGATATCTTCGCACAACAACTGATTGAAGAATATCACAAAGAACATCCCACGGCTATAAGAACTGCAAGGGTACAAAAGGAAGGGTCAATGGACAGCGAAGAGGCCCATCATTCCATCACAGTCCTCACCCAAGCCTTCTCCCAACTCACACTAGCCCACATGTCTACGGCCCCTTCGCCCACTCCCTCACACATCTCAGTGGTATCCACTCGTCCCAACACACCCGAAATCCTCCGAGTTCCCCCTCAGAGGGAAGATGCGTCTACAAGTAGGGAAGGAAGCATCCCTAGTGTCGAAGAGCTCCAGGTACCACCAGGGCTTGGAGTCACCCAAGTACACGAAGGATCATTGGCACATTGGGAAGGTAGCAGTGCCGGAGGTGAAGCTTTGGGGTTCCAAGAACCTGTCCAGCCTGCCTCCGAATCCCCTGATGAAGGGGCAAGAGGAGCTGGCGCAACCCTCACAGAGGGGCAGACTGGTCTCCCACCTCGGACACCTGCCAGTACCAGCCGATCCCTGGAGGAAGAAATCACCCCTACCCCAGCTTCGCCACACACCACCAGCCAACAAGCCACACCTGAACTGGTGGGTCACGAGGGAGACCAAGAAGAAGACGACCACCCAGGAGAGGGGTGGATTAGGTGGAACCCGAGTCGCAGTTTCACCAAAACAGAAGTCCTACAGGAAGACACGTATAAATGGAAGGGAGCTAAGTATCAAAAGTTCCTTATCCAGAACGGAGACCCTAAGGTGTTTAGCACCATGGGGAAAGGGAAACCAGAGTATGGAGAGAGCCTCCACCCTGCCCCCAGTCGAAGGATCTTCCCTTGGGAATGCAAGGAAGAAGACCTCGAAAAATTCCTACCGGAATACTACTTCCGGGACCGATCATTGATCAGAGGGGCAGAATTGGTCAATGATAATGGAATCTTCGCAGAAATGTATCGCCTCCAATCTTCAGCAGTCGAGAAGAAGTATCTCGACCTAGAGCAAGAACGGCTCAGCAAGGAAGCACAAACACTCACTAACAAGTGGGTCGAACTCGACCGAAAGAGGCGTAACGTTGAGTCGGAAATCCGAGAGGCTAAAAAGTATCTCACCGAAGCCCAAGCCCTGGAGAGGATCAGAGAGGCCTATGACAACAGAAACCCAAAGCGTTGATCTCCCCAGGAGAAGGAGGAGATTGGTTGATGAGCATGGGGATGGGGCAAAGGTACCATTTACCCCACACGCCAAAGGTCCTCGAGAACTGCCACTATCATGGCTTGGGGGCAGGCCACACAGAGGATCAATGCCACGACCCTCATAACAAGTGTCGACCTGGAGGACTCTGCGCAATTTTACCCTGGCATATTGGCAAGGTACCTCGATGCCCTTATGCCTACCTCCAAAACAAAAGAGAGGAGGTAAAGAAGCAGGAAAGCCGAGACCGCATTCAAAAAACCTTGCAGCCCTTTCCTGCCGCTCCCGCCGATCCATCTCCCATTGGATCGGTGGAGACCATCCAAGGAGTCCGTGGCCAGCTTCCTGGAGAGGGAAGTCAAGATGCCTCCAGCCCTCACTCACCTACTAGATCCAAGGGACCGAAAAGGGGGAGAGGGCAGTCAACCCTGTGTCACATGGTGGCATCCTCTGCTGCACGCAAAGGGAAGGGACGAGGGACTCCAACTCTTACCCCCAATGAGGACTCCCGATTCGGCCCTCACGTCCTATCTCAAGATAAATTCCCTATGACCGACGAATACCTAACCATGTGTCAAGAGGTCTGGAATTGCACCAAGAAACATGCACAAGATGCCTATCCCCTCACACACATAGGGGTTATTGTAGGACTCTTTCGCGCGAAGCAATGAGAAAAAGAAAGGAAGGAGAGGGAGGACCGGGAGAAGGCGGAGGCAGAAGGGGATCACCACCTCGAAGGAGGAGAAGACTATGACGATTACATTGACTGGGAGGCCCAAGATCGAGGTGACTGAGAGCTGTGGAAAGCTCGACCTTAAAGAGGAGATGATGTTATGGACTTACCTCGATCTACAGGGCAAGCCACACCTCCTGGTCCCGGAACTCATTCCCCCTCCATATCTTCGGATCCACACCCATTCCCATCTCCAAACATGCCTGTATGCACTGGGCCTTCTGCAAGAAGTCTGGATGCAAGTGGCATGCCTAGACTCACTATTGTTCTGATATGTGGTACCTTTGTTCTGACGTTCTGTGGGACTTATTGTGGCCTGATACTGATATGTTTACTGATCCAATGACTGGATGCTTACTGACCAGATGACTGACTGTTCCCATGCTATTGTTCCAAAGTCCAAAAACGCACTCTATGATATCATAGCTTACTGATAGCTTACTGATACTTAGGAGAGAGCTGACAGGCCTGAGAAGATTGCTTATTGGTCGTACTTGCTACTTACAAATTCCTAAGTAGCAGATTTGTATTTAAACCCTTCAGCAGTTGTAGAGTCGAGCCAAGCTCGACTTAATCATACATTGGTCTTGCTGACTATCATCTCACCTATTTGGAGTGACCCTTTTCATCATCTAAACAACTCTCGCTCCCCTTGGATAACTTCCAAGGAACCCGAAGCTTAGTGATTGAGCTATATCAATCAGCACTCCAAGACAGGTGAGACGCTACTGCGAACTCTATCAAGAGTCGAGCGTCAGCGATTCTTGACAGTTGTTATGGACTTACCTCAATCTACAGGGCAAGCCACACCTCCTGGTCCCGGAACTCATCCTCCCTCCCTCGGATCCGCACCTATTCCTATCCCCAAACACACCTGTATTCACTGGGCCTTCTGCAAGAAGTCTGGATGCAAGTGGCATACCTAGACCCACTATTGTTCTGATATGTGGTACCTTTGTCTTGACGTTCTGTGGGACTTATTGTAGCCTGATATTGATATGCTTACTGATCCAATGACTGGATGCTTACTGATCCAATGACTGATTGTTCCCAAGTTATTGTTCCAAGATCCAAAATGCACTCTATGATATCATAGCTTACTGATAGCTTACTGATACTTAGGAAGAGCTGACAGGCCTGAGAAGATTGCTTATTGATCGTACTTGCTACTTACAAGTCTCCAAGTATGTTACGCCCTGCGGTGCGTAAAGGCCAGACGTTGGTGGTTCGGAGTTCGGGTGCTTAAGCACGCTCTACATTCGGGGGCTGGTCTCCCTACTCAGCGGTTCTGGCTTGGATAGCGGTCCAAGACTTGGTTGAGAGCCTGACGCACACTGGTGCTGCTCTATCTGACAATGCAAGTAAATGTGGTGTGTCCACGGTCTAATTCGACTACTAGCGGGTGCGCCGCTTAGTATCCCACAAGCCGGGGTTGGTGTCACGGTCAGTCATTCGTCGTACCTGCGCAGAGGTAATCGGTCTTCAAGTAGTCTGAAGGGATCGGGTTCACGCTAAGTCACAACACGGACTTAGGTACAGAGAGAAGAGGGTTCAACTGGGTATTATCCCTGAAGACTACTGCTTGTTGATACAGGTTCAACTAAGTCAGGCTTAAGGCCTAACTGTCTATCGTAGAGGTCTTTTATAGTAAAGAGGCGTGGTCCGTGCGCAAGGTAAGGGAACTACAAGACGAGTCTGGGGAACGCTGAAGACGAGTCTAGAACGTGAAACGAGTGTCAAGTACATCAATCGTAAGTTTTAAGCGAAGGGGTGATAGTTATGAAACGAGGTACTTGAGTATCAATCGTACTGCGCAATATATGAGTCAATCGGTATGAGTCACGAGTCTAGTCTGTCAGGGGTCATCGGTCACGTGAGAACGAAAGAAAAAAAGTGGGGTCCGTTCCAGCGGATCGTAACATCACGCCCTCCCTAGGGCAACTCATTCCCACATGAGTTCGTCGGGGTCGCTCTCGTAATCCTGTAGTGACGAGCGGGTGAGTGGGGACGCGTCTTCGTCCCATCATTTGAGGAACTCGGAGGGCCATGCACGGGCCAGGCGAGTGAGGCGGGCAGCAGCGGGGGCGGCACATTGAAGGCCGTGATATTGGTGCCAGACTGGCACATTGCATTGCTTCTCTTCGCAGCGGACATGCGGGGCAATGCAGGTGAGGGATTCGTGCTGCGTGCTGGCGCAGAAGTAACAATGCCCATAATCGGGGCATTCGATGGGAGAGTGGTCTGGGGACGTCTGGAAACACTCGTAGCAGAAGATGGGTTTTCGAGGCGCGGTGTCTGTACGGGGAGTACATTTGTCGGGGGTGTCTGAGCTGGGCGGCGTCGAATGGATAGCAGGTCCTTGACCTGCACGGATAGAGAAGGGGTAGGCCTTATATGGCTCTTCGTTCGAGGGGGGTTCTACGAACATCTGCTCGATCAGGCGTGTGGCGGCTTTGGCGTGAATGAGGGAGCGGGTGGTGTTCATCAACGCATCGTCGTTGCGTTGTTGTTGCTCGGTTAGGTCTTTTATGTGGGCGGCTAACGTACCCTGACGTTCTTCTGTGCGCGGTAGCGGACGACTTCGCGATGAGTCCGGGGTCCGCCATATGGTGGACGTAGCGGTCGACAATCTCGCCATCGTGGACTCCGGGTTAAAGGCGGCAGGTGGTCGTCTCGGATGTCTTTGTTGTCGGTGAGGTTGGGGCGGGTGTCAGCGCGTCGTGCTCGCAATGGTTGTCGGTAGGTTGGGTGTCCTTTGCCGAAGGTCCCTTCCAAGGTGGTGTCCTCTCCGTCGAAGACGTACCGGATGTATCCCGCTCTGACATCGCCTAACTCTCCTGGCCCGGATCCACATGACATAGTGTTCCGGGTTTGCCACTTCGTATCGCATCCACCCGACGCCTGGGTGGTCTGGGTCGTTTTCTTTTTCGGAGTCGCCCAACTCTGTGTCCACCCCTTCGGCCTCCTCGCGTGCCGCTACTTGGGTGTCTCGCCCCTTACCTTTATCTTCGGGGGTGGCTGCTGGTGTCTGACCTTCGTCCTCATTGTCGGTCGAGACGTTTCTGCCTGTTCCACAGGAACGGGCGAGTTCGGGACGGTATCCCCCTGAGGCAGGGGAGCGGGCGCGACTTCATCTAATGCTGCGCGAGCTACATGGACGTACTGTTCGAGGAGGTTGTCGTACTTCCTGGCTACTTCGTACGACGACATGACGTCTAAGATGGTGGTTGGCGGGGTTGGTATGCTGCGAGCTTCCCGGCGACGAATGCTGCTTTGCTGTATCCGGCTCTCGGAAGTCTGCTGGAAACTCCCCGTGCTGGTGTGGTACTCGCCCAGTCTCCGGCTGTCTTCCCAGAGTTTCTGCAATCTCTCCGGCTCGTCTCTATGGCTAGCTGCACGCCAAGAGAGAGGGTGACGATCAAGATGGTCAGCGCCAGGACGTAGAGAAGAACCTGAAGGTCCCTGTGCGGGGGCACAGGGAGCGGTTCGGTGAGGGGGTCGGCGGCGCTCCACTTGTCGTGGCAACTGAAATCTCAGTCGTGGCGGAAGCGACTGTCCCTCCGACGGAATGAGCGCCAAGTGTCCGCCGTGTTGGGTCTGGAAGACGATGGTGGCTGCGGGAAGGAGGTCGACTGGCGTGGCGGGGCGGCGCGGGTAGGCTGGTGGCGGTTGTTTGGGTGGCATCTTGTTCTTGGGACATAGGTCGATAATGATGTTCGAGTGGTAGTTCGTAGGGGTAGGAGACGGTAGCGGAGCGGATGGTTGCCATTGTCCTTTCTCGGGGTTCTTATACTCCTTCGAGGCGGGCGCTCCGTTTGTCGTGTTTCGTATGCATCAATGAGCTCTGATGCGTTCATGTCGGATCTGTCAATCCATTGATCGTGGCGGGGGCGTATCCTTTCCATCTTACGAGATACTGCAATTTTCTTCCTCGGCCGTGATGTCGCTTTCCAAGGATCTGTTCTACTTCCCATTCTTCTTCGCCTTCTATTTCGTCCGTGGTGGTTCGATAAAATTGCGTCCGTGTTCTTCGGTCTCCGTGAATGTCGTGAGAAGTGATGCGTGAAACACATCGTGAATCTGCCATGTTTCAGGGAGGCGGAGTTTGTACGCCACGGGGATATCTTGGCGACTACCTCGAAAGGTCCGTATCGCCTTGGGGAGAGTTTGGGGGAGTCATAAGGTCTTTTGATGTTCGTTCCTTCCAGCCAGACCTTTTTCCTTCTTCGTATCCTTTGAACTTGGTTGCTTTGATCAGCCCTTCTTGCGCTTTACTCATGGCCTCTTGGGCCTGCTTGCGGGCTGAGCGAACGTGGTCATTCGTTTGTCGAGTGTCGGTATGTCTGTTTCTCTAGTCGGTTGGTGTGCGGTCGGGGTGTATCCTAATATCAAGTCGTAGGGGTTTTCTTCGTAGTTGCGTGCGGCCAAGAGTTCTTCGTGTATGCGCGATCGGTAGCCATCTTGCCCATTCGCCTTGGTTGTTTCCGCAGAAGGCTCGTAGGTATTGTTCCAGGCTTTGATTGGTGCGTTCGCTTTGTCCGTCTGTCTGTGGGTGGTATGCTGATGAGATGTTTTGCTTGATCCCGAGCGTTTTGCATAGTTCCGTGGTAAAGTTGGCGCGAACCTGGGGTCTCTGTCGGAGATGATCTTGCGGGGGATGCCGTAATGTGGGAACACCTGTCTTGCGTACAGTTCTGCTACTCCGGGGGCGTCGATGGACTCGTTGCAGGGTAAGAATATGGCTGCTTTGGAACAGTCGTGGTCTGTAATTGTCAGTATCGAGTCGTATCCATCGAGATCGGTAGTTTGACGATGAAGTCTACTGCGATTGTTTGAAACGGGAGGCGTTTGATTCGGCGGTGATTGGGAAGAGGGCAGGTTTACTTGGATGGGTGTTTACCTTAGTCATTTGACACGTTGCCACCCTTTGACGTAGTTCGTGACGAATTCTTTCATGCCTGGCCACCAGTAATATTTGGCCGTCATGAGTAGCGTTTGGTGATTCCAGGTGCCCTGCTGTTGAAGTGTCGTGAAAAAGGGAAATTACCCCCCTCTTAACGTCGTTGTTTCCCACAACAACGAGTGCGCCGTTCTTGGTCCATAGTCGTCCTTCTTTGTGAGTGAGTGGCTGAGCCGCCACGTTTGATGGTGGCTTGCTGCGTCTCCTGATCCTGTATGATTTTGTCGTCTAGGTACTTGGCGGATAATTCTGATCCGTCAAGTAGTGTCACGCTCTTGCTTTGAGAATGGGGATGCCGTGGTCCACCAATTCCATTTCGTTTGACTCGTAGCCGGAGTCGCTGTTTGTGGTGTCTTTCTGTCTGGTTGTGTCGTAGTTTCGTGTCGGGGCTCTGGGGTACGAATAGGTGTTCTGGTAACGCGATGAGCAGTGGGTAGTCGTCTGTGTCTGGTGCGAGATCGGGTCATCTTGATAGAGCGTCAGCACGGTTGGTGGCTCCAGGTTATATACCAGTTGGATGTTGAAGTCCGCGAGTTCGGTGATGTACCCATTGACTCGCAGGCCCAATTGTGTGGTTCTCGATAGTACTGCAGGTTGGCGTGGTCGGTGATAACTAGTACCGGGTGTCGTGTTCCTTAGTAGGTGTCGCCAGGTTCGTAGGCCTCTTATGACCGCGAGTAGTCTCGGTCATAAATTGGGTAGTTCTGTTCCGTTTTTGTGAACGTCTGGGAGTGGAATCCATGGGTCTGAGTAAGGGGTCTCCTCGTTTGTTTGTCTGTTCTTTGTCGGCCTGGTACAGATGGCTCCGGTTGCGAATTGGGACGCGTCTACGTATAGGATGAATTGTTGGTCTGGGTCTGGTGGTATTAGGACCGGTTCGGATGACCAGTCCGATTAGTTTCCTTACTGCCGTTTCACAGGCGGTGTCCCATGCGAATTCTTTACCTTTTTGTAGCAGGTCCGTGAGTGGTTGGCGATCCGGGCGAAGTTGGGAATCCATGGCCTGTGATATCCGAGGAGTCCGAGGGTGCTTCTTACTTCTTTGACGGTTTTGAGGGTGGTCGGCCATTCTTTAATGCCGGCGATCTTTGCGGGGTCAATCATTAGTTCTCCTCCTTCTACCCTGATTCCTAGATAGTCGATGGCCGTTTGGAAGAACTCGCATTTTGCCGGTTTCAGGAATAGGTTGTGCTGTTCCAGTATTTTGAAGAAGTCGTGACAGATTTTGACGTGGAGTTCCCGTTCTCCGGTTCCGGTCATGACGATGCAGTCGTCATGGAATGCCGGAATCTTCCAGGGTATTTTGCATAGAGGGGTCGTAATACGTCGTTCCCCATGCGGGTGAACGTGCCAGGTGCGTTGCATAATCCGAAGGGCATTACACCCATTCGAACAGTCCTTTGTTGGTCTTGAATCCGGTTTTTGTACTCGTCTCCGTCGGCGATCCAGATGTTATTATATCCAGCTCTGATGTCGAACTTACTGAACAGTGTCTTGCCTCTCAGTTCTTCCAGGATTGA